>OX375813.1:4212500-4774168 GCA_947359405.1 Antitype chi | reverse complement strand
ATACCTCAATGCGCACCCCACGCTTTTTTGAAATTATTTTCTGCTTTTTTGTTTGGTTTTTAAAAGCGTGTTTCATAGATTTTTTTTTAATTATTATAACGTGATTTTTCAGTAGTCCCGTATTGAACTTACTTTTTATACAGGGTGAAATTGAAAACATGCGACAAACCGAAATGGGAGATTGTACTCATCATTATGAAACAACTTTTACTAAGGGACCAATGATGCAATCGTGAAAAAAAAAACATCTGTTCCCTACATTTATGTTCGCATAACTCGTCAAAATGTAGGGAACAGCTGTTTTTTTTTTTTGCGATTGCATCATTGGTCCCTTAGTAAAAGTTGTTCATAATGATGAGTACAATCTCCCATTACGGTTTATCGCACATGTTTTCAATTTCAACCTGTATACACATACATCATTAGTTTAGACTATCTGTCAGTCAGCAACGACGCTGCTTAATCGAAACTGATGTAAACTAGGTAATATTTTCCAAACTGCACTTAATCCAATCAAAACGACGGAAAATGTTCGGAAACCAATTGTAATTAGCTTACGGTTTTAATTAATTGAACGCAATGTACGCGTACGATAACGGCCGTCCATCGATTCGATCATTTGTAAGTTTCATATTGTGCGCTATTGTTGATATACCTGCACAACTATTTGTGATAAAAGATTAAATTACTTTTTTTTTAGGGAACGAAGTTCTTGACAAATTGCGGTAGGACTAAAATTGTAAAAATCGTCACGTATCAGAAAAAGCGTTACCTAACGAAAAAGCATTATGCGAATAATAGAAAGAGGTGATATAGTTTTCATGGTTTTAGAAGGTGCGAAAGCCAATAGTGCGGTCAAAATAAAAATCCATGGTTGCGGCTGCGATTTTTTTTAAAGTTTTCATCATGGGTGTCGTTTTTATGGTTTTCGAGGGTGCTAAAGCCGATAATGAGGTCTCACGGACGCGGCGACGCCAAACGTTAGTTTTGTAGAAAGTTGTTTATGGCCCGTGTAAAACTGGGCGGGTATTTGTGATTTAAAAATTTGATTAACATTTCAGAAGTAATAGGCGATAACCGTCACCATTATAAGAATATCTAGCACGCAAGAATTTCTATATTTTAAGCATAAAACTACAACTGAAAACTTTGAAAAAACCAACTTAAAACGTCCAGTTGAAAATCGGCATCCAGTACTATCGGTCTGGGTATATAGCCATAGGGCACAAAATGTCTAGGTACCTAATTAATGTTTTAGAACATAGTACCTAGTTGGATCTACATTTACTTTGAACTAACATGGAAAACTTTCGTGTACCTTTTTGTCTACGCTAAATAAACATAATTTATTTATTCTATTTGCTTATTAAACCAAGGTAAATAACATTAGTGCCCGCAAACTATATGACGGCGCTTTGATGTCGAAATCAAAATGACAACGTCAAGAGTGGCTTTATGGTCGCTGTCAAAGCCACTCTGGCGGAGCGTCGTGTCAATGGTAGCGGGGCAGCCATCTTTTACAAACACACTGTTTGAGGGAACGGTGCAAGCGCACCATATCTGCGACGAATCACTTTCCATCGCGTCAATAATAGTGATTTTTAATAAGATTTGCGAAGACTTGAAGAATGAAGATTAGAGACTATTGTTTTATTATTAGAAGGTTAATATAAGTGATATTGTAATTGAACAAAAACATTATAATAGTTGATTTTCGGAGGTATTCGGTTTTATTCACCGCCCTATTTCCACGCCCGGCGAGGTGAGTTCTGATGATGGCCCTCCTGCGCCTTAATTTAGTTCAACATCAAAGAAATCTGTTACATTTAGCCGGATTTTTTTGGAGTCTCGCCAGGGTTGTGGTGTGGTGTTACCATTTGAATACTACTCTCGTTTTATTAGCATTAAGCTCTAGCATTATAAGAGGTGTTCCTTGCAATCTGATGGAAAATAAAAATCAAATATTATTGCTGGATTTTATGCAGAATTTATGTTGATATTTTTGCGGCAAAGATTTTAAAATGGAATACATTTTCTTGGGTTAGTGCTATGAGTAGTAAATTTTTAGGTGATTTTTGTTTTTTAGACTATAGGAAATCCGGCTTATTAGTGAACTTGCACGAAAAAACTAAATGACATACATAAGTAAATAATTTTTACCCTAAATTATGTTTTTTCCTGCAGGTATTGTAGTTATGATTTACTTAGAGGCACAAGTCTACGACTGGTCCAAGCCAGTCCCAGCTCGCCAATGCGCTAATTAAGTAGCCATAATAATAGTTAAAAACTTTTCAAACACAGTGCTCACCTAAGCCTGAAACCTCTTTACTTGTCTACAACATAATACAGACTGAGCATTAAAGTAAAAAGGCTCTAAGAAGTCTGAAGTAAGTCACTAAAACCTCTTTTCTCTCTAAGGGTTCCTGCAGATATCAAACCAACCAACTAAACTGCTTCGTTGGATTAAGTCTTTAGCACCAACTTTTTATCCGATGTATTATTGATTAGTCGGAAAGACGTGAACATGTAAGACTATTCTAGCCATTTGCAGTAACTTCAGTGCAACTTAAACGTCGGTGGAGTGAATTAGGTGAATGTTACAATTAAATTGTAAAAGAGTAACCGTGGAGTTTCTTGCTGAATCTCCTCTAAAAATATCTATTGGAACCATACATGGTGGGACCGACGAACGACGTTTCATAAGCGCCCATGTAGGTTTATTTGAAACTAGCATTTGCCAGCATGTGTAGGTCCCACGTGTAGGTCAAAAATAACCCGACGGGAACGTACACTAGGATAAAAAGTATCATAGACTGTGTGCCAAATTTTATACAAAACCGTTCAGCCGTTTCAGCGTGATTGAGTTACAAACATCTAAACATATAAACTTTCACATTTATAATATTATATAGTAGGTTATGATAAAACATTTTGATTTTATTTTAATTAACTAGTAGGTACTTTGACATCGGCTGTAATATTTTCCGCCTCAAAAATTGCATTGGTGTTTGTGTTTTAACTTTCACTAACAATATCAAGGGCGACCGGATTCTAGAGGCTTCTAAAATACCGATATAATTATCTAATAAGGCTCTTGAATCCACTCGCCGCTAGCCTCATTCAGGCAAGCAATCAGGCAATAAAGCGTTAACAATTTGCCCATAAAACACTGAATAGTAAATAAGTTAATCTTTTGGCCGACCAAATAATCCTGTTCCAGCTCAATTTTGAAGTAACTGAAACTGTATGGAAATCAGTCAAAAGTCTGCAGGAGCCCTATGACCGAGTCACGTACAAAAAGGACCGGGCTGAAGTTATTTTAAGACGAGTACACACAAGTTGATGCCTTTTATATACATGAGTGGGCCTCCGTTTTGTTATTTACAAGATTTGTAATAAAGTTGAGACGTGTCAATGTTATGAATTGAGCAGATAAGGTTTACGTTTTTTTTTAGTTCCTTTGCCTTTCCTCTTGGGTTTGATGCGAGATCTACTTAAAAATTGCAGCTGTACCTACTGTCGAAGGATATATGTAATTGATATTATTTTGTTTCAAAGTTCAGTAACAGAAGGCTAATTGCGTACTACGCTGGCAATAAAAATCGCTTTCATTTTGACAATTCCACAACATTCATGGCATTGTTTACGTTGCTAAGCAGACAATTTTTTCGAACATAAGAAAGCAAGGATTAGCAATTACCTTAGAAATGATTCAGATTAATAGTGTGTAATGCAATTTGAGTCCTGGTTAATTCAATTTTCCAAATCTGTTGTCTCCTACCGTCTAACGTGTCTGTTCGCCGTGAATAGATAAAGTCAGAGTTTCTTAACTCATTACAAATTGCGGCCGGCTAATTAGCTATCCACAATATGGTCGCCGCGTCCGCTTGCCGTTCGGGCCGCAGTTCACAACACCTGCGTGCCTCGTACCACGAAAACAGCGAAAGCGGGAGATAAGCGATAGCCGCCACACAGTTTGCGATAATTAAGCGACAGTCGCTATTTGAAGACGTATCATAATATTTATCAACTCTTAGTGAACAGACTGTAGTATGGTGAAATATAAACAGCTGTGTGTGCTTAGATAGTTAAAGAGTGGAAAGCGTAACAGTAAAACAAAAGGCAAAACAAAGAAAAACATGCATTGTAGTTCCATTCATTGTAATTTTATTGGAAAACACTTATAACACTTAAAAAAAAACAACACAGTCCGATTTTTTCACAACAAAAATAGCAATATTTACTACCATAATAAGAATTGATATGCGATCATTAATAGGAATCTGACACCACACAATAAACGTAATTACTATGATGAAAGCAATCAATTAACTCTAATTAATTGGATATATGAGGTTTCACTTGAACACAATATTTCACAGGTTTTCTGTTTTGTTTTCATGAGCTATGACGTGTTTTTGGAATTGCATAATCAGCATACTATGTTCCCACTGCTGCGACACAGACCTCTTCACAGAGAAAGTGAGCTTTAAACCACCACGCGTGCCCAGTGCGGGTTGGTAGATGTCACATTTCTTCGAAACTTTACTTCTAGAACATGCCGATTTCCTCACGATATGTTCCTTCACCGTTTTGAGAGCAGTGGTGATGAATTAATTTGCACAAAGTAAACGCCCCGTCTAGGTTCGAACATACGACCTACAACTCTTAAGTCACGGCCGTTATACTGTGCCACCACTGTGCACTCTGTTGGATTATTATCAATGCTCGGTTCAAAACCGAGATTTGATATTTTTAAGATTTTATTTATTTATTTATTTATTTATTTAAACTTCTCGCACACAAAAAAGGTACAAAGGCGGACTTAATGCCTTAGGCATTCTCTACCAGTCAACCAAGGGTGGTGCAGAGATTAGATGGCATTTACTGGGATGGGATTTACTCTTTCTACCCTTCTTCTTGACTCTCTTCAAAATATGAACTGGTCTGAAATACACGTTTACAATCGATTTAGATTTGTAGACCGCTCAGCTTTAGAACGAAGAATATCCCCAGAGACAGAGTATCGTATGAAACAGCTACGCGTTTAAAATTCTATATCGTTTTCATGGAGATCTGGTAGTAATGGAAGATATTGGAACGCTGTCCTCCAATTTATATAGATCCGTTGGGAGAAATTCTCAAGGTGCTCTTACACGGGCAATTTTTTGAGCAATTATTGCTCGGCAACACTAATGGATTAATCTGGATCAATTGAGAAGAGCAATCTGGAGCACCAACAATAAATTCCTGATAGGTTTCGGGAATATTGCTTCTGATTGCTCCATATGTTTCATGAGTTTAGTGAAGTTTTTAGTAAATTTTCTTTCTATCTCGTTTGCACGTATCGCTACGTCTCGTTTTTGCGAGAGGAACCGGCCAGTAGCGAAAGCGGCGGGGTGGGGGGGGATGGTTGCGTATTACCTAGTTTTTTAAGTTGCTCCATATTGCATGATATTGTGTGGTGGTCGTGACGTCATAGTTGTCGAGAATTGACCAGGATGGAGCAATTTTAGTTGCTCGTGTACGCGCACCTTTATGAAATACAATTTTATTTTTTAATAGCTTCTTCCCTCGACTTCGTTCTCGATACACAATAATACTAAAACAACAGCCACATTTTTAAGAAACACTCAGCCGTTGACCCATCGCGTCGTATCGCGTCGCCCACCATAGCTATAACTTCGTTATTGTATAGCGTGCTTTCTGACTTGGCTTGGCTCTTATGGGTGATCTTAAATAGCATATAACCTTCTTCAAGAATCCTACTGGTTGTTCTAGAGATTAGCATGTTCAAACAAAAAAACAAACTCTTCAACTTTATTATTATATTACTAGCTTTAGCCAGGGGCTTCGCTCGCGTGAAGGTCGGAAATTATCCCACGGCGACGTACTACCGGGATAAAAAATACCCACGTTATAAACTATCTGTGTGCCAGGTTTCATCCAAATCCGTTCGGCCGTTTTTGCGTGATTGAGTAACAAACATCCAAGACATCCAAACTTTCACCGTTGTGATATTAGTAGGAAGTAGGATAGGTGGATACATTTAGATAACAGCCAGTTGCAGAAACCAACTTTTACTTTTAATGTTGTGATTAAATACTAATCTTCCATTAACTTATTGCAGAAAGCAAAATAAGAGTCATAAAACTCGATTTTAATGGTTCTTTAATTTTAAATAATGAATTGTCAAACGAGGCAATCTGTCACACTTTTTGTTGCACAAAACAAGCACCATTAGCGCCTTAAAGTTGTTTTGTGCAACATTATTAAATTAATTAAATCATTAGCGTTTATGATTCATTACGTAATGTGGCATTAATGTTTGTTTTTATGCAACTTAATCTTTTTGAAAATAATAATATAGAAGCGTTTCATCAAAACAGGTTTAAGTATTGATTTACATTATTCTCGGAGTGTATTTATAAATGCAGAATTTTTAGGAAAACATATTTACCTGAAATTATAGTTTCAATTCGATGTTACCTACATAGATAATTATGGAGAAGATCTCGTAAGGTAAGGTACTCTTTTGTTATTAGGTAAATAACCACTGAGGTAAGTAGGTACAAATAAGTTTAACCTCAGTTTTACATTTACTACAAAATAGTTCTAAATAACTTCTATCTACGTCTAATGAGAATTAATAGAAACAAGATATGGTGGGATGACTTGCGCTCAGTAAAAAATAGATAAAGATTGACTAAGCATTTGTAATATAGCCCAAAACTACCCTCCTTCTAGGGCAGGGTCTTTTTGGAAAAAAAAAACAAAGCCACTTATGTGACACTATGGAACACACTATCGCTTTCTTCTTCTTCTTTGTAATATAGCCCAAAACTACCCTCCTACTAGGGCAGGGTCTTTTTGGAAAAAAAAAAACAAAGCCACTTATGTGACACTATGGAACACACTATCGTTTTCTTCTTCTTCTTCTTCAACCCTTGGCCACCCAATGTTGAGTGCAGGTCTCTTCCAAAACTCTCCACTTTTGGCGGTTTTGTCATGGCTATCCAGTTTCTTCCGGCCACTTTAATGAGATCTTCTGTCGTTTTACGGTGCATCAAAATATAAGCAACCATTTTTAAACGTTGTCAGCCTAAGCCGTTTTACTGCTGGGAAAAACACACAGTGCGGGTTGGCGGAGTGCACAGGTCTTTGAATTTTTGGACAGTCGATGGACAATTTTCTAGGACATGCTGGTTTCCTCACGATGTTTTCTTTCGTCGTTTTGAGAGCAGTGACGATGACATAATTTAAACAAATAAAAGTGCTTGTTTGGCCCCCACTGCTCTACCATTTTTATGCTGTATACAAATAGATACCCATTTAGAGTTGGTTAGACCTTATTTCCAAAATATACGCAGCAAAATTTAACCCTGCTTCAACCTTAACTGCGGTTACAGCATTGTTGATGACAGCTGAAATCCAGAGTTAATTTAAAACAAAATATACGCTAGAGGCATAATCCTATCTGACGTTGAAATCAGTGCTCGGAGTGGAATACCTCATTTATTTATTACCTGACTTTCCAATTTAATATTTTTTGTAGTAAACATTTCAAAACGAAAGGCGCAATAGGCGTAGTGGTCAATGCATCTTCATTGAGTTGATATTACAATTATTATATTCTTTACTTTCGAACAGCAACGATCCCGCGTGTTAGTTATCAATATTATAACTTATTACTAGTGTTAGTAGTTAAAATACAACAGACAAGAAGTCTGACTAAATAGTATTGTGAAAAAGATATCCCCAAATTAATGTTAAGTGATTACACACACAAACACACACACACACACACACACCACAGACAAAAAGACATCGCACTATAAGGGTTCCTTTATGCCTTTTTGGTACGTAACCTTAAAAGGGTATTTTTTCTGCAGGCTACTTAAACGAAATACCTACAAAGATTTGCATACCCAGAATATCCAAATACATAAATAAAAACTTGCTCACTACATTTTTCCAGAACATTCACCTCAAACGGAGTCTTTTCTTAGCTCTAAATAGGTCCTGAGCACCGCAGCCGCGTTGTCGATCTCGGTTTTAATAAAGAACTATAGTTAGGAGTCTTATTACCCGTCAGTCGGATTAAGTTGGCAGCTGTTGCGACCAGTATCGCAATATAAACAAAATGTATAAGAAGCAGGGAAGATCAAGAAGTTAAAAAGGACGTGCGTTCGGTAACCGGTTCCACCTAGAAGAAACCATCAGAAATTCCACCTGCAAGCCGTTTGACTGATCGCCTATTTTACCGTTATCGTGCCTTATGTACATCGATATACCGTAAATCGGGATGAGTAGGGATGCAGGGTTGAATCGAGAAGAAACTTTACAAAGGATTTTAACGTTGAAGTAATATAGTTTGTAGCCAAAAAGGACTCTAATGTGTTGACTGTACTATAATAATTATTCAAATTGCTGCCGTGATTTAAAGCTCCACGTTATATGGGCCGTAGCTAGTGCGTGTCACGGATGGTAAAGTGTCCGGAGGTTTATATTACACGTGTTGCTGCATCACCTGGGACACTGGAACTTTTGAACGAAAAGTGTTCGATGAATGCTATTTGGTTTGGTAGTAATATTCTGCTAGTTTCTTTGAGATTGCTTTTCATCACCCACCGTATACCACGATATATTTTTTACAACGGTGACTGAACTAATTTAGTTTTTTAAACCCAGATACCAATTTGACAGGTGTGATGTCAAACTCCTATAGTAGAGCCGTTGTTAGCAACAAACTATTTCAACGTTTATGTATGACGTTATGTATAACGTTCAACGTTACTGTATAACGTTTATATATTCACTAGATTTTGCAGGCGGCTCCGCCCGTGTGGATGTCGGTTATCGCGTAAAAAAGTAGCCTACGTCCTTCTCCATATCCCAGGCTATATCTCCGCCAAATTTCAAATTAAATGAAGAAGTAATGTTTATATAATTAAAATACAGCCTGGAGCTACCGACGTTAAATATAATTATAGAAACTGTATTGGGCGCCCGAATGGAATTGTAGGACTGAAAATAGAAAATAATAATTGTAATATTCCTAAGAGCCGTGGTAACTTCTAGACTATAAATCAGCTTATATTGAAATAACTGAAATTAGAATTAGATTTAGAATTTTATTTAATTTGATTAGATGGTCAATGAGTTTTGATGTATTCTATTTAAGTTTTATTATTTATTTCCGGAAGACGTAGAGCGGGAAGGCCTCCCACAAGGTGGACCGATGACCTTGTGAAGGCCGTGGGAACCCGCTGGATGTGGGAAGCACAAGACCGGTCGAAGTGGAGGAGCCTGGGGGAGGCCTATGTCCAGCAGTGGACGTCTTTCGGCTGAAATGATGATGATGTATTTCTGCTTGATATCGTTTTCAATGTTTTTGTACCAACAAAAACGTGTGCTAGCTAAGAGCAGACATATTTTAATTTAATGTTTTGTGTCTCGTAATGTTAATTATTTAATATTGCATTGAATCAAGTTCATCCAACTGAACAGACATGTGAGCTGCTGGGAAGTTTGTTGCGCCACTTCTTTTTCCCAGCTAAAGCACTAGGAAGTGGCGAAGGGTGGGCGTTTCTGAGGGACCGTCTTATGTAATGTTAACGTTCAAAAAGTTTTGACTAGCAGCCTGGTTTAAATATGACTTGTGATTTGATTTTGATTTCAACCACATTTTTAGCCAATACGTGTATTGTATTTTTTGTGGCAAACTATTTTTCGAATACATTAAATTAATAAATTAACGTAGGTGCAAATAACATGATGTTTTCATTTTCATGTGACTGACTGACCGTACGATGAATTCATTAGAGAAAACTACAACTATTCAGTTATTCGTTTGCTGCGTCCTTAACGGTAGGCGCTACACGGCGAGGTAAACACGGTTATTGTACGAGTAACTAACCTAGCCTTTTCTCAAGTTTATTGGCGTCGGTTTCTTGTTTAACCAGATGAAGCTGAATAGGTATCCGGCTGGTACATTTTACATAGTACACCCAAATTTCGCCAGTTCTGTTTAAGTCCCATGTAATAGAGGGCGCGCCTAATGGCATCAACCGGGCACAAATCCACACTCCGGGCTGTAAATGTGGATGTACTATATGCCTGAAAGAAAGAAGAAGAAGAAAGAAAGAAAATACATTTATTTAGCACGGACTAAAAAGGCACACAATATACAGCAAAAAAAAAAACAATAAAATAAAATAAAAATTAAAACCAACAAAAAGTGTAAAGTGTGATGTCAGAAACTAACATTAAAGTGTGCCTCACGTCTGCGCTAAAAAGGCCCAGTTCAGCAAAAATGCCAGACAACTTGCGTCTGACGCTGGTTTTCAACTGGACCTGAAGTGTGAGGTGACGGATGTAAATCAGCTTTATACCAATACTGCAACGTGGGGTGTGTATGCATACTTAAATAAAATAAATTTGTGTCAGTTAAAAATAAATAAATAAATAGTGACGAGTAATACATAAATAGTGAGATGATTATATTGTTATAGTTTGTGACCTAGTAATTAGATTTAGTACCTAGTGTAAAATAATAATAGTTGTGTTAAATGTTGTAAAAGATAAGTAAGTCAACTTACTTACCGATTTAAATTTGAATATTTGAGTATGATATTTAATAAAAATTTCAAAACAGTACAAATAGGCTGGTAAATAAATAAATGAGACGGCTGCATTATAGACCTGCTCTAAATATGTAAACAAATAAAGGAATGCTTTGAAACAATGCGACGACATTATTCATGGAGCAACTGCCTATCTGACCTTCACAATCCAGTTCCTGGGTATCAGATATATTTTTTGCGTTTCTGCCTAACGACCGTTAAAGATCTACAAATGACAGCTGGAACCTATGGCTGAACCTTCTTTCTGAGGCACGGAGGAGTATCGATATGTAATGAATGGTCACCCATCCGCGAACCGACCACAGCAGGCGTAGCTTACCCTTCGATCAACGTACGGCTGTTATTATTGACACACAATTCCCTCCACTTCCCAACCTATGTCCAGCAAAATAATGTGTTTGTTTACATCACAATAATGTCCCAAGCTATAATACCGTTAACTCGCATAAGGTCGATTTTCGTTTTTTGATGCCACCATAATCAGAAAAAAAATCTCTATCTTTCTGTCTAAGCAATATTTTTCTACTTTTTATGGATGCCGAAATAAAAAAATAAAAACGCCGATAACTTGCCTTGTTTGATATGTTTACTATGCTAAAACGCAGGTAAGCAACATTACTAAACTAAAAAGTGACTAAGGGCTTATATGTAATTTAAATTTTTACAAGAATTTTTACCATGCGTTGCATAACTAAATAGCATGCATTTCATATATTTCTGCGCTTTTTTGTCCATAACTCGAAATATGATTTTGTTGGATAACGGCATTATAGCTTGTGGACGGCAGAATACGGGAGCGTACATAAATCGCATCAATTTTACATCTATCACGAGCACACCCACTCCATATTCCATCAATGACAATTTGGCGGCCAAGTACAGCCGCCATGTTTTATTCATACTGACGACGGGCGGCAGTGGTTCCGTGCTGGAGCTCAGCCGGGAAGGCTAAAAACGGCAAGCGTAAAATAAGGGTTAAATATCACAACATAAAAGTCGTGGAGGGGTCAACATTGAGTAACTTCATTATCTCCGTAAATTACTTTGTAGGATTAATTTTGGCAACAATTTTTTTATTCAGTACTCGACCCGCCCGTAGCCAGTGCATATATTATGTTCTGATGTTTTCAAAACATCGAGATGAAAATAAAAATAAATACTCATTAATGTACTATACGCGTAAACCTAAATACATTCTCTAAATGATTGTCGAAATCGCATCAAAAGTCATTGTAGTATTTAGAAGAACTAACCGTCACACAGACACCCGAAAAGAGTTGTGTTTTACAAATTCATCATCATCATTTATCATTTCAGCCGAAAGACGTCCACTACAGGACATGGGCCTGCCCCAAGGACCGCCACTTCGACCGGTTCTTTGTTTCTCGTATCCAGCGGATTCCCGTGGCCTTCAAAAGGTCATCGGTCCACCTTGTGGGAGGCCTTCTAATGCTACGTCTTACAGTATGCGGTTGCCACTTTAGAATCTTTTGGCCACATCGGCTAGTGTTCTGCGAGCAATGTGTCCATTGATAAGTACTTGCAACTAAATATCTGGTATCCTGGAAATACCAGCTTACCCAATTGCCTATTTACTTTTTCACTTTTATTATATCACTAGCTTTTGCCAGCGGTTTCGCTCGCGTGAAGGTTAAAAATTATCCCACAGGAACGTTCTACCGGGATAAAAAGTTTCCTTTGTGTTTATCCATGTTATAAACTATCTGTGTGCCAAATTTCATCCAAATCCGTTCAGCCGTTGATGCGTGATTGAGTAACAAACATTCAAACATCTGCAGAAACTTTCACATTTATGATATTAGTAGGATATATACATAGTAGGATGGGTAAAATAAAATATTCGCTGTTACCGCTTTATAAAAATGAGCCAATAAGCAGGTTTTTGGTATAGTTGACTGGCAACGTCGTTGTTCGTCGTTGTTTTTTAATTTGTTCGTCAAATCGTTGAGCTGCATGATTACTGATAAATGCGTGCACTAAATGGACAGGTCCACTCAATCTGTGTGGTTCTTTCCTCAAAAGACCATTTCAGACACCAATCCACATTGTCTTCACATGATCTGACCAAGATTATGTCTGGACTTTAAAAGAGAATGTGACCTCTGAGTTTGTTTCGGCCTTTCTTCTCAGAGTAGTCAGATAGGAAACGCCGACCTCAACTAGTTTTAAGAAATATGATTGACGTGTAAAAGTGTTTGTGCAAATCTACTTACAGAAATAAAATCATTTATCATTTAACGGCATACCAATCAAAGATGCTCATAATTTTCTTCCCTATGTAAACCTAAAAATATTGAATCTTACTAATAATATAAATGTGAGAGGTTGTATGTTTCGATGTTTGTTACTCAATCACGCAAAAACGGCTAAAAGAATTTGTATGAAATCTGGCACACATATAGTTTATAACCTGGATTAACACATAGGATACATTTTTATCCCGGTAGTACCTACGTTCCTGTGGGATAATTTTTAACATTCACGCGGGCGAAGCCGAAGTCTCAAAATAAATTTACTTCAACATCGAGACGTATATAATAACTCTACTGGGACAATTCAGGATTCTGAAATCGACCGCGATGAGACAAGTTGTCAAACTGCGCAAAAAGGGATAAATATTTTCCCTTTTGAATTTACATGGAGGTTCTTCGGAAGGTGTTAAGTTAATCTATTGGATTTATGTGATGTCAAATTTGAATGAGGGTAGAATTGTTTTTGTCATTTATGTGATCGAGCCAGTGAGTGAGGTAAAAGTGAATATTGGTGACAACGGGTTTAGATATAATAAAAGAATGATTGTGGATTAATGGCAAGGGTATGTAGTTAGTTCACCTCTGCCTAACTCTACGGAGAAATACAGGCGTGATGTTATGTTATATGTGTATGTAAGTTTTGAGAGAATTATCAAAATCTAAATCAAAATCCAAATATTTTATTTCACGTAAACCTGCATGGGCACATGAAACGTCAGAAGCTAGGTGCACGGTTACAATTTGTCGCTTCCTATGGAGCAGAGCCGGCAAGAAACACCACGGTTACTCGTATAAAAATAATTGGCTTTTACAATGTTTTCAAATTACAGTGATAATAGGCATGGAAAGACAGCGCAGGCCTGTCAATAATACCAAGTACTTAGAGGAATGAAAATAAAGAATAGAAAATCGTTTAAAAATCTACAGTCTGTAAAGCTTACAACGTTCTTCAATTCTCAATGTCACAATCGTAGGTTCTATTACAACGTGAAATACTTTCAAATCATTCTTACATAATCTTCATTATGCTTACATACAGTTTGCAGTACGGTATAGTTTCCTGACTTAATCCTTCAAGTGGACAATTTGTACATTGGCCATGGCGGCCGTCGTCGGCTGTTATTTCAACTAGTCTCGTGGTTGTTTAAAACCAGCAGTAGGGTGTTATTCCATCCGTAATTTATTATGACTACGATACAAAATCCCAGTATTGAATGATTATAGTAGTTAACTATTTACCTACCTAATTTATTTCTCATTGTTCTAGAATTTAAAATATTTAATATATAGACCTGTAAATGTTATTACGCTTTACAGTATACCTAATGTAAGTAATAAGTGCTTTGTAATCAACACTGATATAGGTATTCTGCGGTGCATTTTTTGTAAAAACTGAATTTGCAAATATTCAGTACGACAAACGCTCGTCTTTCTTATATATAAAAAAAAACATATATACATACTAAACTGTTTAAAGACTGCAAGTCGTTGCTGATTGAGTGGATAAACAACTTATGTTACGATGAAGTAGAGAATCTTCTATTAAATTGAAGGTAAAAATGGCTCCGGATAAAATAACCACACACATACATACACACACACTCTCTCATATACACACACACACACCAACAGACTATTATAATAAATAAGAATTATTAACTCATAAACTGTTTTTAGTTGCATGTTGCACTAACTGTAAGATTTAAAAGAGCGGCGCCTCCTGGGACAGGCATCTATTTGCATAAAAGGAGACGCCACCAACTTTATAATGTAGGTACAACGTGTAATAATGAAATAAAATATTTTGATTGATTTAATATAATCTACAAAATAAATCGGTGTTAGTAGCTACGGTTTCCAAATTTTTTGCGTGGACATTAATTGGATAATGTTACGTTCGACTAAATTAAATTGGTGCAACTGAGTTAGGCACTAGGGTATTTCCTAAAATGTTTCAGTAAATAGTACCTACGGTAGGCTGCATTAAATCTGGGCTATATCCAAAAGGCATATTTGAACAATAATTATTTTTCCGTCATCGTCAGTGCGAACAATAATGGACTATCGATCAATCAATTGTAAGTCCGGCTTGTCTCTAATTGCGTAACAGACTATCAATCACAATTTGAATATTTTTGAATGGTAATCTAGTGCTTCATATGTTCGAAAAATGTGTCTGCTCACAATTAATGTTTTTGAACAAAATGGAAGCCTACTGTTAGTGTGTTCTGCAATCACCCTGCGGATACTACGTAAGAAGTTATTTATTCTGATGAAACCTATTCGAGATAGGGAGAACTTTGTCTTCAGGATGTCGTTCTGAAGCAGAAAGATAATACAAAAAAAATGATAAAAATCTTTTTCCAAAATAAAAAATCAACCAACTTCCGGAAAAACACTACAAAGTGAAAAATAACTTTAATTTCGGAAGGCGGTGACAAAAAAATAAAATACATATCCAAAGTCACCGACTTACGAAATGAAAAAGTAATTTTTCACTTTTGTAGTGTTTTTCCGGAAGTCGGATGTTTTTTTATTGGAAAAAGTTTTAATTTTTCAGTTTTTAGTTATATTACTTATCCCACACCAATTCAAAATTTCATCATCCTTGGGGCCAAAACAATGCATATTTATGCGATAGCAGCAATCGCGGTTGATTTGCTGTCATTTTATGAAGAGTTCCGTTGTCTGTCTCCGAAACCCATCATCAGATCTATATAAAATTTAAATGAGACCATTTCGAAATAAACGCCTTTCGAACAAGTAAAGAATTGTGCAAATCCGTCTATATATGACGGAGTTATGCCCGAAAATACATTCATAGTCTTTATTCAGTGCGAAAACTTTAACCATGAATTCAGCATATCATTCTAGACTCCGCAAAGAAATTTTTACTCGGTTCTACAAAAAAAAAGTCAGCTGTTTCATAGAAAAGTGCAATCCCTACGCGGTCAACATGTATGGAACAGCTGATTTTTTTTAAATAAAAACTTTTCCTGTATGAACATGTCTCGAATTGATAACCTCCTCCTTTTTGAAGTTGGTTAAAAACGGTTGAATATAACACAGTAAGTTCACGTTTGCACGGATGTCAATTAATCGCGGATTTTGTCACGCACTGGATCTTTAACACATTACTAGAGCCTACGCCTAGAGTTCAAAATCGAACTGTGTGTTAATTCGAATTTTTGACGCGCTGAGATGCACGCTGTTGAATTCTCAAGGCTCGGTTCAACACCGAGAGTTCAAAATCCAGTGCGCGATAAATTCTCGTCGAGATATTTTCACGTCCTTACGAACGTGGTGTAACTGGCTGAAAATTTCAGCTCTTTCAAAGATTGATGTGCCATATTCCCTACTAATTCCTGAAACAACAGTTCTGAAAACATGTCCTTTAATTAGTAATTACACGTCACGAGCAGCCAGACACTCGTCTCACATCCTAATCACAAAGCTTGGGTCCATGTGACACCTCTAAACTGACTTGTGTCACGTTACACTGATGACGCCGAAAGTGCGGTGAGCCAATCAAGCCACATAGTTGGATACAGCAGCTATATGGTACACGCTATAGGGATAATAAAATTGATCTGGAACATTTAGATTTTTCAACTATCTATTGTGGCTAGGCCCAAGAGAAGGAACAAGGTCTAGGGGACGCCAAAGGAAAAGATGGGCAGACCTATATAAACAAAGCGTAGGGCCTAACTGGATGACCAAAGCCAGAGACAGACACTACTGGAAAGAAATGGGGCCAAGGCCGGGGAGGCGAATTTTACTGAGGTAGTTAATTAATAATTATTATACATGAATTTATTATTTTATTAAACAATCAACACAATTCAATTTGTCACTATTTTACAATTAGAATAATAATTAAAAAATAATAATTAAAAAATCAGAATACACCGAACCAAATTTAATTTGCATATACGCATGCTACAAACATTTTGTAAAATTGTAATTTATTATTAATTTTAAGTAGGTACTTACAATTTAGAATAAATAGCTTTTTATTTTAATTATATTGTGGCTCCTAATACATACGTAGACGTTAAACTTTAAATTGCAATAGTGCACCAAGCTATCTCAAAACTAAGAAAACTCTTTTTGTGATAACTACTAGGTACTTATCTCACATGATGAATTGCTATAATGTGAAGCACCCTCTTCTCTAAGCTTTTATTATTGTCATATAAGTTGAGGAATGTTTCATTGTTATTTTATAGCTACAACATAGCAGTTCTGAAAGTTTATCTTAGTTTCATTGTGTCCAAAAAAGGTGAATGTACTAGAAACATTTTTATTTCTAAGGTATCAAACAGGTAAAAGATGGGGTGCGTTCGATGTGTTTTAAGGATAGAGCTAAGTAATAATAGCTGCACGGGTCGGTCGATCAGGTTAAGCTACTCTTGCCGCGGTTGGGCCATAGATGGGTGACCATATTAACATACCAAGACCCCTCTGTGCCCCGAAAAGCACGTTAAGCCGTTGGTCCCGGCTGTCATTCGTTGATCTTTGACAATCGTTACTGGTCGTCAGAAGCCAGAAAGTCTGACAACCAGTCTCACCAAGGGGTATCGTATTTCCCAGGTACTGGGTTTGATAGGCAATCGCTCCATATAAACACTGGTACTCAGCGGCATCCGGTTAGACTGGAAGCTGACCCCAACATAGTTGGGATAAGGCTAGGCAGATGATAATGTAGCTATTTAAAAACAATAGCGTTAAGGTACTTAGTCCTAAGTATAACATTCAGACTCTATTAAATATTAGTTTTCACAAAACCTGTCTGCCAAACAAAATTAAAGTTTCACAACGATTTATGGGAATACAAACTCCTAATTTAATCTTTTTAACATATCAAACATAATAATAGCTTCATCAAAAAGTTATTAAAAGCCGGTGAAATTTATAATCTAGCGTTTTAGATGTTGAGCTTAACTTAAGCGAGGAAAGCTAGGGCTGTCATTGATTAAGGTAAAAAAGACAAGATTTTCCGGTAGAAGATTTTTGGTTACCAAAAGGACTTGTAGATCAAAGCCTATGAACTTATGGCGTAGGGCGTAAGTGATTTCCACAACGCTTTTATCAATCTATGACGTTGGTGTGGTATGTGTTGTTAATATAGGTAATAAACTATCGGAGAGCCAAATCTCATCCAAATCCGTTCAGCTGTTTGTGCGGAATTAAGTAACAAACATGTAAAAATACGTAACTTTCGCATTTATAACATTTGTAAAATATGACAAAACCTTGAAGGCCCTGCATCGCACACAGCATTTACACATTACATAAAATGGGAACTTAAATGGCAAAAAAGTGACAACCCTGACTGCACCTGAAACCTGTTCGAGAGCTAAAAGCTGAGCTTAATATTCTCTGCTGTATGTCTTAAGTAAATTAAATAGCTATACGGAACTCTTTGAAATATCTACGGTGCTCTAGATGCCGCTAATTAATTGGAGATTATACGGTATCAGTATCGTGCAGCATCAGTAGCATAAATAAAGTGTGAATGTAGGAAGTTGTGTGTTAAATCTTTATTTTTGCATCGAGATGAGATTGTGACTACTTTCAGAGTACGTTCGGGACATATTCCGTTGAACAGCTTCGCCTTTTTGATGAGAAAGACTGATTCGCCCAATTGTTCTGAGTGTGATAAGATAGAAGATACCACAAATATTTTAGCGGAATGTGTCCAGAACGAGGTTGAGAAGAGTAACTACTTCATAGAAAACAGTTTTAATTATATTAATGTTGGCATGTATTATAGTATCTTGGCTGGTTCTTTTGTCCAGGATAGCCAAAAAATTAAAAAAAAATGTACACCTAGGTATTAAGTGTCGACAAATAGAAAGCCCCTACATGGTCAAACTGATCAAACCCTCTATAAACAAATTAATATTAAAAAAAAATATATATTTTGCTAAACGAGTATTAACTTGGAGGGTATTTTAATAATATCACTAAGACCAGTGGGGTAGTTACGTCATCATCGTCATTCTCCTGCCGTTATATCAATTTATTTGAGGTCGGCGAAAAATTTATTTTTCTTCTATATTTCCCTATTGGTCGTAGTTTCGGTAGTCACTCCATTTCTAACCATATCATTATTCATACAATCCATCCATAGCTTTTGTGGTCCTAAAATGTAAGAACATTTTCATGCTCAAAACTTATTTATATCTATTGACGACATAGTCCTCATTCTTCCGTATCACTTAGATATCGTATATATCGTAAATATGTTTAATTATTAGTTTTGTCTAGAGCTATGGTGGTTTTATCCTTTTTCGACCATGGATACACGCGCCGAGTTTTCTGATTATTGAGTCAGAACTTTCGCTCAAACAAAGCCTTCAGGCGAAGTCCGGATCCCAAGTCACGCTTGGGGTACTTTTATTCATTTCCGATCATCATTGTTCTAAAACTAAAAAGGTCGAAAAGGAATCCGATAAACTTTACGTTTTGTATTTATACTAGCCTTTTCCAACGGCTTCGCCCGCATGGAGGTCGAAAATTACCCCACAGGACCGTACTATCGAGATACAAAGTATCCTATGTGTTAATCTAGGTTACAAACTATCTGTTTACCAAATTTCATTTAAATCCGTTCAGCCGTTTCTACGTGATTGAGTAACAAACTTCCAAACACCTAAACATCCGAACTTTTACAATTATAAAATGGATTAGTTACAAATCTAGTAAATTTATTTGATTTGTAAAAGCTTTCACTATTAAATACAATTTTCACAGGAAGTGATTATGCTAAGTGTACACAGTAAGGGAAAAAGTTGTGAGTAAATCTGAATGCGACGGTGATCTACGTAGATCGCCCAGAGGATACGGTGGAGCATACGGTGGAGGTCTGCCCGGCTTGGGCGGAGCACCGCCGTGGACCTAGGCGTCGGGAATCCCAGACTGGATCCCGGCCACCGTAGGCGCGGGATTACAGATGGCGAGTAATGGGTAGCTCGCTGTCCGGTAAGGACCAAGCCCGGGTCGACGGCGCGTTGTGTTTCACGCGTGCCTCAAATAGATGTCAGCACCAACTGGTGGGGTTGTTCGAAAAATACACCGTGGCCCCTGGCGCACAGGCAACTGAAGGAACACGGGTGTGTTTTAGTCAGCAAAAGTCTGACACGCCCTCCTGCTCCACCCAGAGCGAGAGAAGTTATTTGATGATTTCCCAACTTAAAAAGAAAAAAATAAACGGTGATGTACGTTTCTTATGCATTAGGGTTTGTTTTGGCTTATTTATGAGGGAAGCGCCGGGTTATCCCGCAAAATCCAAATTTATGTTTTTTATTTTTATTTTCAGTCAGTGTCATGTTTTATGTTGAAAAAAAATCGGTTCACGACTGTAAGAAATATGGCTTTACAGAATTATTATAATTACAATCATCAACACAACCCTCTTTGCTCAATCAATCCCATTGAACGACTTTTTCATGAAATAGCCATGTTAATAAAGTCACAACTATCTTAAGAAATGCCTCGGGCAATGTTTCATGTTTAAATGCAATAAGTATTGTTTATGACTATGAATATTTTAGAATAAATCCTAAGGATACGATCAGTAATAAGTTAAGCTACGCTTGCTGATACCAAGATCCCTTCGTGCCTCGGAAAGTACGTTAAGCCGTTGGTCCCGGCTGTCATTTGTGGATCTTTGACAGTCGTTACGGGTCTTCAAATGCTCGAAATTCTGTCAACCAGTCTTACCAAGGAGTATCGTATTACCCAGTTACTGGGTTGTGGAGGTCAGCTTGGTAGCCGCTCCATGTAAAATACTGGTATTCAACTTCATCCGACTAGACTGGAACCCGATACGATGATGATACGATGAGTAATTTACAACCAGAAAAACATGTTTCAAACAGTTAATAAACTACGCGGAAATATTATAATTGCTGCAGTTTGAACTAACTACAGTAAACTAATTCAACTCAACGAATAACTAGAATGAATCCACGAAACATTTAACTTATTATTACACTCGTTAAACTTTAAAATGCTTTACTTTGGCGCATTGCACCTCGGGGGCGAATAACTGTTTGGAAATAAAGAGGGGTTTACACAACCTTAAATTGAGTTGCACCAGCAGTTTAGACTCTCCGAACTTTCACGCATGTATATATACGCACCGAAAATTGCCTCATGTTAGTATTTGGTTTCGAAAAAATATTATTGCGCAGCCATCTTGTCGTCTACTGATGCTTCTTTTGCCCACATTAAGGATCCCGCAGAATTCTGGAGGAGATTCTACTTCTTGGCGTATCTTTGGCAAAAAGTTCAAGTATCTTTGGCCCAAAATTAGTTTCCGACCAAAAATGGATTTTCAGCCGAAAACGAAAATCGAAGATTCCGTTTTTGTCTTATTTTCGGCCAAATACGAAAACGAAAATGATTTAGACATTTTATTAATAATAGGGGTTAAATTATGAAATTGCCGTTGTATAGTACTCGTAATAGAGACACTTCGAATTGACATAAAAAGTTCATGGTGTGAGATTTTCGTGTCAAACTTTTTTCACGTGATACCTATGAGGTTCTTCTTTAAAAAAATGTGCAACATTCGATTTTCGACTTTCGATTGCTTTTTTTATTCAGCTTAGACGTAAAGATGGATACTTCGAAAATCCGAGTTATTTGTGAATACGAGTTCAGACGCGGAACTAACGCGGCAGAAACGGCTCGCAATATCAACGTTGCGTTTGGAGAGGGGACTGCTAATGAACACCGTGCACCGTGCACCGTGCGTTTTTGGTTTAAACGCTTTCGAAACTTCGACTTGAAGAACGAACCACATGGTGAACCGCCTACACAGGTGAATAACGCTGAATTGAAGGAGATGGTATAAGCCAATCCGAGTCAAACTACCCAGGAATTAGCGGCATGGTTTAAAGTTACCCTACCTACAACATTGACTCATTTGCATCAAATCAATAAGATAAAAAAAAAATGGAAAATGGGTGCCTCATGATTTGACTGATCTGCAGACATAATTGCGTGTGGAAACTTGTGTTGCCTTGTTGAATCGGTACAGAAATGAAGGAATATTGGATCGAATTGTGAGGAAAAGTAGATTGTTTAAGATAACCAAAACCAAAGTAGGCCAAATGACTCGCGACAATTCACTAACTTCTGATTTTTGGTTTGGCCGAAGCTTCGACTGGTTTATGGTCGAAAACTAAAATATCGCCAAATCATGATTTTTTTGCCGTAAACGAAGCTTCTGTCGGTCACTTCCCAATATTCAGCCGTGCGAACTTCGCTCACTGTCGCAGTTATAAGATGACCAAATGCACAGGTAATGCGGTGCAGGATGGAGTGTGGGCTTTTGTATGTGGGAAGGTGCCATACAGACTTGAGTTCTGAGCCGTTCGTGAAATCTTTGGAGATTGTCTTTGTTCCGGCCGTAGTTTGGTTGGACTTGGGTCCGAAGTCTATCTATTTACAGATTTCTAAGACGGCTATAGCAACGCGTGCCCAGGCGGAAGGCTCTCTGTTGGTTCGATAAAATTTTCAGAGGATTTATTCAGCTCCCGCCATACACTACATCTTGCTGTGGAGGCGTTACTATTATCTGGAGATTCATAATCCATTACTATATGTGTTAGAACAAATCATTTGCTCTACTACGTAAATAACGTAATGAATATTGTTGAATTGTCAAACTGTCAAAGACCACACTAGACACTGCTGGTCACACAAGACAGAATAAATATTAGGTCTTTACCTATGAAATTGCCGTTTTGCAGTACTGGCCATTTCAAATCAAAATAATTTTTGTTTGGGTAAGAATTCTAATTTCAAATTAATTTTATTTTAAAAACATGGATTTTTTTTCCAAAAGTAGTCATTTGTTTATTGATTAGTGTTACATTTTCATCGCATTTCAATCTTTTTCGTCATCATGGATACGTTAAAAATTCGAGTAATTATGGAATATGAGTACCGTCGTGGCAGCAACGCGGCACAAGCGGCACGCAACATCAACGACGTTTACGGAGCTAACACTACAAACCAACGCACCACCTGTTATTGGTTTGCTCGCTTCCGTTCTGGAAATTTCGACCTGAAAAATGAACCTCGCGGTCGTCCGAAGACTTTGATCGACAATGACGAATTAAAGGCGATTGTAGAAGCTGATGATACACAATCTACGGCTGAATTAGCAGCAGCTTTTGACGTTAGCGTCAAAACAATATTGGTCCATTTGCGTCAAATTGGCAAGATAAAAAAGCTTGACAAATGGGTGCCCCACGAACTCAATGATCGTCAGCGCGAAGTACGCGTCGAGACGTGCCTTGCACTGCTCAACAGACACACAAATGAAGGAATTTTGAACCGCATTGTTACCTGCGATGAAAAATGGATTCTGTTTGATAACCGCAAGCGCTCAGCAAGTTGGTTGGATCCTGGTTCAGCACCTAAACAATGCCCTAAACGAAAACTTACCCCTAGAAAAGTGATGGTCACTGTTTGGTGGTCTAGCGCCGGTGTGATTCATCACAGCTTCTTACCAAACGGGGTGAGCATTACTGCAGATGTGTACTGTGAAGAACTGAACACAATGATGGAGAAGCTGGCACATCTCCAACCAGCATTGGTCAATCGCTCGTCTCCGCTGCTCCTGCACGACAACGCGCGACCTCATACTGCACAGCAGACGGTCTCCAAGTTGCAAGAACTGGGGTTGGAAGCTCTCCGTCATCCGCCCTACTCACCAGACCTTGCGCCTACAGACTACTACTTTTTCCAGAATTTGGATAACTTCTTGGCGGGAAAAAAATTCAATACCCGAGAGGCAGTACAAAATGCCTTTGAAGAATTTGTTGCCTCCCGTCCAGCTGATTTCTTTAAGAAGGGCATCAATAAACTGCCACTGCGATGGCAAAGATGCATTGATTGCATGGGTGATTACTTCGATTAATACAAATAAAAAATACATGAAAAAAATTCGTTTTAATTTTTTCATACAAAACGGCAATTTCATAGGTAAAGACCTATTAATATAGACCCCTAACTTATAGTATTTATCTGAAAACAGGTCGGCACTGATTTAATAATAAAGAAGAGTTTATGAGATCAGTAGTTTTTGCCAGTAATACCCCACGGGGTCGTACTACCGGGATGATAAGTACATACAAATCCATTATTTTTTTAATTTTATAATATAGTGATATTTACTACTATTACGTGTTTAAAAAATTACGTGGCCTACCTGGTGTCAAAACACTTTTATTGTAATGTCTTTTAAATGTCAATCAACTCTTTTGGTTAAACTGGTGGGGTCCGCAAGGGCCGATGCTTGCCAGGGGTGCGGGTTGTTCGAAAGAGATACCGCGGCCCCTGGCACACAGGCAACTGAGGGAACACGGGTGGGTTTTAGTCAGTAAAAGTCTGACACGCCTTCCTGCTCCACCCAGAGCGGGAGAAGTTATTTGATGATTTCCCACCCAAAAAAAAAACCTTTTGGTTAAGTGTGCATTGCGCTTAGTATAGTCCTAGTATTATTCCGCAGGCAGTTAGTGCTGCTAGTTGCATGGTTCCCGCATTGCGACTCCTATGGGAGTTTGTCGACATGCAAATATCGGTTTGACTGCATTAGTTTCCTTCGTGTGCTGCGGCTTCATTAGACGTGATTTAAAGCAATCGTGAGGGAGGGGAATTTTACCTCAAGTTTAGAAAATGTTATTTGAATTAAGTGGAAATGCATTAATTATTTTGGCAACGTTTATGGGTTTAATAATAAGAATTCTTCAATGTTGCTAGAGTTTTTGTTTGTAATAATAATAACTTGAATGTGTAATAAACAGATTTAACAAAATAAAAACTTTTAGTAAAATTACTTTACATTTGCTGTGTAATCAAATCAAATCAAATTATTTATTTGCTTAATACTGGTATACTCTATATCAATACCTAGTCATAGACTTTACAATCAAATGAATTAATTTAAAATATTGGTCTAAATATAATTACACAGATGTCTAATTAAATTATTATAGCATGTCACACTATTTGTATTGTCATAACTCAGTGTCAATAAATTACTGTTATCCTAAGTATCTATCTATATTTTTATCATGTAAGTACTCCTTGATATTATAAAAAAAAAACATTTATTCACCAGCAGGCTTAGTTAGCATGACGATTTCAATTTCTACGAAGAATAGACCGTGCTTTTTCAATACAAAGTGGCATTTCGTTTCTCCATTTTTGACATCACACCGTAGATATCCTTCTACAATCTGTCATTTTGTCTTTCGTTTCTAACGATCTTTGTCTAGGTCCTTATAAATTTAGACTAATTCAGAAGAATATTTGTTCCCAAACTGTCAAAATCACACTGACAACAAATTTTCTACTCGACGGCCACAAAGTATATACGATTATCTAAAAAATCATGATTCAGAACGCATAACTGTGATAATTAATAGAAAAATATAGCTATCTTCTCCTATTGTACAACATTTAGTTAATAGTCATGTCTATTCTTCCGTCGGCAAATCGGTGTTCCTGCTATGCCTGCCGGAATTTATCCCGCATTGACTTGAATTGAAGATCGGATAACTTTTTGACATCATAATAAAATCGATATTACTTTTGACATGATTATAATACCACCAGGTAGCAAGACACATTTTCAGGAAAACTTTAAGAATTTTTGCATTCAATTATTTTTATTATCCTCTACTTTTAAAAAGGAAAACATTTTGCAAATTCCCCGGTTTAGAGTTTCAACTCGTAATGGTCGAATGCTAAATTGTTCGAGGAAAAGCGAGTTAATTAAGAGGATTTATGAAAATTATTAATGGTTTCCCATTCGCTTCCGTTGCAACAGTGTTTTATGCACCGTGTTAACTCATGTTTTAAGTTTAGTGAATCTGCCAGTTAGAGTTAGTTGGATTTAAGTGGTTTTGAGAACATTCAAGGGATGGTCAATAGAAACTAGCTGAAAAATATTTTAAATTGTAAAAATACTGAATAGAGAAACTTAAATGGCATTTTGTGTAATGTAGGTACCTACTATTTTATAGTATCACAAAGTGAACAAAACGAATTTAAAAAATTAACAGGTTTTATTTTTGACCGACCCTAAATGTACGTTTTATTTTTAACTAACCGACTTCAAAAAGGAGGAGGTTATCAATTCGCCGGAACTTTTTTTATTTTTTTTCTTTTTTTTTATGTATGTTCCCCGATTTCTCGAAGATGGCTGGACCGATTTGGATTTTGTTTTTTTTTTTGTTTGAAAGGGTATACTTCCCAGGTGGTCCCATGATCATTAAGTCAGGATCTGATGATGGTATCCTGGAGAAATAGAGAAAACTCTTTAAATTTTATAGGCACACGAAGCGATTTAGCTATTTTTTGGAAGAGTACTTTCTCGTAGTGGTCTCATTTCAATTTGGTGAAGATCTGATGAAGAACTTTGGAGATAGGCAACGGAACTCCTCAATAAATGATAGCAAATGGACTGGGATTGCTGAAATCTCATGTCTGTCTATTGCTTACACCACTTCATAACATAACATCACGCCGGTATGCTGTGAAGGGGTCAGCACATGTGAACAACTAAAAAGTGAAAAATAAAAACTTTTTCCAAAAAAAAACAACCGACTTCCAAAAAAACACTACAAAGTGAAAAATAACTTTAATTTCGGAAGGCGGTGACAAAAAATTCAAATACAGCTCCAAAGACACCGACTTCCGAAATTAAAGTTATTTTTCACTTTGTAGTGTTTTTTTGGAAGTCGGTTGTTTTTTTTTGGAAAAAGTTTTTTTTTATAAAAGTAAAATTTAGCTAATATTTATTTTTCTTTTTATTTCAACATTTTCAGTAATAACAATCTCAGTACCAAGAACCGTTATGGAATATGCTTAGTTCACAGCAAGTTCTCGATTTCGAATACCTGGAATTAATTATAGTGAAATATTCCTTGAAATCCAACACCGCAGTCAAGCAATGAGTTTCATGAGAACTAGTATTTATCTCGAAATATATTCAATCCTTTCAATAATATTTTATTTTGCATTGGAAGTTGGAATATCATAAATCAAATATAATTTCCGTGAAAACAACTTAATCTTTAGTAAGTAGAAAATAAAGCATTTTTTGTTTATATAATAATACAACATAACATAATGCTTGTATACCCCGAAGATGTAAGCACAGACATGAGATAATATTCACACCCAGATTTGAACCTTTTTTCTGCAGTGGCCTATCTAAAAAGTTCTCACTCGATTACATTCCCAGGTAGGCCGCTGCAAACATAATCTTTCGAACTGGGGCTTTGCCTGACCTATGCAACACCTATTGCCTGTGCGGTACTTCTGATCAGACCATGTTCTACTAGCTGGAGTGTCACTAAGTGCCTGTTCACTTGCACTAAAGAAGACCTAATGAACGCCACCGATGCCAAGCCAATCAACGTGGCTACCTACTGGGCTTAAATAATATAAAAAACAAAATACCATCGACACGAAAAGAAGAAAGAAGGGGATAAGACTTTCGTTCTGAAGTGTATTTGTTTGCAGAGTAATCTCGTTTCTAATTAATAACATCTTTTAAATTCATTAATTCACTCACTGCCAGATACCTCACAGCTTAAACTGCTGGGTCTAGAACCATGACATTTTGCTCAAAAGGTGCTTATAGCGAAATTGAGCACTTAGAACAGATTTATGTTTTTTTTCCCTAAAAGGTATGGAATATGAAAGTTGGTATGGAAGTTCGTCATTTTTAACGATGGAAAATTCCATCAAACTTGTTATTTATAAATTACTTTCAATAGTCCAGTAGAAATGAGTGTTTAGATTTTGTCTTAATGCCAACTGATTAAATACCAATAGGAAACCAAATTACCACTTGACACCTAAGCATTACGTAATATGAATCAGTATTATCTAATTACGAACTTCATCAATTATAGACTGATGTTATACGTCTACAAGATCTTAGAAGCTTCTAATTTCCAATTATAATAATTGAAGTTTGACAAATTCAAGACGTTTGACGCCCTCTGAATTACAGTTTGATGACTTTCGTAATAGCAATTAAACAGAATAATACTTATGTTATTTGAGATTAAGACTATTATAGCATTTCGGAGCTTAGCTTAATACCGTTAGGAAAGTTTTGGGCTTGAATTTGGATGGCTTTAAGAGCAGGCGAAGATCAATAAAACGATGGAAGGAGAGTGTAACACATGATATGGCTACTAACATGACGACTATAGCGTAGTATGAAAAAAGACGTCATGTTGTGCTGTCGCCGAATAAATTGGGATACGGGCAAAATAAAGATGACTTGCTTTTAAGGCACTGCAAGTAAGTTTGTGTCAACTTCGGGTACACTCATATGTAACTTAGCGAAAGCCTTAATAAAGAGAATATAATGGTCTCATACCTAACAAGGCCTATAGCCTAGGATTTCTAATAAAGCAAGATTTGTTAAAGATCCCCAACAAGCCATGCAGATCTATTACCATGAAACATATACAGCCTTCAAAAAGAAGATACACGTAAACAATAATGTAAGTTATTTTACTTACATTGTTGTTTACGGGTCGTCAGAAGCTTGAAAGTCTGACAACCAGTCTCACGAATAGGTATCGTGTTACGCAGTAACTGGGTTGTGCAGGTTAGATATGCATTCGCTCCATGTAAAATTCTGGTATTCAGCTGCATCTGGTTAGACTGGAAGCTGACCCCAACATAATTGAGAAAAGGCTGGGCAGATGATGATGATTTTAAGTAAAATAATCATCATCTGCCATTATTGTTTACGTCTATCTTTTTTTTACTAGTTTATATATAAATGTTAATAACATAAGCATAACTGGTGTGATGATACCTTATTGCAACTTCAAGCATGACTTGTATCTGCCAGGGGTACGGGTTGTTCGAAAGAGATACCGCGGCCCCTGGCAAACAGGCAGCTGAGGGAACACGGGTGGGTTTTAGTCAGTAAAAGTCTGACACGCCCTCCTGCTCCACCCAGAGCGGGAGAAGTTATTTGATGATTTCCACCCAAAAAAAAAATTAAAAGCATGACTTGTATAAGGTTTAATGCAAGTGTCCTACTTGGTTCTTCTAAAGACGTTTTCTTCTACAATGACGAAAGCTGATCTTCAGACAATGTAAAGTTTTGCCGGCCTACTTTCAGGATAGACTTTGCTTTCAAAACCGGTTGTTCATTGACAAGCGTCTATTGTAACAACCAGTTTTTCCTGTCTATAATTGCGCAGGTTTCTGACTAACTTGTTCAGCATAATAATATAATAACGTAGTTAGTTACTGCTCAGTACCTATGTTTTTACCGTGTAAAGTAAGACGTAGGATTCCTTGGAAAAATTAGTTTTATTAAATTCTACTAAAAGTAGTATTTTACCGGGAAGTACCTAATAATTTAAGGGGATCTTTTTAAAGTGAATATAACGTTAAGCTTTGTCAGTACTAGGAATAATGTACGTATCAAGATGAGATGAAATATTTGAACTGTGTCTTGAGTTCAATATGAGATATAGTTTCGCGACTTTATTATTCTAGGTAAAACTCATTCAGGGTGCTGCTGAGACTCCCTCCGTTTTGCAGCGCGTCCGCCATTTTCATGGAGGTACGCACAGATAGTTTCGCGGCAATTCTACGCAAAAAGGCGGCATCTTTGCTGCAAAGAGTGCGTAGGAGTAGCAACAGCATCTTGAGTGTGATTGCGGATAGGTATGACTGTCTCTTTTTCAAAATTGTATGCGTTTATGTGTGAACTAACATAGTTTTAAGCACTATTTTTACTAAAAAAATGGATCATGTTGTCTGAAATAAATAAGTAATTATTATTATATAAAACTCGAAAGCCTGAAATCACTGCAACAAAATTACAATAAGTCTTCATTCTCTTTCAGAAGTCTTCCTCTTAGGTGCTTTGTTCTCAAAAGTATTTAGTAGTGCTGGCGTAAAAATTAAATTTCAGCGCAACCATCATGAAGGAGAATTTTACAATTATTTATTATATTCTATTGTACAACGATGAAGGAAACACTTCCCAGAAATTGTTGTAGCCACGTTCCATTTAAAGCAAATAAAGCTTGAAAAAGGCTCTTCACAAACAGGAAAGATGCTTTTCAATAACTTAAATTGTAGTCTAGATTCACTCAACGTTTTTCTTAGTTATATTTATTGTAAACTAGCTGACCTGACAGACATTGTCCTGTCTTAACCATGAATATTGAATTCGAAAAGTTCATATGGTCGTTAAGTTTTCTTAAATTTTCTAATGTTACGCGCAACCTTCCAAATTTCTTATTTCATAAGAACCTTCTCCTGACAAAAACAAACACAACAAAAAAAGAATTATTGAAATTGGTCCAGCCGTTCACGTGTGATGCCGTGACCAAGGGAAATAGGGATTCATTTTTATATATAAAGATTGTGCTAAGACACTCAAATGGACACTTCAGTGCTTTCGAAAACCTTAAAGCCATCAAGAAAATAATATGCAAAGTCAAAGTCTAAAGTGTCCGTCAACGATAAGCCTTAAAACGCTGTGCCAAAAAGAAACATTTGCCTGAAGTTGCTGCGCTGCAGTATAGTTATTTTATTTTTATTTGGGCAGCCCCGTTTAGTGCCTGCTCTTGAGAAAATTACGTAAGGCTGACGTCGACGTCAAACATCTGCGTCAGGAGTGCACTTAGCGACGCGGTATCTTGTTTCTGTTAATAGCTTCACTGACTTGCCGAGCAGTTCTGATTACGCGGCCATTTTGTCTTAATTTCGAATTAAGAATTCTGCCCGTTGTTCTTGCGTTAGCTGTTTCTTGCGAAGGAGAAAGTTGTTACGTCATTTTTGTTGGAAGGCTTAGGAAAATTAACAGTAGAATCCTGGGTGACTATATTTTTCAGTCAGTGTGGACTTTTGCGTAAAGTGACTCGGCAAAATGCTCGGATAAAAAATTTAAGCTAAAAGATTTGTGTCAGGGTTAAAAACAAAGGAGGTTTTTCTAGCTTAATTTCAATTAACTTAGAATTTTAGTCACAAATAAATAGTTTTCTGTTATTCAAAGTAATTTTAAAGTAGATGAGCACACAATAATAAATGATCTAGTTTTAATTTTGACATTATATAATTTATAATCTTTGACATTATGATTGAAACTGTTTGATATTATATTAAAAACTGGTTGAAATTATATTTTAAACCTTTTTGACGTTATATTTAAAACTGTTTCATATTATAGTCAAAAAAATTTAGCACTGTACTTGAACTTTATTTGGAGGTTAATTAATATTTCATAGCTGTTCTCTGTATTTGTATGTAAATTGTTTTATGAATAAATGAAATGAAAATGAAAAGAAATGAACGTTACTTTCAGTTTTGAATCATACCTATTATAACTCAAGCAAGAAAAAGCCGTCAAAGAGCTGTCATTAAAAACATCCTCCGGAAAGAACGACAAAGCTCCAAAACTGTTTTTCCAAGACACCAGTGACGGGATTGTATCTCAAGTTTCACTGCAAATCTCTGTTACTTACTTTACCGTGAGGGTTGAAACAAAAGAGCGTCTAAACGTCTTCCTAATGAGGGCTTGAAAGTCCGTAAACAACCCCTCGGCGAAGCGTTGACGGGCCGTTGTTGAGTTGGGGTGCTATACATGATTATGTGCCGGCTGGGACGTTAATTTGTGTGAAAGTCGAGGCTATATTTAATTTCCTTTAAGTACCTACATAAGCCTTTAGTGTCCCTACTCGATCCAATTAAAAATGAAGAGATCCGTAGGAGAACTAAGGTCATCGACATAACCCGAAGAATTCCCAAATTTAAGTGGCAGTGGGCCAGCAATGTGCCCTGCATATTTCTCCCAGAATAAATGGCCGATGGGGCTCGAAAGTTCTGGAGTGGTGACCGCGTACTGGAAGACGTAGCGTTGGAAGGCCTTCCATATGATGGACCGATGACCTGGTGAAGGCCGCAGGAACCCGCTGGATGCGAGAAGCACAGAACAGGTTGAAGTGTTGGTGCTTGGGGGGGGGGGGTCTATGTCCAGCAGTGGACGTCTTTCGGCTGAAATGATGATGATGATGACCTATATGAGCCCCACGATTAGTAGATAAGTATGTTTAAGAAGTCTATTAACAACATTTCGACAGAACAAATCCTCTTAAAGACTTCAGTTTAACTATTTTAACAAGCTACCATCATCTTTTAAACCATAAAACCGATTTACCAAACCCAAATTAAATCAACTTTTCGAAAAACTTGAAAGGGTTTTTTTGGAGTAACAAAGCACATTACGTGGCTAATCCAATTTGTTCGAAGACCTGTGAAGATGAAAGCCTAAAAATACAAAAGGGTCGAAAAGACATTAGACAATATATTTATTTTATCCCAATATTATCGATGATAGAACTTTCTTTGTGAAATCGCTAGCAAATTTGCCCCAGGGGGCAGAGAAAGAAGAAAGACAACTAAGAAATGGAATTTTTCGTACCGCACAAAAGGGGATGATAAATTATATTTTTATAAGCAGAATTCCCAAAAATTTCATCGTTCATTGGCTAGAATTTATCGTCTGCCTTGGATTACGTTTGTATGGAATTAACGAATTGGTTAAAATATAAAATAGTCTTGGAAATACTGGATGGGAAATATTAATCGCAGAAATAAATTATTGTTTTAATAATATGTTGTTTATTTTAATGAGAACCTTGTAAATGTCACGTCGACCCCTGACCACGGCCTTTCCAAGTAATTACAGAGTATTACAATTTTCGTTTGAAGTTTTAATAAATTATGAATGTAAATTATTTCACGTTTTCATACAAAGGCTGCTAACGTGTTAATTGATGAAACTGGTGAATTTTCGTACCATTTTATTCAAACAAAGACAATATTATAAACTGTCATATTATAATGGATTCTAAAGTTTCGAACTCGATTCAATTTTACAAAAAGTTTTGTTAATTTGGTAGATCAATCAAAATAGGTTCGGATAACTGAATTTGATGGCAGATTGATAAATTGACTGTGTCTAGTGGTCACAATTGCTACTGCTGAGCACCTGGTCCTAGGTTCGTTTCGTGAGTCATTGGGTTTATCCATCATGAATTATTACCAGTAGCATTCCATAGTCTGGATGTGCGCCTGGTTGATAGGAATAACCTCGCCCCTATTACATGGGACTTAAGCATAACTGGCGAAATATGGGTGTACAATAGGGCCTCTGCCTAACCGTTTGAAGATTACGGGTGTGATATTATATTATTTAACTAGCAGCGCTCCGCGGTTTCACCCGCGTAGTTCCTGTTCCCGTGGGAATACGGGGATAAAATATAGCCTATGTCACCCGGGGATAGTGTAGCTTCCCAACAGTGAAATAATTTTTCAAATCGGTTCAGTAGTTTCGGAGCCTATTCAATGCAAACAAACAACCAAATCTTTCCTCTTTATAATCCTCCTAATATTATAAACGCGAAAGTTTGTATGTATGGATGGATGGATGGATGTTTGTTATTCTTTCACGCAAAAACTACTGAATGGAATTGGATGAAATTAGGCACACAGATAGATTATAACCTAGATTAACACATAGGATACTTTTTATCCCGGTAGAACGTTCCCGCGGTATAATTTCCGACTTTCACGCGGGTGAAGCCGCAGGCGGAAGCTAGTGTTAGTATAGATTAACAAATTGATGAACTGATCAGGCTACCAGAACTTGATAACGTTTGTTGCTAGCCCTCATTCCCAATAGTGACGAAATATAATTCGTCCATAATAATACGCTTTGTCAACAAACACATAACAATATACAAATAGTCATAAGATCAAATGCTCAAACGTGACTTGGACAAACATCATTATATTAAACGGGTCTGAGACGGACCATTAATTTCCTTCGACATCAGGACATATACCTACATACGTTGTAGCGACCAAATCTTGAGAATAATCTAGTTAGTTGGTACGTAGTTAATTAACTGTGAATAGAGTCCAACAGACTTAATAATATCTAGGTCTTAGGATTTGGGTAAAAGAACTTCATAAATAGACGGTGGATTCTTGATATTTTACCTTTTCAAACGTATATTAACGCATCATAAGAACCACCAACTTCCAAAATACTAGTTTGACTTAGTTTGAGAGTTGGTAGACCACACTATAATGAACAGAAGGCCAATTCTCGTAATGAAAACGTTCAAAATGTAGTCCCAGTCTCATCTCAGCGACAAACAAATGTTAAAAATATATGAAAAATCGAGGTATTTTTGACAGATTGACACTGAGATCAGACTGTAAACGTTCTTAAAATTACGAGAATTGCCCCTCTGCTGTACAACCGTCAAAGATCTTCATAAATTGTAATTCATAGATTATGTTTTTGATGTACTTTGAGAGTGAAATAAATTATTATTAAATGTTTAAGATTCTGCACCCAGGCACCATGTTGCACTATTACCGTGGCCCTGAATATTTTGTGAAATAAGTTACACAAACTTTTAACATGAATTAAATAAATTTCTGTAGTTTAAAACACTTTGACGCGTAGGTATTGCACTCTTGTATGAAACAGCAGATGTTATTTAATAACCGACAGAAAATTTCGAGATCATCGTGACATAAACTTCATAGTTAAAGTTTGTTTCACGATTTTGCCTTCCACCGTGTTTTAATCGACTTATTTCACGAGATGTTTAGGGCCACGGTAAAGGCAGACAAGAGAAGTGCGATGCGGTTCTGCTAGACCAATAGTTTATTTTATTCCATGAAGTTTTCATAGAAATTGTTACTTAATAATACAACATGGTGCCTGGTTGCAGAATCTTTTATATATACGTATGAAAATCGTTAACGCCATTCAATAAAAAGTTAGCTGTTCATACATTGTTAAAAAAAAACTTTAGGAGTTAAAATGTAAGGTCGCCTCTTGATAAACTGATGAAAATACTTATTTCCTAGAAAAATATAACATCAAATCATTATATCCTACTAATATTATAAATGGGAAAGTTTGTATGTTTGGATGCTTGGATGTTTGTTACTCAATCACGCAAAAATGGATGAACGGATTTGGACACAGATAATTTGTAACCTGGAATAACACATAGGATACTTTTTATCCCCCATAGTACGTGAGATTATTTTCGAAAAGCCGAAGATAGTTTCTAATATAAATAAACACGCTTGTAGAAAGCATTGTAACTTAATACATCTCGAGGTCACGTGGGCTAAGCAATTATTTCCTACTTGTTAACCCTTCCATGCTCACAAGCGTATTGGACGGAATCTTACCGAGATGAGGGGTTAACAGGAAGGAAATAAGCATCGTGGGAAATGAGCATTTGTTTTTCCTTATCAGTGTTTTTGTAATAAATCAATATTACTTACTAACTAAAATAAAGGAAGTGTAGAAAATTGTGAGCCAATTGTGAAAGAAGCAATTTTTGTTTCAATTACTCAATAATCGGGGGAGGATACTCTCAAACCGGTGAAGGTAAACATCGTGAGGAAGCCAGATTGTCCTAGAACTGAACATTCGAAGACATCATGTCACATTCAACAAACACACACAGGACCGTAGACGGGACGTCCACTATAATATCGTGACGTTAGAAATTATAAAACCCCAAAATGGGTGGCTGATAAAAAACAAAATATATTATTCCCAACACAGCTAACATTACAGGTTGCCCCAAATCCGTAGTATGGTCTTAAACAATATTTTTTTATAAATCCACCCTTTCCGCGATTTCGTGAAGTGAATGCGACTGCCTGCACCAATATTTTGTAATAATACGCTCTGTTAAATGTTACCCAATATCCACTTTAATTTAGGCTTGACTTCAGTTATTTATGTCTATACTACTAATAATAAAGCTGACAAGTTGGTTGGTTTTTTTGAACGCGCTTGTCTCTGGGACTGCTAGTCTGGTTTAAAAAAGTAATTGCATTTAATAGTTCTTGAAAAACGCTATAGGCTACTTTTAATATCACGCTAAGACCCGGAGCCAAGCGGCACAAAAAATACTCTGAAAGAACGCTGCGCGAAAACTGAGTAATAGCGATGCATTTCCCTCTTGTATCACATCGGGGGAGCAAGAATTTACATGCGCACACAAGTCGCGGGCAGATGATAGTTATTTTTTTAATGTGTTCGATGTTCATCAACTACTGCCGTTAGCCTTTGAATATTGCAGCTTTAGTTGTTGATCAAATTAATATTTAAATCTTTGCTAATTAAACAAGTGTAGACCATATTCCAGATTTTCTTGTTAAGTAGCTAGGCTATGTACAATTACAAGCCTAATATAGAAATGATTCAGAGAAATGTTTTGCGAAATACATTTCCAATCACAAATACCCAGGAACTGTTTAAGATGGAATCCAAACAATAACTTTCAAGTAAGACAATCGGGAAATAAAACTGAATGTAGGTCACATTTGTTTTGTCAAGACAATTGTCAAAAAAATTCCAAGTTCCTACATTTATTCTGAACATACATACATATATTCGACGTGGTAAGTAAATAAAAATCCTTGAATTTATGAAAAATAATTAAAGAATGAAGATGATCAGATCACAGGAACTTAATCGTGCCAAAGACGCTGTGAATAGTCAGGTACACTAAAATGCCAGCCGATAGAGATCTATAGATCAAAGATAAGAAGGTTCCCGCTTTCTCGATTACAAATAAAATGGTATAAAAGAAAGAAGATGTCGATGAAACAAAATAATTATGTCATGCACAGTTCATTGCAACAGTAATTTGGAGTGTATGCCAGAAACAGTGTTATATTGCGTAGTCTTCATTTCATTTTAACGTGCTCTACGAGGTACAAAGAGGTCGCAATGTATACGGAATGTTCATCTGGTCACGCGTTGACCAGAGCAAGCTCATCGTGACCGGAACAGTTATGCAGGCACGAAACATTATAGTAATTTTGTAATACTAGATACAAATAATAGATAAGAAGATAAGTTTAAATAAACTGAAATTAACAGATTTAGAAGACTCCGTTTATAGTAACCTATAGAAAACTGCCATCCTAAACAACTGCAGAATAGTTAGGAAGTTCATGCAGTGAGAGGAAAAAAACACACCCTCATCTTAAATACACAACACACGCTGCATTTACTTAGCTTTGGCTGAAAAATTTAGTTTCAACCAGCCTAAGACCTGAGAAAAGGATTACTCCCGAAAATAATAATAACAAAAAGAGGCATATAACGGTCTAACATAACATCTACACTCCAAGGTGCCTATAATCTGATCATTCATATGTATGCAGAGCATGGACCCTAAACAAAACGAAATCACAATTTTATTCAAAAGAAAATTATTTCAAAGGATCCTATGAAATATTAAAACTGTGGGTTACGCATAAACTTAATCTGTAAAGAAGATCAGAGTGGAAACCTCATGAAATATTAATGGAGTCTAGAGGCAACAGGATTTATAGGCTACAGTGAATTTAGGCGCTAACAAATCTGTACCGGTTTTTGTGCTAAAGATTGGAAAATTTAACAATTTTTCAGCCTGACATAGGGGTGATATATTATCGATAATGTATAGCGGTCCTGCATGACGAAAACCTCGTGAAAGCTGTGAAACATAAGCAAATTGAATAATGTGGACAGCCATTAACAAAAGCCTCGACCTATACCTGAGGAGGCTCTCTTTAGGCAGCTGGATTAAGGGCTTGACCCGGAAAGCGTAAATTCTGGACATGACGCGTGTAGTTACGAGGTTCCTCTCTCAGGAGCCCAGACTACCGGTAGCTGGGACCCTGTTCCCGATGCCGATAGGTTACTATTTCAAATATTTTCAAAAGTATATTTTATTTGTATTTTGTTAAAATTTCTAAAATAGTAAATTAAATCTATTTAAAAATTGTTGTGTGTAAACTTTACCTTAAAATTTTACCCAGCTTCGAAGGAATGACACCAAACTACTGGATATCGATTTCTCTTTCATTCAAAATGGGTTATCCTTTACTGATACCTAACTTTTTTTCATAATTGCGGTTTTTTGTTCGAAAATAAACAGAAAAGTTTACTTACGAAGACATATCAGATTAGGCTGCTTACCTGCAAAAGAGAAAAAAAAACAGTGTTAATATTATTGCAGAAGAGTCATTATAATGCACAACCAAAAATTAAGAAACGACAAAATAATATAGAATTGTTTTGGTACAATTTAGTAGAACATCTCAACACAGACAGTGCAGCAATAACTCCTAATAGATATGAAACAGTATAACAGCAACAGGCAAAGATCTCAGTGCTATATTAAATGATATAGGTACTGAAGTCAGGGCTCACGATTTGATTGGCATGATAAAAATATACAATGACATTGTTTTAGAAACAACCTTGCACAACAATGGATTTTCAACTGCGAATCCAATATAAATAATAGATTATTATCAAACAGCAACTGCCATCTCTTATAATATAAAGGCACAACTCCATAACTCGGAGGTTCATTTCAGTACAGTTGAAAAAATGGAGTGACGGTTTATTTAGAAATTATTTAAATCCTAATTTTGAATTCTATGAAGACCAATTCAAATGGTTATTGTGATTTTGAAAAATATACATGTTATAACAGTGTTTTTGAGTTCAAAGAAGTAGAGAGTGAAATCTTAACCCTCCAGGTAAGATAAAGTATGCAATGCTTTCAAACATGAAAAGATCAGTAGAATGAAATGAATAGTTTTTACATTGAATTGAAATGGCAAAATCTTGTCTGATGTGTACTACTATTTGAATTTTGCGATTCAATTTAAACTCTACAAGATTTTTGGCCACTCATACAATTTTCCGCAGTGCTTATTAAGTTTCACTTTGTAACTCTATGTCTAACCGCAGCCTCGGCGTGCTTTCAGCCCGTCAGCCATTAATTTATTCCATTATCCGCAAACGTTGCTGCATTCTCTTCACATAATGCAAGTGTAGTTTGTGCACTATAAAATGTTTATTGAATTGTTATAAACTATTCATTCTAGGCAAAGCTTGTTGCTGAGATTGTTAATTATTCATTCTGGGTTAAACTTGTTTCTAAGATTGTTATTTATTCATATCCAGCACTTTGAGCTAAAATAAATTCCAAGTCGTTCTTTAAGTTTTCAGTTTTACCAAATGCAGTTATTGGTCTATGCATTTTTATCGGTTAATATGTTTTACTGTCAGTTATTTAATTGAAATCATTGTATTAATAAAACCGTCATGCAAATGTTTGATGTTTTCTTGATTGACGTGAGAAACTAGCTACATTGTAAGAGATCAAGTTCCATTCAAAATATTATTCTGAATAAGTTTTTGGTTTTGCACTAGTCAAAGGTAAATATTATTATAGGAAGTCATCCAATGTTTCTTGTTTATCAAACCAAGTTTTCCATACAGTAGTGGGAAAATAATTTTCATTTGCTGCCATACCATTAGTATATCTCTATCAGAGAGTGCCTTAAGCAATTTATCCCGGAAATACGTTTTAAAATTATTCCGTACAACTTCGCGTATTTTTTTTTAATTTTCGCAAAACTTCGCCATGAATTATTGGATACGTATTATTTGATTAATTTGCTTTTAAGTGTATTACAATTTTGCTAATTTTGTGGTAATCAATTAATGTTTTGAAGCATCCGTAAACTTCTCTCTCATTAATATATTTGTTTTATCTTCGTAGTTTACTTACTCATCTTAACTCAACTTTCATGATTTTTGATGGAATTCTTTATTTTTATTTAAAAACTTTGTTGTGTTATATATTTTATTTTAATTAGTTAATTTTCGTCGGTGCTCTTTACATTGAATTATTGGTTTGATGTTCATTTCATAAGTTTTTACTGTAGGTTTTTTACCGCCCACGTCCACCAATGTTCAACATTCGTCCGTTATATACTTGAACCTTCAAATTATTTCCAGTGATGTGGCAGTTACTATTGATTGGCACCATAGTGCTGGCGGCACAGGGAAGATATGAAAATATAAACTTAAGGCAGGACTGGTGGGAGACTGCAGTCTTCTACCAGATTTATCCAAGGTCCTTTATGGACAGTGATGGGGATGGCATTGGAGATCTAAATGGTGAGTGTATAATCTGTGTTACTGAAAGTGTCTGTAAGGAAAAAATTTAGTAGTCAGATGATATATTGCTTCATGTATTTGTAACTTCAGGATCTTTATTGAGCCAACATATTCTCCATAGCAACGTTTTCATCAACATTTGAACTACTAATTTGTTTATTATTATTTTTTTGTAATATCGAGCCAAATCAAATCTTCTAAACGAAAATGTAATTCCAAACCGATTTCCCTTTTATATAACTGAGAATTTTTAAGTAAAAGACGGACAGGTGGGACACCGTTTCAATTCGTCTTTGCTTATCATTTTTATTCCATCTGAGTCCATTAATCTACCTGAAACTCAGTCTTGCCTGGCTCGTTATCTATTCAGAATTCTTCAGCACGCATACCGGGACACACTACACTAGGGTTTAGTAATAAATTAACATCATTACCTTGACCGGAAAAAGTACGGATTGCTATGTAAACGTCTTAATTTGGTTGGTAAAGGGAACATTGTCCCAAGTGCTCTTTGGGCTTGAAAAATAGTGTGATTTGGAACCAAATATGTTAGCTGTAAAGTGGTGATAGCTTGATCATATTTTATGGAATCTGACAAGGTTAGTTTTGCTGAAAACGATGATTATACTGAACGTTATTATTTGGTTTTTAGGAATTACATCAAGGCTAGAGTATCTGAAGGAATTAGGAGTAGACGCTACATGGATATCACCGATTTTCAAATCTCCAATGAACGATTTCGGTTATGACATCTCCGACTATTACTCCATCCAAACCGAGTATGGAACCATGGAAGACTTCGAACAACTTCTCAGAAAAGCTGGAGAGCTAAGTAAGTACAAATTATTATTCATTGAAATTGTTGTAAATCTATGCATAACCCACAAACGAAATTATCGAAATTTTCTTTACCAAATTTCGATGGCACTGCGGATCGGTTATTTGAACTTTCTTAATAAGATTTCCTTTTACAATTTATATTCGAAAGGGCCTGGCTGCTTGTATAATTTGAACAATTTATTCTGGTGTTGTTTTTCCACAATTGTAATTATTTCTGATTCGATGGTTCGAGAAATACGGGAGTGGTTTTAACAATAATTGTAGTTTGAAGTGGTTAGGTACTTAAATTCTGTTGATTTTTGTCTTTTGTGTCGAAATAGAGATGGGTTCGCAAAGATTTGATCAATTGAAATGTTTTCTGGTACTCAAGATGCTTAGATACAAAATGTAATAGAATTAACGTTTAACAATAATAAAACAAATGATTTCATACAACTGGCGATGAAAATAGATACATTTTATAAGCTTCAAGGGAAACAGTCGTTGAATAAATAAATACCTTTGTTTCTTTTTTTTTGGGTGGGAAATCATCAAATAACTTCTCCCGCTCTGGGTGGAGCAGGAGGGCGTGTCAGACTTTTACTGACTAAAACCCACCCGTGATCCCTCAGTTGCCTGTGTGCCAGGGGCCGCGGTATCTCTTTCGAACAACCCGCACCCCTGGTTAGTAATTTATGTAAATACATATGACACTTGTAACGTTTAATCAAGTTGTGTGTCTGATATAATAATTGTCTCACTTACTAATTAATCTTGTCAAGCAATTTCTCATATTTGTACTGTCGAATATTCGTTACAGATATAAAGGTAATCCTAGACTTCGTGCCAAACCACTCGAGCAACGAGAGCGATTGGTTCATTAAATCTTCAAACAAAGATGAATATTACAGCGACTGGTATATTTGGGAAAATGGACACATGAATGATCGTGGTCAGAAAAGCCCACCTAATAATTGGGTAAGGAAATGTGTAAACTATTTTGTTTTTTCATTTTAATAACAACAGGTTGGATAAAGAAGTATTATGTAGATACTAGCTTCCGCTCGCGGCTTCGTCCACGTGGAAATCGGAAATATTCTATGTGTTAATCTAGGTTATAGTCTATCTGTGTGCCAAATTTCATCCAAATCCATTTAGTAGTTTTTGCGTGAAAGAGTAATATAAATATCCATACATCCGCGTTTATAATATTAGTAAGGATATACATCGAAATTTCGCCACTGCCTGTGGCCATCAAACGGCCTCAAATCCAGACTTCTACTAAATCTGAGCTACGGCTGCATTAGGTTTCTAACGGAAAAAAACTCAATTACATTAGTGTGTTTAGGCACGACTTGGGAATTAAACTCAGGACCTTATACTCAACAGTACCGTTTGTGACCACTGGACAAAAACGCTGTCAGCTTCTTCATTGTTTTTATTTTATTATAAACAGAGAATATGGTCTAGACCATATTCTCTGTTTCAGTTGTCTGCGTTTCCAAATGAGAGATAACTCTTGAGTGTGCTTTCATCTTTTTCTTTTCTTGTATATCAGAATATACAAGAAAAGTTTTCATCCAGAGCGCAAACTTCAACCATGAATTCAGCATACCATTCTAGACCCCCAGCACAGAAATTTTACGTCGGTTATTAAAAAAAAACAGCTGTTCCATACATTTAAACCGCGTCGGCACTTTTCTATGAAACAGCTGATTTACTTTTGTAAAACCGACTAAAAATTTCTTCGTTGGGGGGTCTAGAATGGTATACTGAATTCATGGCTAAAGTTTGCGCACTGAATATTTTTTTTTCCTGTATAGGTATATAAATTTTCCTTTTTCAGGTCAGTTTATTCAGAAGAAGTGCTTGGACTTACATGCCGTCTCGAGATCAGTACTACCTTCATCAGTTTGGATCTACCCAACCTGATTTCAATTATAGAAATCCCGTCGTTGTTGAAGAGATGAAGGTAGGTCCCTAAACTGAGCCCTATTAATCAGGAAATAAATATTCACCTATATAATGGACCTTTACATGAAAGTGTTAAGCTGCATTAGTACGCAGCTTAACGCTTTCATGTATTATAGGTAGTCCTAATGCTTATGAGATTTGCAAATGTAGCTGAGGTTAGAACATCTTTGCTAAAGAACTAATAATTGCATTTAGGGCTGGCAATAAAATGATTAAGAAAACCTAGTTGACCAGATCTATGATATTCAAGCTGCATATTGGATTCAAATATCATTATTGTCATTCAGTTTCTTTATTGGCTTTCAAGTTAGTTATATCACAATCTTTCTAAACTACTATTTGTTATGGAAAATTCCTATCATTATAACCTTCGATTCACATATTCAAACTATTTACTCACACACGTGAACCATTCGGCTAAAAAGTTTGGTTACTGTCTACATTTATTTCGTAAATTCACAAGGTAACATTATAAACAGATAGTTACTACGGACATTATCTAAATAAACATTCAGATTTGTAAATAACATTATTTTGTAACTCGGCAACGTGTAATAAAGATTAATGTTTTCGTGGTCCACGGCTCTCCGTAATGTACCTTGAATATTTGAAAAAGCTTTGTACACAGGATGAAATATTTAGTTGGAAAGACGTAAATAAACAGGTTGCTATCTGAAGGATTGGTGTTGGGTTCTATGGACACTCGGATAAGTGATGGCTGCTTTTGATCAGTTATGCCTTTTGAAATTAAACCTACCTCCGAGTTGTCGTTTAATGCTAAAACTCAAATAGCTTTGACGCATAGTATTGTCGGATTTACGTGAAATCACGAAAATGTAGATTTCAAGAGTATCTTTAACACGTTGCTCTTCCGTCTATTTTGGGTAATTACGTGGAACGTCCATTGGGTTTTTTTTATAAACTGTTTTATTTTATGTTACTAAGAAAGGGCTGGTATGTTAATGACTGCGTTATTATACTGGCCTGAATTTCAGCATGAATTACGTTCACTGAAAGTCAACGTGTTAAAAAGATTTGACGCAACGGCTTGAGATTTCAGGAGATGGTCAAAAAGCAGTAAATTCAATTAATTTCATATAGCTAACTTTACTGGGTTAGATCTTAGGAGTACGGTAAATATCGCATAAGATGTTTTTTTATACTCGCGGCACGTTACAGTCATTTGTTTTATTTGTCCTTTGCTTTTGTCTAAATTACAAATTTTCGTCTCTCTCTTACAGAACATCATAAAATTCTGGCTAGAAAAGGGAGTAGCTGGCATGAAAATTAATTCTGTCAACCACCTCTTTGAAGTTGACAAAGATATGTACGGTGGAAGATACCCTAATGAACCGATTTCTGGTAAGCCAGGACTTGGGCCAGATGACTATGGTTTTCTTGAACATGTTTATACTAAGGACCAAGACGAAACTTATGACATGATATCTCAATTGCGAGATGTATTTGATGCTATTACTATCAGGGATAATTTAACGAGGTAAGTTGAAAACAAAATGTTCAAACTAACAGACAGTTTCAAGTTAGTATTAATTTTGAAATAGCTGAGTTGAGAATAACTCACGTTAGCATGAAAAGTAATACAAATAAAAATAGCAAGGATATAATTCTATCTTCCCTTGAGAAATCAGTCCTCAAGACCCCCTAATGAATGTGACTGTAAAAAGAATGACTAAAGAGGTATTTTTTAGACCATCATGATTAATGCGACATTTGAAAAATCTTCTAATGTTGATTCTGCTAACGTCTGAAATTTTTTATTATTTTTGATATTCTAATGGGTTTTTTTTTTGGGTGGGAAATCATCAAATAACTTCTCCGCTCTGGGTGGAGCGGGAGGGCGTGTTAGACTTTTACTGACTAAAACCCACCCGTGTTCCCTCAGTTGCCTGTGTGTCAGGGGCCACGGTATCTCTTTCGAACAACCCGCACCCCTGGCAGGCATCGGCCCTTGCGGACCCCACCAGTTGGTGCTGACATCTCTTTGAGGCGCACGTGGAACACAACGCGCCGTCGACCCGGGCTTGGTCCTTACCGGACAGCGAGCTACCCATTACTCGCCGTCCGCAAACCCATATTCTAATGGGTTAGGTTGCAATTGTATTAACTCTGTAGTTTATACCACCAATGCATAACCCATTATAAGTTCAATTACTTTGACACAAAACTAGAATTCCTTTCTAGATAACTAGCAATATTATACGGCATTTGTAAATACGATAAACTGTCTGTAAATTAAATATTTTTGAATTTTGGTACGCAAAACCCGTGTGGTAAAAAATATTGCTTGTTGGACTCAACGATTGCTAGTAAATTTATGAACGAACATTGCGTATGGTACATGACGACGCGTGCGCGTCTTTTGGCTGAGATCTTGTATTACAAAATCTGATTCTACTCATAAATATAACGTTTTATAGCTGTAATTTCGGGTATTGTACTATTCTAATTTAAACACTTTCATCTGCCTAAATGATCGTGAGAAGATTTACTATGACCAGCTTCAACAAATATGTTAACTTTGAGGAATGAGGAAGCATATTCTCTCTTCAAATCGCCTTTGTTGATGACCAAATCTCATAAGTTTGTATGTTTCCTTCATAACATATTCTCAATTTTCTTTTCTCTTCCAGAGTAATGTTGTCGGAAGCTAGTACGACCATCAAAAATGCAGTGCGGTATTACGGCGCGGGCCATCACGGTGGCGCTCATATTCCGTTCAATTTCGGTCTCCTGGCAGACCTGGACAAAGACTCTGATGCTCGGGATATCAAGTACACGATAGATAGATGGCTGACGTACAAACCTTTGAGAAAACCTGCCAACTGGGTGGTGAGTACAACATATCTTTTTAAATACACGCTTCCTTTGCCCGCGTAGCATGACCATCATAGAAACGGTTTTCTCGACGGAAAAATAAACAAAATGACAGATTGTAGAAAGATTCATCGTGGTCTTTATAGATGACCATAACTGTCTCCTATCTATAAGTAATCTTTGTTAGCGTAAGAAACCAGTTTCCCAACTTTTATTTGAGATAAGGCAACTAATTTATTCAACCAATTACGCTTATTAAAATAAACGCCAACACAACATTATAAGTACCACTAATGAGTCACGTTGCGAAGGTGTGCTTACAAATTGACACTTGCGATAACTTTGTGAACTTTATCAAACCGCCTCCGGCCTCCAACGGTGTCGTCTAATTTACGGATACATTTACTCTATGGGGAAAAGTGTTACAACAACCAACATTAATTGCTTCTTGTCAACAAAATGTAACAAGGTCAACGAAATAAGTCGTTTCCTTATACCCAATTTGACTGATATATATTAGCCTAAGGGAATGTGCAGATTTCGTTTCTTTAGCTAATATTGTAGGCGTGTCTATTTTGATATTGAAAAGGCCTTCCTTTCTACTCTTGGAACATAATAAGATAATTATAATGATCGATGTTGTTGCGAATTGAACGCCTCGGGAATCGAGTTGTGTGTCAACTGATAATGTGTTTCTATAATGGGAAGGTCGCTGGTTGATATTCAGATACAATGTAGAATTGTGATGTGTGAAAAGATGATGAACGAGCACCTAGTTAGACGAATATATAATGTATTTAGATTATAAAGAAAAAAATATGAGGTGTTACAATATTTTTTTTATATGATTTAGTAGTCTGCCCACAATTCTCTCTAGATTACCACGTAAACAGAGGGGTGATTGCATAATACACAATCAGAAGAAATCGCTTTCATTTTGATAGTTCCACAACATTCATGGCGTTGTTTACGTAGCCAAGCAGACAATTTTTTCAAAAATATAAAATAATGGGTTAGCAATTACCTTCAAAATGATTTAGATTCTGGTTAATAGTGTGTTACGCAATTAGGGTGCCGGTGTATATCTGTCACCGTAAAATTGTAAACACCGTTAAATTATAATTTATCTCGCGAGATTCTGACCTGGTGAAAGATTGTGCACCGTAACATACTGCTTACAATATAACGCATTATTTTTCGGTAGATTATAATCTATCGAAGTGAAACCGTCAAATTGTGAACTGGTATCAAGGCGGATAGCACCTTGCGCTATTACAAAATAGTCAAGTAACTGCCACTAACTTGGAAGTAGCGCTCGCCGGCCGCTACCGCTCGCTACGCTCGCTCGGCTCGCGCCGGGTTGGTCGCAGCTCTAACCTAACCAAACCTATTCGGTCGGTAAACAGTATGGTGCAGTTCATAATTTATCGACAGTTTATAATCTCGCGAGATAGATCATAAAGTAACGGTGTTCACCATCATACGATGACATATACATAATATGAAGTGTGTATGGGTATAGATCAAATATCGTATTCAAGGTTTGCTTTCATCTTCCAGACCGGCAATCATGACAAGAGTAGAGTTGCCTCCCGATTCAGGCCTGAACTTGTAGACGCCTTCAATATGTTGGTGCTGTTACTGCCTGGGATCGCCATCACTTACATGGTAAACAGCTGCTATTACAACTTTCAACTTGCAAGCTATTTAGAATTTAACTCCTCGTTTAAAAGATAAATTACGTTCACAAAAATGAAATTTTGTATAACGAACTAAGAGTTTATGTAAATAGGCAATTACACAGTCATGTAAAACATTACAGAAAACTGTTCCATTGTAGTCCCTTTTGACCTTTGAGCCCTACATAACGTCCCTTAATCAGATAGGACCAACACGCGTGTTGTTCCTACTTTAAAAGTCTCTTAACTAAAGCCAGAATTTAACTATCCAAGTATCATTTATTAATACTAACGCAAATTACACATACATATTGAAGGGCGAAGAAATTGGGATGGCAAATGGATTCGTGCCGTGGAGCGAAACGAGGGATCCTCGGGCCTGCCGTACAGACGACCCTGTAAATTTCGTCGATGTGTCCCGCGACCCCGTCAGGACCCCGTTCCAGTGGAGCAACGGAAAACACGCAGGTATCCAACCTTTTGAATATTTCTCATTTCCACATGAATAATACCGAGGTCAACTCACTACAAAAATGTACTTTTAATTTTACATAAAAAGGTTGCTGATGCTTATTCATACCACCATTCAGGGTCTAAGTAGATCTTCATGGGTCCAACATTCTGTTAGAGCCAAACTGTCTAGACAATTTCTGAAGATTTTTTTAAAAATAAAATTTCTATCTGAAGTCTGAATCTTTGCGAGTTAAAAAAGGTTTATGTTGGTTTAGCCTTCTTAGCATGAGATTTTAAGGGTTATTCCAGAAAGTAAAACACACTTTGCTCGCATTTTATGTACATTTTGAATTTAAATCACTGAACCCTTTTGAATGAATGCTCTTACAAAGTTTATTTTAGGAAGTGAGAGTCGACATTTTTTACTAAGTAGGTACCTCATCTTTAATCCAAAAAAGACTTGAACATGCGGAATTATTTTCCAAGGTGATTTAAACTAGAAAGAAAGAAGAAAGAAAAATTGTTTATTCTGCACAAACAAAACGCACATTATAAAAATAAAATAAAAAATTAAACATAAAATGCACCCATACAACTACTTTTATGAAGCGTGGATAGAAAAGACCATAACCTCAGAGCAGCCTCAGATTTTGTATCAGCATTTCTTCTCGGGGTCAGTCACCTAGGATATACCAGCGCCATCTAGTTTTAAAATATTGACCACAACATTGACGTGTGGAAGTCTCAGAACCGTGTGAAATCAGTTATCAGAAATCATTTATTTGCCAATAATGTTGGTATACTGATATGATGGTTATTTTGAATCGAGTCCCGATACATTTTGCCTTTTGGCATGAAGAAAAAAATATCTTCTTACAGTTCTTCATCATTTCATTTAATTAGACCGAAAGTTGCGAGAATTCAAGGGACCGATCGTGGTTATGATGCTTAGGGGGAGGCCTAAGTCTAGAGTCAGTGGACGTATTTGAGCTGAAGAGTGAGTATAATTTCTATATACTGTAATTATGCCATGTTTTCTTTTTAAGGATTTTCAAATTCTGACTCAACCTGGCTGCCAGTAGCCGAAGGTTACGAGCAATTGAATGTGGCTGCTCAGAGATCAGCAGTTCGTTCTCATTACCAAGTCTACAGGGCCCTGACGGGTCTTCGCATGCGACCAGCTTTCAGACTCGGCAGATTCGAATCCTTGGCACTCAACAACGATGTTTATGCATTCAAGAGGTTTGATATATAATTTCTACTGACTCTTGCTTTAAATGAAAAGTTTGTTTCGGAGTTTTAATAAGAGATTACGTTCCGTTTTTACACGCTTTATATTAGATTCACTTGTATGTTTGTTTGTTTGTATGTAACCGACTCCTTAGAGCGCGATTTTGACCCACTTTACACGGTCAGATTTCATTGAAACTTTGTAAACTTATCGAGGACCGATGACAATTCAATAATTAAAAAAAAATTGAGAAAAATGAAAAAGAAGGAAAAACAAAACAAAAATCACGCTTTTGTAGTTAGCAGAACTAAAAAATTGAAAATAAATAATAGTTTAAAAAACAAAAAAACACGCTTTAAAAACCAAATTAAAAAAGGAGAAAATAATTTAATTCAATTAAAAAGCGTGGGGTGCTTGACATTAAGTGATTATAAAAATACCTCAAAAAGCACCCCACGCTTTTTAATTGAATTAAATTATTTTCTCCTTTTTTAGTTTGGTTTTTAAAGCGTGTTTTTTAATTTTTTAATTTCGCTGTTACTTCAAAGTCGGTGATACGAAAGTCCTTGTGTTTTATATGAGTCATGTTTCGTTCATTTTAATTTTGTAGACCGTCATTGTCTTACTTACTGCCCCATCCCTATTTATTTCTTGTAAACTTTTCAGTGCAAGCTATTCATTTGGTCAATGTTGTGTTATTTCAGATGGTATAATGATGACGCCTACGTCGTTGTTATCAACGTGGGCAGGGTTTACCATGTGGTCAACCTGACTGCTTTCGATTTGATCTTTGGACAGCTAGAGGTCGAAGTAAGCAGCGTGTTATCTTCCAGAACATACAGGTGAGATTAAATATTTCTAAATATGCGTATAACATAATATTACATGAAAATTTACAAGACGTCGTGTTATAAATCAGTTAGTTAGTACTTTCTCAAAAACATTTTTGCCACAATTTGGGACTGTAAACAGCTGTAATATTATATGAATATTTAATAACAAAGTAAAGGAAACTGCTAGGCTCAGCGTGTAACATTAATAACCTACGTAAAACAAACGAATACTAAATATACTTGATTTTATTGAAAAAGCCGAAAAGGCTGATATTATTCGGCTTTGGAGAATTGTGTAGAAAACACTTTCATATATTTGTAGTATTCAGTTCCAAGGTTTCCCCGAGCCTTTCATCCGCTTTTTGACAAATGAAATATCGTAGCTACACACAGAAAGTAAAAGGCTATCTATCCTACATTTGTATATGTACTTCGGAAATCTGTGTGACTACATATCCCTATTGATTTTCTTTCTAATCGGCTTGTAGGTTTACTATTTAGTAATTTTATCATATTTAACCCAGAAGTTAGTAACGCCATTTGCATTATTTGTGTTTTTAATCCTCTGTGGTTCAGGTTTGAGCGAGTTCGTTTAATACTTTCCGATATAAATTTTATTATAGTAACGATTAAAGACAAATCTACTTTTTTTTTGTGTGGAGCAGAAGGGCGTGTCAGACTTTTACTGACTAAAACCCACCCGTGTTCCCTCAGTTGCCTGTGTGCCAGGGGCCGCGGTATCTCTTTCGAACAACCCGCACCCCTGGCAGATACAAATATACTTTACATGCAAAAACAAAAATTGGTTTCTGTCTTTTATTTTTTTAAATGCCTTAAAGACATTTGAAGAATGTTTAGGGACCAACGTAGGGTCTTATGACAATAAGACCCGACGTTGGTCCCTAAACATTCGCGCCATTTCAGATCATTAAAGAGTATTGATTAACTAGAAAATACTTTTTGGTTGCAGTGACAGTGTCCAAGCGAACTACTTAGATTTGGCGGCCGACGAAGCTCTTGTGCTTCGGATGCAGGTCTGAAGCAAGTAGTGTGTGGATGCTTATAAATAGTATAGGTTAATTTATTGTACGTTTATCAATTAATACATCTTAATACATAAGTTACCAACTATTTCATGGATTTTATTCAAACTACGATTCTTACGTATACAGGATATTTTTTTAACCAGTGCGCAAACTGTAACCATGAATTCAGCATATCATTCTAGACGAGGAGTCTAGAATTAAAAGCGGTACAAAGTTTTTGCTTCACGTATAAATGACGTATTCACATTTTCAACCAGTGCGCAAACTGTAAACATGAATTCACCATGTCATTCTAGACCCCTCAGCGCAGAAATTTCTCGTCGGTTATACAAAAAAAAATCTGCTGATTCATACATTTTGACCGCGAAGGTATTGCGCTTTTCTATGAAACAGCTGATTTTTTTTGTATAACCGAGGAAAAATTCATGGTTACAGTTTGCGCACTGGTTAAAAAATATGTCCTGTATATTAATACGTGAATTAAAAACTTTATATCCCTTTTTACGAAAATCACGCGGACGAAGGAGTATGAAATTTGGCACAGTTATAGTTCATATGGAGAAGAAGTGTAGAGAGCATTGTTTATATAAATTTTAGTCGAATTTCGACAACAGGGCGTCCACTAGTTCTTATGATTCTTTCTTCATCCCAAAATATTTTACTTTGTTAGCAAATACTAAATACTCGTAGTTTCAGTTCCTATTAATTAAATATATTAAAAATTGACGTCAAAGAAATGAGCGTCGAAAATACATAATTATTAAAGTGTTGATTAAAATAATAAATCATGTAATTCAGTCTCGTTACAAATTAGTAAGTTTCAGGCAACTTGCTCCCTCTACACCTGAATGGAATATAAATTAATCTCACATAAAGTTTTGACAAGGAACAAGGGACCTTGGTATTATTCAAGAATTTTGTACTTTGGACCATAAAATAATTTTGAGCATTCTGTACTTATATTGAGGAAAATCGGCAGTTTATTAAAAGATTTTGCTAGTGGTGCCAATATAATCTCATCAAGATCTGACAATTCGTTATTTTTATTTATGTTTTTAATCTAATCTTGTCAAAGCAAATTCTCTTTTCAACAGTTAAATGGAATTTTACTGTGTCATTTGATGCCTATTGATAAAATAACTTTTAAATACTTTTCCACTTCGCCACCAGAAAGTCGTCACTCTAAATTTAAAATTGATTTTTTTTCCTCAGACTTTTACAAACAACACTTATTCAATAAGCCAGCTTGTGACCCATATAAGAAGCTCAAGGGAACGTCTTTTTTCCAACAAATAAATTCTCAGCTAAGTTCCTCAACTATCTATTCTCACAGGTAAAACTTTGGGGACAACCTTCATTTTTCAAAGATTTCAAGCACACTGAAATATCAGAATTTGAATTATTATTGATAAAAGCATTGGAGTGGAAAGTATAGCAATCAAAAATGTCAAACCTTATAACATTTGATGGGCAATCAATTCAGAAAGCATTCTACGAGATGGTTTTTTTTGTGGGTGGGAAATCTTCAAATAACTTCTCCCGCTTTGGGTGGAGCAGGAGGGCGTTTCAGACTTTTACTGACTAAAACCCAACCGTGTTCCTTTAGTTGCCTAAGTGCCAGGGGCCACGTATCTCTTTCGAGCAACTCGCACCTCTGGCAGGCATCAGATTTTGCGGACCCCACCAGTTGATGATGACCGCTCTTTGAGGCTCGCGTGGAACACAATGCACCGTCGACCCGAGCTTGGTCCTTACCGGACAGCGAGCTACCCACTACCCGCCATTCGCAAACCCGGGCCTACAGTGGCAGGGAATCAGCCAGGGATTCCCGACGCTCAGGGCGTCTCCCGCGGCGACTAGGGCCGTGAGGGCGCATATACTGTAATTTAGTTTTCATAGATTGATACTAATTTGTATGTATTTTTTTAAATTCCGGCCGATTTAAACTATTTTTGCAGTGAATTCTATGACAACATAATTATTATGCACGGTCACCATAAGATATAAGTAACCAGGATCGTTGGATTTAGTTGAAGTTTTGTGAGAAACCTGTGGATATTTTCGAAGATAAAAAAAACCAGTTATTTTATCAAATGAAATTTCATTTGATTCTAGTACTCATTTCTATACTAGTAATCAGAGAGAACTCACAAAGAAGCCTCACTAAACGATGGAAACAAAACTAGTTCGGCTTTCTGTCACCAATAAATAAATCATCAATAAATAAATAAATAAATAAAAAATAAAAAAATGTCAAATGAATGTGAATGTCATAAATATTTGCAATTAATTTAGTTAGGTAATCAGAAATTGTGTAACGTTTGTAGTGATAACTGAAGGAATATTATGACATGTTTTTAATTTAATGTATTTTGAAATTAAATATTTGCACACCACATGTAATGGTAGAATGTAAATGGGCCACCTTAAAATAATATCATACTACTTTGTACACCTACATTTTGGCAAATAAATTACTTACTTACTTACTTACTTACTTACCGGATACAGTGAAGAAAACTTTAATCTCTACTTGTATTCAAATATCTCTCACCGTCTCTACGATTGGTGATTTATAAAGTACATTAGGCTGCACGGAAGTGGTAACGCTTTGAATTTGAGCTGGCCTAGTAAAGTAGGCACGGTTTCAATAGAAGAAGATGCCAGCTTCTACTGGTTTTGTTACCACAGACGTGTACAGTTACCTGGCACTGCACACAGTGCTAGTTAGTATGTAATTATCTTGATGACTAGTTATCATTTTTCGACGGCACGAATTGGTCGACTTTAGTAAGGACGTAAAAATATCGCTATAGCATTTTTTCGTCGAAACCTCACCGCACTGCTTAACATCGAGAATTGTTAATCCAAAAGTCTTTTTTTTCGGCGCTCGGAGATGCACTCTGTAGCATTCTCAATGTTCCGTTCAACACCGAAAGTTGAAAATGTAGTGCATGATAAAACGCGGTCTTATTTTTTTATTGTTCATACCGATACGAGATACGAAGAATAACGATATAAGCAAAAGCATGATCATTTTCACCCGGATCATCCAAATCTTATAATAGGTCTTTACCTATGAAATTGCCGTTTTGTATGAAAAAATTTAAACGAATTTTTTTCATGTATTTTTTATTTGTATTAATCGAAGTAATCACCCATGCAATCAATGCATCTTTGCCATCGCAGTGGCAGTTTATTGATGCCCTTCTTAAAGAAATCAGCTGGACGGGAGGCAACAAATTCTTCAAAGGCATTTTGTACTGCCTCTCGGGTATTGAATTTTTTTCCCGCCAAGAAGTTATCCAAATTCTGGAAAAAGTAGTAGTCTGTAGGCGCAAGGTCTGGTGAGTAGGGCGGATGACGGAGAGCTTCCAACCCCAGTTCTTGCAACTTGGAGACCGTCTGCTGTGCAGTATGAGGTCGCGCGTTGTCGTGCAGGAGCAGCGGAGACGAGCGATTGACCAATGCTGGTTGGAGATGTGCCAGCTTCTCCATCATTGTGTTCAGTTCTTCACAGTACACATCTGCAGTAATGCTCACCCCGTTTGGTAAGAAGCTGTGATGAATCACACCGGCGCTAGACCACCAAACAGTGACCATCACTTTTCTAGGGGTAAGTTTTCGTTTAGAGCATTGTTTAGGTGCTGAACCAGGATCCAACCAACTTGCTGAGCGCTTGCGGTTATCAAACAGAATCCATTTTTCATCGCAGGTAACAATGCGGTTCAAAATTCCTTCATTTGTGTGTCTGTTGAGCAGTGCAAGGCACGTCTCGACGCGTACTTCGCGCTGACGATCATTGAGTTCGTGGGGCACCCATTTATCAAGCTTTTTTACCTTGCCAATTTGACGCAAATGGACCAATATTGTTTTGACGCTAACGTCGAAAGCTGCTGCTAATTCAGCCGTAGATTGTGTATCATCAGCTTCCACAATCGCCTTTAATTCGTCATTGTCGACCAAAGTCTTCGGACGACCGCGAGGTTCATTTTTCAGGTAGAAATTTCCAGAACGGAAGCGAGCAAACCAATAACAGGTGGTGCGTTGGTTTGTAGTGTTCGCTCCGTAAACGTCGTTGATGTTGCGTGCCGCTTGTGCCGCGTTGCTGCCACGACGGTACTCATATTCCATAATTACTCGAATTTTTAACGTATCCATGATGACGAAAAAGATTGAAATGCGATGAAAATGTAACACTAATCAATAAACAAATGACTACTTTTGGAAAAAAAAATCCATGTTTTTAAAATAAAATTAATTTGAAATTAGAATTCTTACCCAAACAAAAATTATTTTGATTTGAAATGGCCAGTACTGCAAAACGGCAATTTCATAGGTAAAGACCTAATATGTTATCTAATTTTCCCGCTTCAAGAAACTCTTGAGTGACATCGGATTTACTGTAAGATTAATGTTATTTAGAATCTAGAGCATGCCATACTTATCATATTTCTTCTTGATAAGTAAGACCTACCAGTGCTTGAGTTTAGCGTGATATCATCTATTTTTAAAATTGAGATAGTCACTCATCTCCCCCACTGGAGGCGTTTGCTCTTGAAAATGTATAGCATTTGAAAGTATGAGTGGTTTATGAATCTATTCTATTCTATTTTCTATTAAGGCAAACAAAGCCGCTGTCAATTATTCTGTAAATGTCTTAAATGAATTGGAAACGCATGTGTGCGATTATAATTAGTTATAAATAAAAAAAATTGTAGGACAATAAAAATCTTCGTCGATACAGTTGGACTTAATGTTGAGGTAGGTATATGAATCTGAGAGAATGTAAATATCTTGACTTGATACATTGACAAGAAGGTATGGTATACTGTTAAAAGAGGATCACAATCACAATGTATTTATCAGGCAATAAAGCTACAGACGACGGTTGGCAAGTTATAGGTGAATGATCTAACGTGGTATATCAAACTGTAGATATTGTTCCTACATTAGAAAACATTTGGTTATTGTTAGCATACAGACATAACCGAAAAACCAGATTCAGCTAGATAGGCTATGCATAGAACAGAAGTTTTTGGTAAATAATAATGAAAATAAAAGGTTACATAATTATATCCACTGATACAATCGTTACTCAGCATTTTAGTATGTTTAATCTCAAGATCGTTCCACATGATCCATTTTTATCTGACCGCTCAGTTAGTATCTTATTTCGATAACATAGATACAGAATCTTTTATATAAATCTATGTATTCTTAATATTCAGTAGCAGTCTTCGCTTTTAAGGGTTTCTAAGCTTCTAAAATGAGGGCAGTTATTTTGCTGCCAATTTTGTTAGTGTTTTGTAGTGGAAATGTTTTGAAACATGAGGAAAAGGACTTGGACTGGTGGGAGACAACGATCTTCTACCAGATTTATCCCCGTTCTTTCGCTGATAGCAATAGTGATGGAATTGGGGACCTAAATGGTAGGTGCTACTACTTTATTTACTTAATTAGAAAAGGAAAGCTATTTCTTATCCCATAGAAATGAATCATTGCAGAATATCCAGTAGTATTTATAAATGCATTGTATGATTTACCAGTATTTGGATTTTGCAACTGCTTCAACGCCTGTATAAATATATATTGCGATTAGCTAAGTTGATTGATTGCTCCGCACAGTGTCTCTAATTTCACTGAATGATTCGAATTCACGTAAACCCACACCTACAATGATACAAGCTTGTCCTATTTCCCGAGTTGATCATTTGCCTCACTTTGAAGCAAATATCACAAATGAAAACTAGAATTTAGATCTTTGTGAAACAGTTCCCTTGAGAAATATTCGAGTATGTTAACGAGAGGGACGATTATACTATCAAGAATTTGAATTTTCATGTCTATGGCAGGTATAACATCAAAGTTGGAATACATCAAAGGACTAGGTGTAGGCGCTATCTGGTTGTCTCCTATGTTCCAATCGCCTATGTACGATTTTGGATACGATATTTCTGATTTTTATGCCGTACATGATGAGTATGGAACTATGGACGATTTTGAAGCTTTGATTGACAAGGCCAATGAACACGGTGAGTTTCTAGATAATATTATTATGTAAAGACCAAGCTCTTAAAACTTTATTATTAATCTTACAGTTAATGTTGAAATTTTAAAAGAGATAAGTTAAATAATAAAAAAAAGATAAGTACTTCAGTTTCATGAAAAAAGAGACTGAATAGCAATGTGACGAAGTTACAAGTGCCTCTATTCAACTCTTAGAAATAAAGCCTCTGGATGTAGGCGCTGAAAATATTCTTAAAAACATTCTCAAAAGATTTTTTGACGAGAAGTCTCAAGTAGGTACGACAAAAATAGAAAGAAATATTCAAAGTCTGCTTTCAACAGGGATAAAAGTAGTTTTGGACCTGGTGCCAAATCATACGTCAAATGAAAGTGTCTGGTTTCAAGAGGCGCTAAATGGTAATGAGAAGTATTACAATTATTTCGTCTGGGAAGACGGAGTGATCGACGAAGACGGTAATAGACAGCCGCCAAATAATTGGGTAAGAGTTTTAATACAATGAGACGCGCTAAGATTGCTCTCGGTGGACTTAATGATTGTAATGAAGAAAGTTTATTGAGTGCCATTTCTTTGAAAGGAACAGCTCATCTTTTGAACTTGGATTTAGATGAAAGTGAGGATGATTTACGTTTACAAGATGATGCTTAGATGTTATAAATACTACAATTGAAATGATATTGGAACACTAAATTATTTTTGTCTTGTATACACTGTTTTAGAGGAGTCATTTCCGCGGTAGTGCCTGGGAATATAGAGAGGAAGTTGGAAAATATTATTTGCATCAGTTCGTTGTTGGTCAGCCCGATCTGAACTTCCGTAACCCTGATGTTGTTGAAGAAATGAAAGTGAGGACCTTACATGGTTTGGTACTTTTTAATGTGTCGTGTCTTGAATTAAACTAAAAAGTACTGTTTTTTTACAGAATATTATCCGTTTCTGGTTAGGCAAAGGTGTAGCAGGATTCAGAGTTGACGCTGTCAACTGTTTATACGAAGTCGACAAAGAACTCTTTGGAGGCAAATACCCCGATGAACCATTCTCCGGTAATGTCAACGTTGACCCTGAATCCCACGACTACCTCAGTCATATTTATACCAAAGACCAAGAAGAGACTTACTACATGGTTTACGAATGGAGAGATGTTTTCGATGAGTTCAAAGAAATTGATGGCCTAACTAGAGTGATGATGACTGAAGTATATGCATCCATTCAAGACGTAGTGAGGTATTTCGGTGAAGGTGATAGGCTAGGAGCACAAATGCCTTTCAACTTCGATTTAATCACCGACGTTGACTCCTCATCATCGGCAGCTGACATCAAATACGCAGTAGACAAATTCTTGACTTACAAACCCGTTGATCAAGGCGCGAACTGGGTGGTAAGTGCTCACACAAACAAAACATAAACATAATCAGAATGTATTGTTCCTATTGCTAGGACACTCGCCTCCTCAGTGTGGGCTGTAATCTTCCATGCGTGCCCAGTGCGGGTTGGTAGATGTCACATGTCTTCGAAGCTTTGATTCTAAGAAATGTCGGTAGCCATTGATGTTTCCCTTCACTGTATTGAGAGCAGAGGTGAGGAAATTAATAACACAATGTAACGTGCCTACCTGGGTTCGAACTCACGACTTACAACCCGTAAGCAGGGGCCGTTACGACTGGGCAACGACTTCAGTAATGATTAACTCAAATGTATAAAATAAAGAAGGAAGTATAAGAGTAAATAGAATGGGAATATTTCGCAGGTCGGTAACCATGACAACAGCCGAATGGCAACTAGATACAGCCCGCCTTTGGTCGACGGAATCAATATGATTGTATTGTTGCTTCCTGGAGTAGGAGTTACTTATATGGTAAGATTTGTTTTGTAATATTAATTTAGAACCACTTTTGAATAGATTGATCTATTGGTCACTAATTGAAATATAAATTAATGTACAGTCTCGGACTTTAATAAATAAGCCACTTTTAAACTTTCCAATTTTGCAGTTTTATACATTCACGAGACTACACGATTAAACACGAACTTAAACCGCATGCTCGTAAACAAGATGACAAATTACTTATAATTGGAAATAGTCTTACCCATAGAGGTTGAAGGTTGACTAATAAATTCTCAATGATAAAATTGATAAATCAATACACTGTTGCATAAGTTTATCCAATCTATTTGATACTGACCTCCTTTGAATTAGAGCTAATTAAATACTCGTTATTTCTGAAAACCTATCCGAAGACAGTGACAGTTGAAATATCAGAGATGATAATTTCGAATTTTAGTGAATCGTAGCCGTAGCTATTTATGTTTCTAAGCAACAGTTATCATAATTGTCATGAACGGTATCTTGGACGCTACACGTTCGGAATAAAATCGTGGGTACGAGTTTTCCGATGTCGAAATGACTAATCATAACGTTACTATCGCTACGATAAAACAATTGTCGCTAGGTTACAGTTGCTAGCCCTGCAATTGGTTGACTTTGGGTCGTCACTCTGGACTATGTACGAGTATAACCGACCAAACCCGATTTGCATTACATGGCTAAAATAGGAACTGTGGCAAGTGGCTTATCAATTAAAGTCCGTGACTGTACGTTCATGAGAACAAACTACACCTAAAATGCTCTTACCAGATTTACTGATCTGGTTCTCAAAACTACGAGACTACTAATAAAAAAAATTACCTCAATTTACAAATGTTCTTTTGTTGGAAGCCCATAAAAAATAAAACGACTATTTTGCTAACTTCTATTGCATAATAGAAAAACAGTTTACAGTTTACAGAATCTGAAACGTTTTCCAATATTTACAAAGAATTTAATCTGCAGGGTGAAGAACTTGGATTAGTAGACGGCTACGTCAGCTGGGAAGACACAGTTGATCCATCTGGATGTAATACTAACGACCCAATCAATTATGTGCTATCGTCTCGCGATCCAGAAAGAACACCATTCCAATGGAATGCGGACAAAAATGCTGGTAAGGCACCATTCAGATGTACTACAATATTTTTAACTGTTCCCATATTGTAGAATAGAAAATTGTTCAATAGATAATTGTTCGCTAAAATTATTGCAGATGATGATTGACGACAGTGGTGATGTAGATGATAATGGTAACAGACTGCCATTGTACATTGAATTAACTTTAATGATATTACATGAGTTTTTTTACTGTTAAAGAGTTGGTGGCTCATTAATAACAGACGCATGTGTCGATCGATCAGTTTAAAGCTAGGCTTGCAGCGGTTGGTCCGTAGACAGGAGACTATCTTTACATAAACCGTTGATGTTGGCTGTCGTTCGTGGATCTTTGTCAGTCGTCACCATGGCAAAGGTTTGCCAACCAGTCATACCTTACTAGAGGTGTAACAGTATTACTCAATAATTGGATTGTGCAGGTCAGATAGACAGTCGCTCCATGAAAAAAATATTACTACTCATTCGGTTTGACAGGAAGCCGAACCCAGTATAGTTTAGAAAAGGCTGTGTAGATTTAATGATTATATGACCTGTCTTACAAATTTAGTATACAATGAAGATAATTATTCTGTCGATCTATCTCTCTTTGACAGTCAATCATGCCGTAGTTTATATAACAGAACAGCAGCGTTTGAACATGATGACTATCTCTCGTCGGTACAGTAGAAATACTCACAATAAGTTTTAAATAAATGCAATCAACACGAACTTTATTTGTTTCCACTTCGGCTGGTAAAACACAGAGTTGTTGAGTTCACTTGTCAATCAGTACTGGATCTGAGTTCAATCAATGTTTTTGGTGAAAGAGACGATGGACAGCTTTTGATGATATTCAACCGGGATGTAAATACGTTTTGTGAATAAATAGTGAAGCTATTAGTTGTTAAGAAGTAATTGAGGTTTGCCATGTGCATTTGGTTATCATTGTATCGAGTCGTTAGATAATCGTATCTCTTCATTATTAAGTAGGAAAACTCTTAACATGTAGGTACTTTTGCATAGTTATCATTGCGAAATGACTGATTTGGTATATTTTTTAGTAATGGATAAAGTTATGCCATATTTAAAGAATGTGTTTAAAGTACTTTATTTCTCATAAGAACTTAAATAACAGTTCGCTTATTTTGAGGTGCTTATGTTACTATTAACATTAGCCAACTCCCTGTTGGAAACATTGTATTAGCATATTTTATTTTATGTTATTTCAAATGTTGTGATATATTGCCTTAATCTACATTTGCATGTATATTTCAAGAATCAATTCATAAAACCCTTCTTTATCTCACATAATATGTAGACAAAACTTAACTACAAAATAATTCAGCCCCGGGAGCATTCATTTATTGTCCCATTTCATAGGTTTCTCGACCGCTGACAAGACATGGCTACCAGTAGCTGAAGGTTACGAGACCTTGAATGTCGATGTCCAGGTAGCCGCTGAGAGGTCCCACTTGAAGGTCTACCAGGCTTTAGCTGATTTGCGCCAAGAAAAGGTCTTCAGATATGGACGTTACGACTCCTTAGCTATGAACGCAGATGTCTTTGTGTTCAGAAGGTATGGATTTATTTACATTATTTTTTTACAAATTAATTGGATTGTTTCTTGGTAATGACTCGAGAGAAACAAATTCTAAAAACTATTGTCAATTTCGTACTCGCAATCCAAAATTTAACGAACCGAATAAATTACTGGCCCATTTCGTTGAACACGTTGATTCGATAGAATTACTGTGAATTGTTAATAGACTTCATAGTAAATCTATTTCTACGTAAAAAAAACAATCATATGTCATTATCATTATAAGATTCAACGAAAACTTTTAAATGTTTAACAGCTCCCACAGACTGGCACGACGCGGTTCTAGTAGATCAATTTCTATGAAGTTTTCATAGAAATAGTTCTATTAGAGTCGCAACGCGTCTGTCTGCGGGACCCTTAACTGATGGCTTTCAGCCTTGAGGAAATTCGGTTTTATCACTGCCATTGGAAAAACAAATTAACGACAATTTACTTGCTCCTGTCCATCCATGGCAAAGCTTATGTATTACTAGCTGGTGCCCGCGACTACAACTGCAATCCAGGCCTAGAAATCCAGAAATAGAAACGTAGCCTATATCCTTACCCAAGTCGTGGTCTATCTGTGTGCCAAAATTCCAAATCTGTCCAGCTGTTTTAGCGTGAATACGCTATCACTGTAAAACAGCTGAACGGATTTGGAATAAATTTAAAACAAACAAACAAACTTATTTTCGCATTTATAATACTAGCTTATACCAGCGGCTTTGTCCACGTGGAAGTCAAAATCATCCCACGGGCACGTACTACCGGGATAAAAGTATCCGATGTGTTAATCCAGGTTTAAGCCATCTGTGTACAAATCCGTTCTGCCCTTTTTACGCGAAAGAGCACCAATCATCCCTCCATCCTCACAAACTTTCACATTTATAATATTAGTACGAATAGTTAGAATTTCTTTGTAACCATCTATACTGCTTAAATCCCCATATCTTCTTATACAGAAAAAGTTTTTATCCAGTGCGCAAACTGTAACCATGAATTCAGCATATCATTCTAGACCCCTCAGCGCAAAAATTTTTCGTCGGTTGTACAAAAAAAAAAAAACAGCTGTTCTATACATTTTGACTGCGTAGGTATTGCACTTTTCTATGAAACAGCTTTTTTTTTCGACGAATAATTTCTTTGCTGGGGGGTCTACAATAGTATGCTGAATTCATGGTTAAAGTTTTCTCACTTAATAAAAACTTTTCCTGTATATATATTTTTTTTACAATTACAGGTGGTACCATGGTGAGACCTACCTGGTCATCGTTAACATGCGTGATAATGAACACGTCATCGATCTGACGTACTTCGAAAACGTTGTCGGTGACGTCAGCGTTGTCCTGAGAAGCATTCAGTCTCCTAAGAACGAAGGGTATGTATTATAGAAACTTGAATCTACTGATGTAGAGGTTTACTAATTAGACATAAAATAATAATAGTACATATACCTATATAACCAAGACAAACCCACCAAGAGCCACCAAGAGAAAAGAATTACAGGGATAAAAAAATTCGTCCGTATCGCTGTCAATGGCAAAACTGCCCAAATGGCTAGCAGCATTGCCACGTTGTATGGCGATCCTGATTCTAATGTAGAGGTTATAAAAGTAAAGTGTGTAATTACTGCTTCAATAATGGAAGTCTGAAGATAAGTTTTAGATGGTGTTGTGATAATAATGGCTTTGTGGTTATTAGCTTTGGCTTCATAGAATAATAAACATTTAAACTACTATTTTATACATGTTTGCAATTTATTAGTATTCACTTGCATTAGGAGATAATTTTACCTGATTATAAAATAGGTACCACTTCTAATACCATGCGTACAAGTTTTCTATCCGCTATTGTTAAAGAAGTTACTTAGTTATTAAAGGTGTTTATTCTGAAAAAATTGTAAAAAAAATATATTAAACGAACAGTCTTAAGTCTTGTTCCATGTGGTGCCGGACGTAAAGAATAGCACCATCCCATCTCTTCCCGTAGGTGTCATAGGAGGCGACTAAGGGACTTCCTAGAGAATGGGCAGCAGCGTTCTCTATGCATTTTACCACCATACTGCGATCGCCAACCCGCCTGCCAAGCGTGGCGATTATGGCAAGCCCCCAAATTGGGGGAGGCCTATGTCCAGCAGTGGACGTCGTCCGGCTGAAATGATGATGATGACAGTCTTAAAATAATAATAGGTACAAGTACATGCAAAAGAAAAGTATCATAGGGCATCAAAAAATTCGTCCGCATCATTGTCAACAGGAAAAGTGCCCAAAAGGCTGCCAAAGGGAAAGCTAATCCTTTGGCCAATAAATAGGCCAGCCCTATTGATTTTGATTTAAGATTGGATTTTGTTTGTGTGTATATGTGTTTTAATTTTATGTTTTATTTTGCAGTGACGTGTTCAACGCCGCGTCTGTACCAGTCGCTATCTTCGAAGGACTTGTACTGAAAGTGCAATAAATAAAAATAAAAAAAACGATTGTATTTATTTTATGACCGTTATTTTCTTGATTAAAAAGAATTAATCAAAGCCTGGTTTTATTTTTAATTTTAATACGCTTATCTCTCCATTATTACAAATTAGTTACAGATCAGCGACTGTTCAGTCATTTATTTATGACGTTTAATCAACTCTTATAGCGCATATGAATATAGCGCGATAAATGGCATGATAAAGGTAACCTACCTATCACGAAGGAGGAGGTGGAGAGCGTGAGGGAAAGACAATCCTTGCGCCCTTGCGCCCCTAGCCGCCGCAGAAAACGCCCTGGGCGTCGAGAGTCTATAGCGAACTCCCGACGCCCGCGGCGACGGCCGCCGATGGCCACCGACGGCCACCGTAGGCGCGAGCTTGCGGAGCGTGAGCAATGGAAAGCTCGTCGTTTGATAAGCACCAGGCCTGGGTCGACGGCACGCTGTGTTCCACGCGCGCCTCAAAGAGATGTCAGCAATAATTGAAGGGGTCCGCTAGGGCCGATGCCTGCTAGGGTCGTGGTTTGTTCGAAAGTGTTATCGTGGCCCTGGCGTAGGCAACTGAAGGAATACGGGTGGGTTTTAGTCAGTAATAGTCTGACACGCCCTCCCTCTCCGTCCAGACCGGGAGATGTTATATGATGATTTCGCATACAAAAAAAGGTACCCTATACCTTCTACCTATGTTATTATGTATTAACTCCTTCCAATCTGCCAACGTTGATCATACTCTTAGGTTAATACGCTAATAAATTACTGAATGTTCAAAAATACTTGGGTAGGTATCATAAGATCGAAATCAATAAAGGAAGTACCTACTTCCAAATAACTTTCCTTGACCTTATTCGTAAGTAATTAATTTATCAATGCGTGTAGGGACATAATCAAAGCTTGTTCCTCTTTTGTACGAGAAAAAAAGGTTTTGCCTTTATAGACCTATATTGTTAGTATGACTATACTGTTCCCTAACAACATATGTCTGTTACAAGCAGAAAGATATCGCATTATGTAAAATGCTAATACTAAGCTGTATGGAAGACTAACATAAAAACCTTTTGTAAAAAAATCAATAAATAAAATATACTTACATCGAAAATAATGTTTTCCTGCATAAATCTTTTTAACATAAACATCCGTATAAAACAACCAATACTGCTTTCATCATTTCAGTCGATAGACGTCCACTGGTGGACATAGGCCTCCCCAAAGCTCCGCCACTAAGACCCGTTCTGTGCTTCCCGCATGCAGTAGTTACCTGCGGCCTTCACAGGGTCTTCGGTCCACCTTGTGGCTTTCCAACTCTACGTCTTCTGGAACGCGGTCGCCACTCCGGAACCTTTCGGCCTCATCAGCCATCTGTTCCACAAGCAATTCCCTGTCTACTGGCACTTAAGTTTGGTTATTTTTCAAGATAATATGTCGGTTACCTTGCAAATACTTAATGCAAGAATTAAAATAAAACCTGTAAAATATTTTATCTACTTTATGAATATACATACATATCATCTGCCTAGGTTTTTGTTTTATTGACCATTTTGAATACTTACATATATAAATATAAACAGTGCTTTCGTACATAATTATTTTCGAACAAAAATTAAAAGAACAAAAACAAGCAACAAATTATCGAAATGTTAAGTCCATTTTTATGAACTGAAATGAAATTGTTTAGTGCGTAAATTAGATGTCCAAATCACTGTTACATGTCATGTTAACAAAAAAATTCGGTAGATTAAGTCGACATTTCCCTGAGAAGAAATCGCGAAGCAAACTTAGGAGTCAAAGTCTCTTTATAAAGTAAAGACATAATCTTGGTCACACCGAGAATAGTGGTCATTATCACAAGATATGGAACATTTACAAAACTATGTGGTATTATGAAAGTCCAGATAAAACCCAAGTGTTTTTTTATCGGCATTCTGTATCATTTATCTCAAATTTAAGATATGTTTTACTATAAAGATGGATGCAGGGCGTTCACTTCACCCAGTAGCAGATATAATGGGGTAAGAAACATTTTGACATCAATCTATACGTAAACTTACGCTTTTTCTCAAGGGAGTAGACGAAACTACTGAACCTCAATACAACGAACCTTTTCGTTCGTCCCCGTTCAGAAATCTTGTTACACGAACGCTGGTTGTGAATACTTACTACACATCTGACCTTTTTGAAGGACATCACCAAACGATTTGTATATATAACTATATCTTTTTTGAGCGTCCCTTACTTTTCTACGAACATTTATATCCATCTCATAAATTCATTTGTTCGCAGCTTTTCTTTCACCATCTTAACATGGCATATCAAAATAATACATGACAACAAAAATAAAAGGTCACGATGACCAGAATAGAAATAATGCATTAGAAATAAGATATATTGTAACTACGTACTTCCTTATTATTCTTTGTATGGAATGAATGTATGTGCAAATGAGCTCACTACACAGTGTTGTATACCAACTCTTCATTTCATCTCGTTTTGGTGATGGCAATTTCGAAATAGAAAACATTATTGTGTATTGAAGCGTTAATGAAAAGATGCAGTGATACTTTTTTGTTGATATATTCTCTCTCCAGTTGTGTAAGTGCATAGTATTTTTACTGTATTGTTATTCAATGATGATAAATGTTAGTTTTACTTTGAATTCCCACAGTCATAGACATCATCGCATATATTAACACTTCACTATTTCGCATATACAATTTATTTATCTTTTCAGGGTCAGGATGAAGAGCATCCTAGTTCTTCCAGTGCTGTTTGCACTAGCTCTAAGCAGTAACTCTAATGACAAGGAACTTGATTGGTGGGAGACTACCATCTTCTACCAAATCTACCCAAGGTCATTCAAGGACAGTAATGGTGATGGCATTGGAGACTTAAATGGTAAGACAAATGATTAAGTTTCTTTCTCTGCCTTTGTGCAATAATAGAATAATAATAATAATAATAACACTGTGTCAACTGAACGTCACGTTTTTCAATTTTTCTTAATAATTGCATAATTTTATCACTGATACTAATTTTACTACAGTTCTACAATACAAATTCATTAAAACCAGTATAATCTTGGAAATCAATAAAAACAGACCCTACTACACCATAATGTAGTAAATATAACCAGAAACTACCGAATCGGAGGTGACATGACAGATGTCACCTCCGAACCACAAAATACTCAGAAATAGAAAAACTAAGAAATGTTGACCAGAGCCGCCGCACGTAATGCACGCCTACCACCACCGGACTCTTCGCTCAGCTCCGCCTCGCCGCCGCCGGTACCCAGTTCCGCTACGAACGCTGTGACGACACCGGCCGCGGTAGTTGCGTCGAGCTCGAGCGACGAGTATTTCTCCCCGCCCACGACGCCACCACCTGCTCGTCGACGGGGACGACGCCGGCCGCCGGATGGTTTAGGACCTCGAGGCCCATCGGCTTCTGATAGGGTCCCAGCTCCCGGCGGAAGTGTGCAGCGCATGAGATGGACACGATCCATCAATGAGAACGTCATGCGCTCATACTATGGGGCTACAGAAGGAGGAAACAATCTGACCGCGTACCGTGTTCGGATGCTCTCTCTTTTTCAGGTGCTTGAACCAACTCTCAACGTTTCGACACAACGACTATCGGATCAGGTGCGGGTCATCCAGCGTAATCATATGTTGGATGACACTGTACTTGATCGCTTGCGAATTGAAATGCAAAGTAGCCATGTCATCGTCCCCCCGCCGCCGCCGCCGCAGACAGTTGTGGTACCACCACTGTTCACCACAAGCCACGCACCTCAAGCTGACGAGGGGACTGATGATAGGGTTACTAACGTAAGTACCCAGTGCAATGAGGAATTGAGGAGTGCTTTGGAGGGTGCGTTTCGGGAATACCGGTTCATGTCGCCCGAACTTAGGCCACGCTTACCTCGTTTGCCCATGCATAACAAAAATAGGGCGCTGGTGGCGGCTCTGGATTCGCTGTTGTCAAACTATTTTGATGACTGCGAAGACCTCACCGATACTCATTCAATTCTGTACTGTGCGGCTGTAGCGGCATGTCGTGTAGCTCACGTAAAATTCGCTAATGAATCTAGAGCTACACGACCTAAACCAGCCATACCAGCTTGGCAGTGCAGAATTGAACGTCGTATTGGTGGGGCCAGAGCCCTCATCGGCAAACTAATCTGCTTCAGGGAGGGCAACACTCGCCCTAGAGTGATGCGCTTTGTGAGGCGGGCATTCTTAGGGACTGATACCAGCCCTCAGGATTATATGTCCCGTGTCGCAGAGCGCATAGACTTCCTGAAGCAGAAAGTGTATGCATGGGCAAATCGTATCCGTAGGTATAAGCGGCGAGTAGACCGATACACTCAGAACCGCACCTTCCAGAGTGATGAAAGGTGGGTTTATAGGGCTTGGGAGCGACCGGATCAAGGTGTGGCTGATACGCGCCTACCGGATGATGATGCCATGTGCTCTTTTTGGCGCAATATCTGGTCGGTGCCTGTCAGTCACACCGAAGGTGATTGGACTCGAGAAGTCGAGCGAGCCTGCGATCCAATACCAGAAATGGGGGCTATTACCATCTGCCCCCAAGATGTAGCTCGTGCAGTCCGTCCGCTGCCAAACTGGAAATCTCCAGGGCCGGACGGGCTGCACAACTTCTGGATCAAATGGTTCATTGGATCGCATGCTCGCTTGGCGGCTCAGTACCAGACTGCTTTGGAATCTGGTTCGCTACCCCAGTTCCTAACGACAGGAGTTACCCACCTGCTCCATAAATCTGGTAGTACCGCGGAACCCAAAAATTATAGGCCGATCACGTGTTTACCGACGGTCTATAAGGTTCTTACATCCATTTTGAGAGCTAAAATTTACAATCATGTAGACACCAATTCCATCATGTCTGTCTCTCAAAATGGGTGTCGGAACGGATCCCGCGGTACTAAGGAGCTACTCCTCATTGATATGGCCATTAGCCAACAGGTTCGTCGTTCCAGAAAGGATCTTTCGACATGTTGGATAGACTACAAGAAGGCCTATGACTCGGTGCCACATACATGGCTCATGAAGGTGCTGGAATTGTATAAAGTAGATACAACTCTGCGCACCTTCCTGATGTCATGTATGGGGCAATGGAGGACGGTCCTTCGATATCCAGGATGTCGAAATATCCAGAGGAATAGCGAACCGATAAGGATCGAGCGAGGCATATTTCAGGGCGACAGTTTGAGTCCGCTTTGGTTCTGCCTAGCCCTGAATCCTCTAAGCACACTGCTGGAGGATTCAGGTATAGGCTATCGACTGGGGAGAGGTGGTCAGGTTATATCTCACCTCCTCTACATGGATGACCTAAAACTCTTTGCCCCCAACAATTTGCAACTGATGGAGCTACTGAAAGTAACTGAAACTTTCAGTAGTGCCATTAGGATGGATTTTGGTGTGGACAAATGTGCGGTCATGCATGTAAAGCGAGGGGAGATTGTGGAATCCGTGGGAACCCAACTCTCGGATTCCATAAAACTTCGAGCCCTCTCCGCAGCCGAAACCTATAAGTATTTGGGTATGTCGGAAGCTTTGGGCATCAATGTTACTGACATGAAACAATCGTTGAAGGAACGCTTCTTTGGCCGCCTGAAAAAAGTATTTAATAGTCTTTTATCAGGCGGAAACAAGGTGCGTGCCTTCAACGGTTGGGTCATGCCGGTCTTGATGTACTCTTTCGGCATACTCAAATGGACTCAGACCGAACTCGACGCCATAGATAGGAGGGTCCGTACGCTGCTGACTGCATATCGCATGCATCACCCACGGTCATCGGTAATGAGACTGTATATCCCGCGAAAATGTGGAGGTCGAGGCTTTTTAAATGCTAAGACTCTCCACAATCGCGAGATATGCAGTCTCAGGGATTATTTCCTAGAAACCAACGTGGGGATGCATCGAGATGTAGTCGCGGTGGACAAGGGCCTCACCCCGCTCTCCTTGGGTAAAGAGAACTGGCGCAAGCCTGTAGTGCTTGACACTAAAGATCGCATGGAGGTATGGCAGAGTAAGGAGCTTCACGGACGCTTTTTCCGGGCCCTACATGGACCTGATGTAGACCTACTAGCGTCCGTAGCCTGGCTGCGTTTCGGTGACCTCTTTGGAGAAACCGAAGGTTTTGTCTGTGCAATTATGGACGAAGTTATGATGACGAATAATTACCGGAGATTTATTGTGAAAGACGGCACGGTTGACATCTGTCGGGCATGCCACCGTCCGGGTGAATCAATTAGACACATTATCTCCGGGTGTTCTCGTCTAGCTAACGAGGAGTACTTGCATAGACACAACCTTGTAGCCAGGATTATCCACCAGCAACTTGCTCTGAAATACAGCCTTGTGGAATCAGAAGTGCCGTACTACAGGTATGTGCCCGACCCAGTTCTCGAAAATGGACATGTCACACTGTACTGGGATCGATCCATCATCACTGACAGGACTATTGTTGCCAATAAGCCTGATATAGTGGCGGTGGATCGACTAGAGCGGCGTGCAATGATCGTTGATATAACGGTCCCGCATGACGGGAACCTCGTGAAAGCCGAGAAAGATAAACAAATCAAGTATCTTGACTTGGCTCACGAGGTTGTCGATATGTGGGATGTGGACTCAGCGATCATTGTACCGATAGTCGTTACAGCCAATGGCTTGATAGCCAAGAGCCTCGACCAACATCTGAGGAGGCTCTCGTTGGGCAGCTGGGTCAAGGGCTTGATCCAGAAAGCGGTACTCCTGGACACGGCTCGCATTGTCAGGAGGTTCCTCTCTCTGGAGCCCTGACCGCCGGTAACTTGGACCTTGTTCCCGATACCGGTGGGCTACTATTTTTTATATTTTTAAATGTTTTTATATTTTTATATTAATATTTAAAAATGTAATTTATATGTGTTTTAAGTGAAATAAAGGAAATAATAATAATAATTTGAAAAATTATTATTATTATTATTTGAATAATAAATTAAAAATTATTATTTGAATAATAAATTAAAAATCTATACATATAATAAAATTGTAGAAAAGTGGTGTCTGTACAATCGAAATATGTAAAAAAAAAGTAGCAGGGGTTGTTATTATATCGATGCTGAACCCGAGATTGTAATTAATTTTTTTTTTGTCTGTTTGTCTGTTTGTCTGTGTGTTTGTGCACGCTAATATCAGAAACGGCTTATTCGATTTAGATGCGGTTTTCACTAATATATTGTAGTAAGCTTCACTTAACATTTAGTGTTTATTTCATGTCAATCGGTTCATAAATAAAAAAGTTATGTCAATTTAAAGAATCACGGCGAACATTTGTTAATCATTCATCCCCGATGGCCATACGTTAAATATCGTATACAGAGAAGCATTACTGTAAAGTAAATTTTTTGCTACCCAAACGACGGTATATTATTATGTAATTCAAAATATGCTGCCCAAAAAGTCACTATTCCACGCGGACGAAGTCGCGGGCACAGCTAGTTTTAAATACGAAGACCCTCCACAACCGCGAGGTGTGCAGTCTCAGGGAATATTTTTTAAAAGCCGAAATGGGTATGCACCGTGATGTGGTCGCAGTGGACAAGGGACTCACCCCGTTGTCCATGGCTAAAGAGAACTGGCGCAAACCTGTAATACTAACTATCGATGACCGCAAGGAAGTATGGCAAAACAAGGAGCTTCACGGGCGCTTCTATCGGGCTCTCCATGAGCCCGGTGTAGATTTCATAGCGTCCGTATCCTGGCTACGTTTCGGTGATCTTTTCGGGGAAACTGAAGGTTTCGTCTGTGCAATTATGGACGAAGTTATCTTGACGAATAACTATCGGAGACATATTATGAAGGACGGGACGGTTGACGTGTGTCGGGCATGTCACCGTCCGGGTGAGTCTATCAGACATATTATCTCTGGTTGTTCTCGTCTGGCTAATGGCGAATACTTGCACAGGCATAACCAAGTAGCCAGGATTATTCACCAGCAACTTGCTTTGCAATATAAACTTGTGGATTCCGAGGTACCGTATTACAAGTATGTGCCCGACCCAGTTCTCGAGAATGACCATGTCACGTTGTACTGGGACCGGTCTATCATTACTGACAGGACTATTGTAGCCAATAAGCCTGATATAGTGGTGATAGACCGGTTAGCGCGCCGCGCAATGATTATCGATGTTACCATTCCACATGACGGGAACCTCGTGAAAGCTGAGAAAGAGAAACAGATTAAATATCTCGACTTAGCACACGAGGTTGTTGACATGTGGAATGTGAACTCGGCTGTCATTGTGCCGATTGTCGTATCAGCCAATGGACTGATGGCCAAAAGCCTCGATCAACATCTCTCGAGGCTCTCGTTAGGCGGTTGGGTCAAGGGCCTGATTCAGAAGGCAGTACTCCTCGATACGGCTCGCATCGTGAGGAGGTTCCTGTCTCTGGAGCCCTAACCACCGGTAGCTTGGACCCTGCTCCCGATACCGGTGGACCACTATTTTTTATATTTTTAAATGTTTTTTATAAGGTTATTTTATAAAAATATTTAAAAATGTATTGAAATATGTAGTTAGATTGAATAAACGAAATAATAATAATAATATTTATTCAAAAGTAAAATTGGTAAAATAAAATACAATAGTCTTAAAAATAATTAACAAAGGTATTTAAATGTTAGATGCCTGTACTAGGTTAGATAAACCTGTATCACAAGCGACAGGAGCTCATTAACGTTGGTAATTGTAGTACAAAGAATTATTAACAATATTTAAAATAAAAGATGATAACAATAGATGATATTATTCATAACTTAAAAACTATTTTAAAAACTAATGCAACATGTTTGTAAGAATACTTTTACTATAGCTAACTAGACAGATTTTTTTTTCATCATCTTAATTTTTTTGTCTTTAGGTATTACGGAAAGTCTGGAATATTTAAAAGAGCTGGGTATTGGAGCTACTTGGCTCTCGCCTATGTTTAAGTCACCAATGTACGATTTTGGCTACGACATTTCTGATTTCTATGCCGTTCAAGAGGAATACGGTACTATGGAGGATTTCGAAAATCTTATGGCTAAAGCTAAGGAATTAGGTAAGTTTTATTTTTAAGAGATTGTGTGGAAAAACAAGTCAACTTTTATCGGCGTAGTTATCTCTTGTAAATGCAATTGATCAAATAAGTGGAAAGTTTAATTAATCACAAAACAGACAGTTTCCAGAATTCATTTACTTATGCATAAAATAGCAACGCGTTGTAAAGACTGGAATTAATAATGCATTCAATACGACCAACAACGAACTGTTTCCGAGAAAAACCAAATAAACGAACAGTGAAAATAATACTTTTTCACTTATAAAGATTAAATCCGAAATAAAAACTTCATTTACATTTGAAGTCTACAAACAAAAGTAATAAGATTACTTTGCTGAGTATTTGCTAACTCACAGACAAAAAAAAAAAACAGAAATACAAACACTATCGTTTACCGTTCTAGATATTAAAATAGTTCTGGATTTAGTACCAAACCACACGAGTAATGAAAGCGTCTGGTTTGATGAGGCGTTGCGAGGTCACGAGAAATATTTCGATTACTTTATCTGGGAGGATGGAGTTGTGGACGAAAATGGGGTTATGCATCCGCCTAATAATTGGGTAAGCATTAACTGGATTGTATTACTTATTTTTTACATTTTGAACATAATTCTTATTCCGAATTAAATTGATGATGTACATGAATGATTAAGATTATATTACTTATAAAATTATCGTGGATAACCCTGTTGGTTCTATGGTAATTAATTTCATTTCACATGTGACGATATAATACTGACTGCTAATAATCACTATAAGGAAAAATTCAAACAAATATGTAATTTCCTAGGTCAGTGTTTTCCGTAAGAGTGCCTGGGAGTACAGAGAAGAAGTCGGTAAATACTACCTCCACCAGTTCGTGATCGGACAACCAGATCTTAACTACCGCAACCCTGACGTCGTCGAAGAAATGAAAAATGTTATTCGCTTCTGGTTAGACAAAGGCGTCGCAGGTTTCAGGGTTGATGCTATTGCCCATTTGTTCGAAGTTGACAAGGCTGATTTCGGTGGAAAGTATCCTGATGAGCCTCTATCAGGCAGAACAGATGATCCGGAGAGCCACGATTACTTATCGCACGTTTACACCACTGACCTTGATGAAACTGTAGAAATGGTGTACCAATGGAGGGAAGTCTTCGATGAGTTTAAAGAAAAAGATGGATTGACTAGAGTCATGATGACTGAGGCGTACTCTAGTCCTCAGATGACGATGAGATACTTTGGTGAAGGTGATCGCAAAGGTGCTCAGATGCCCTTCAACTTTGTGCTGATTTCTGATGTAAATGGTGATTCAAGTGCTGCTGAAATTAAATATGCTCTGGATAAGTTCCTCACATTCAAACCTATTGATCAACACGCAAACTGGGTGGTAAGACTTGAACCTTCTTAATATAGACCATATTTTTTGCTTGAACATGTTTACTTCAATACAGTATAATTATTATTTTTCAGGCCGGAAATCACGACAACAGCCGAGTAGCTTCAAGATTTAGTCCTGAATTAGTTGATGGTATCAATATGATCACATTATTGAGCCCTGGTATTGGTGTTACTTACATGGTAAGCACAATCTTAGTTCATAATAAAATGATTATGAAAATATTCATAATTTAAGTAAAGAAAATACATATTTTAATGAAGTAAATCTTATGTAAAAATTTTGCACATTTTAGGGTGAAGAAATCGGCATGGTCGATGGTTATGTAAGCTGGGAAGATACCGTAGATCCCAGTGGCTGCAACACTGATGATCCTATCAACTACTGGATTTCTTCCAGGGATCCTGAGCGAACACCATTTCAGTGGAGTGCTGATAAGAATGCCGGTGAGAGAACCATATTTCTACCAAGTAACATCAAAACAAGAATGACAATATTATGGCTATTCCTATAATTGAAACTGAAATTAATAAACGATACTTCTTTGATTGTGGTGATTAAGTTAAACACATTATAATTATATTTTCACAGGTTTCTCAGATGGTGACAAAACTTGGCTTCCAGTAGCAGATGGTTTTGAAAATCTGAATGTCGAAGTACAGAGAGTGACAGAAAATTCTCACTTGAACGTATACAAGGCTTTATCCGCACTTCGCACTGACAAGGTTTTCAGATATGGCAGATACGAGTCTGTTGCTTACAATGAAGGAGTTTTCGCTTTCAGAAGGTGGGTGCTACATTTAGTCTACAATTTTCATGTATAATTAAAAACGTTTAAAAAAAAAGGACTACAAAGTGAAAAATAACTTAAATTGACAAAAATATCGATGACCATCCATATAAAAAAATATACAGACGAACATATATAACCTCCTTCATTTTTGAAGTCGGTTCAAAATAGTGCCTCAATAATCTTACGCCTCTCTACTCTCAAATCATCGTATTTACAAGTAGTCTTTTCAAATTATTGTAATGTTAAAAGAGTCATCATATTGTTTATCGATATTATCTTGACAACTGAAGTTTGGAAAGACCAACATAAACTAAATAATAAACACTTGAGATGACTAAAGTATCCATTTATCAAATTCGTGAGATTACATGGTAATATCAATACCTATATAATGCACAGCAACTGGAAAGTGGAATTCCCTATGTCATATGTGCCGGTAAATACACATTAAACACGTTATATTTACACACGGCTCAGAACAAATTTTTGTAGACCTGCTGTGAATCTCCTGGTAGCTATTTGTCTTAATGCGGAAATTGATCCAGCGTCCTTGTAAAATATTGGTATTACAGTATTTAGGTCACAATAATTATATAAATAGGTCACCGTGATATGTTTGCAACGATGATTGAACATATTGAAATCGAGGACCACATTCATTATTTTCATTCATGCGTTCTCATAGGTCGACCTGAACATTTAAATTAATCAACTATTCGGTGAATTTCTTCATTACTTTTACTGGAAAATAATCAAAGTACTTACAGGAAAGTGACATAATGTTTGGAGAAATTATTATACGTGTTTGTTCCTGCAATTTTAATAAAAGAAGATATCTGTGTATTTGCGGAAATTGAAGTAAACAATATTATTCCTTTGCAAATGTTTTTTTCTGCATGATCTGGTTTTATGCAGACACGTAGATACGATTACAAAGTAAAACCTTAGACCTACATGTCTTTAAACTGATCAACATAAAACATCGCATGACGATAAATTTTTCATTGGAAACGCTTACCTCATACATGAATATCTAAACAAACATTCAATACAGGTCAACAACGATATTGGTTTAAGAACACCAACAGTAATTTGATAAGTGACATTGATGTATGTATAAGCTTTTCTCTATTATGTACATATTTCGTGTATTATATTTCTTCATTGACTAGTTCCTACTACACAACCTATTATAACTATATGAACGTCGTCAATGACTAGTGAGATGGCTCATTCAATTATATGATCCACTCTCAGAAATTCTAGCCTCTGCAATTTGCCAAAGAATTGATCAACGATACACCAGTGATCATAACTATAAGGCAGTTGATCGTGTTCAACATTTTATGAATGTTAGAGCAAAGAGCATTCGAAATATCAAAATATTCATGACTTCATCTTTTATTCTCCCAGATGGTACAACAAGAAAACCTACATCGTCGTCATCAACTTCAGAGAAGACGCGTACACTATCGATCTCACCTACTTCGAAGGCGTCAGCAAGAAAGTTGAAGTCATTATTAGCAGCATCCAGTCACCCAAAACTTCGAGGTGAGTACTTATAATTTATAGTACCACGGTAACTAACTTACCAGGACCTTTGTACAGATTTTTAACAATAGTAAGACATAGGACAATATTATTCTTAAAGCCTACTGCAAGATTAAGATGATAGTCGAGAATTCTCATATTATGGAAGTTAGAAGTTTGGGCATAGTGCCAGTTTGCTAAAGGTCAACGAACTCTATATTACCCCAGAATTGGGAGCAAAATAGTGAACGAAAATTATCTTGTTGTATGTCAAAACTTCTTTAGTGGTTCCCTGTATTATGTTTTCATTCTTCATTTCTACTTTTGTATCCTGTGACCTATTTATGGGTAAACATTCGGATACATTTAGATATTCTATACAATTTCAATCAAGATCAGAATTTTTTCGTCAATAATTTTCTGGGTTTTTTTTAAATATTGTATTCCGTCTCTGATAGTTTATCAAAAAGTCGTATTTACCTCAATAACTTTGATAACACTTGAGCAACGATGACTTGAGCAGGTGAGAGCATTCGATAACTTCCAAGACAAGAGACTTGTTTTTCAAATGGATAATCAGGTTCACGCTGATGTTATTGATGCGTATATTCAAGAAAACAGTTATGACCCTTTTTGTAATGGAAGCGGTTCTAATAATAGAAAACATTGGGTAAAAGTGCCAAAGATTATTTCAAAAGATTAGATTGTGTTATATCGATTCTAGTGCAAAAAATAGAACAGATATTGATACTTACTGGGAAAAACCCAGACGACAAGACCGCAATATTTGAAGAAAGTTATTTGAAAAGTTTAGCAAATTTGAGATTTCCATTGTTTTCGTTTAAACTCGTTCCAACAAAAAGTTAAGAGACTGTTAAAATACCTTATTTGAAAATTTAAAAACTTTAACAATTGCTAGAGTGGTTTTTTACCAGAGGCTTTGGGTAAATAGTAAATACGTACGGCAGGCTGTGAAAAATTGGTATTAGAGTCTTAGGTACAGTATCTTAATACGACAGTTGGGGTATTGTCACGTTATCTTGTCTCTCTAACTCCTAATTAAATTAGAGTACCTACTCAACCAAATTGACTGATGCTCCATCAATTTAATCTACAATAATAGATTCCTTGTCAGAATTTACAACTATATACTCATAGTTAACATGATTATCCTTACCATCATTGGTTTCCTTATTACCATCTAGATCAAGTACAACTTTTAGTAAAACCAAATAAGATATTCAATAACTCAGCTTCTGTATTTGTTTGTTTATTAATCTCTATAACCTAGTTTTACATTTCATCTTTTCAGGGATGTTCTTCAAGCGAACAAAGTGGAGATTCTCGGCAACGAATCTTTAGTGCTCAAAGTTGCCTAACTATCATAAACTTCTATAAACTATTGAATAACAACTGCGGTCTACATTTACTTATTTAAATATCCTGAAGATTGGACGAAGCAAGCTTTGACTGCAAAAGTGGGCTATACAGCTGTAACAACTTATAAATGGTATCATAAGTTTTCTATTGTATACTGAAGTGGTATTCATTGAAATTGTTATTCCTCCTTTATATGCCAGCACTTCATACTTTTTGAAATAAAATTAAACGTCTTCACAAAATTGTTTTAACTTTACTTCTGAAGAAAACGAAATTCAGGCATCTAATGAGAAATTAATTTGCATTTATACATTAATTATGGATAAGCTGTATATGGCGAGGGATTAATGTTAAATATGTAATTGCGACATGATTATGTATGTTACACTTGACTCTAGTAGTGATAAAATATGTCTTTCATAATAATTATCTCTTGAACTTACGAGTTAATTTGAAATCATAGAGGCACTTGAATATTAACTACATTAGATATGTATGTGTTTAGTATTAATAGTGTAAGCCTGTTCAATTTGGATACGTTTAATGTAGATTATGCCCGGTCTTATCAATTATCAAGTTCATAAGTGCGTGCTGAAACGTCGTACCGAAGGAACCTCAAGAAAAGAAGTTCTATCGGTCACGTTGTTTAAAAAGGACCCATCTGTTTAAACCGCTCTATGAAAATAGTCTTGCTGCAGAAAGACGTTCACAGAGGTACCATAAAACGTACCATTGAAGACAATGAAACTCACGAAGGCTGCACAAAATACCTACAGTTTGAGCTCAAATCATCTGGCGCAGAATTTACTGAACATTGCAACGCGGTAAAGATACAATATTGTTCGGTTGACCGCGGCCACCGCACTCGCTCACTGCACCGTGCCTAACACGAATTGTAAAGGTGTGTACACACTTGCGAATACGAATACGAAAATGCGTTGTTCACCGTAGTGAACGCGAAAATCAGCGAAAATTTTGTGCCGTAGCACAAAATTTTCGCTGAGTAACACCGAACACCTTAAGTGTTTGGGTTTCCCGCATATTTTATTCATTTATGTTACACGTCCGCGTTTGGGTCACAGAAATTAATAATTTTGTATAGAATAGAATAGAATAGGTCTTTATTTGCTTAGAATGTAGGTAACTACATAAAAATAAGTCGTTAAATTATAGGATTTATGTACATTCTGTCTTAATATAGCATGCAAATTTAATACAAAGTAGAGTAGAGAATAATAAAGATATTATAAAAATCATCATTTAAGAAATCCTGCACAGAATAATAACATTTATCTGCAAGGAATTCTGTGAAACGTTTTTTAAGTTTTTGCAACGGTAAGTTTCATTCGGTTTTTCATGTTTCATTTCCACTTAATCGGTCTATTAGATATAGAGCGAATTGGTTCTTTCAGATGAACAGATAGACAGACACACAAGTGGTCTTTTAAGTTTTTCATTCGGACGTATGGAACCCGAAAGATATATCTAAAAAATCGGTTGCGAATCTCAACAAAAACACTATTTGAAGTTTTATTTTACCCGAGTTGTTTAGGTACAAATATCCAGCTCTTAATGTTAATTGTGTTCAATAATACTTCCTAAAACTCATTAATGATATCCAAACATACAAATCAAACATTCGTAATCTTCTTCTTCTTACTGCCCTTCTCCCTTGTAACTTGGGGTCGGCGCAACACGTTTTGTGCTTCCATTCAAACATTCGTAATCAATGTTCAGTTATGCGAACACTTCCCAAGTTGCCATGACATTTCAAAATGAAACGAGCCTTTTGTGCTAATACGCGTACGGAACGTGCGTATACACCTTTACATACATGTACACAATGTCAAACCGCGGAGCACGGCTGTTGCTCTAGACCACATGGGGTGAAGCAAAACCGGGCTGCGAGCTCCGATGCCCTGCGATCGACAGCGTATCGAGTAGAATGTTTGTTTTATAGAGCCCCAGTTTTTGTTGAGTTGGTTTCACTTGCTTGGAGTTTTTGCTATCGCTGACAGTTAGGCTTTTAGCATTATTAGTTGGTGAGTTTCGAGTACAAACTTTTTGTTTGGAATAACTTTTTAATATCGATTTTCGCGGGTGCTAACTAAAGTATGGGTGAAAGCACAAAGATTAGGCTCAGTGGCGTGTATTAGGAGAGGCCTATGTTCAACTGTAGGCTACGTGATGCATAGGCTTCTGTCTGTATTTTTGTTGTCTGCGTTCTAAATATCTAATTAAGGTTTCAACGCACATTACCAAGTTAAGAGCCAACTGCCGCATTCCGTCCCCTTTAATTGTTTATTTACAAGGCTACTACAACAGGTTACAATAACAGTATATCACTAGGTTCACATTAGAAGTTATGACCTGAATATCACCCAAACCGTAAAAACAATAATAATTATGATAACTGTAGTAAAAAGCTAGGTCGGCAGGTATAAGACACAGACAGACAGACTTCCAGCTTATGTAGTCAGAAAATGTGTAGGAGACGAAACACGCCAGGTAAAGAACATAATTGTCGCCGGTCGAGCTGGAAATTTAAAGAATAGGTAAGTACCTAATGTACTCACATTTACAGAGTCTGCATTATACCTACATGAAAACTAAAATACCCTAAAATAACAGCAGCTTTTAGAAACAGTTACAAAGGCAGTATTATACAGAGTAAATTCGCCTTTAAAATTAATTGGCTACGAACCTCTACGGTCTACCATAAGTGTACGAGTGTACCTTTTGATCCCTAATTAAATAACTAAACAATGGTGCCTTTACAATCTGTTAGAGTACCTATGTCTTTATTTCTTGCTAATGACTTACGACCTGGGTTTTGTTAAACGGTACCTAAGTTTAAGCTCCATTTTGAGTTTGCGAGAAGGTAATTTCAATTTAGTTGTCTTACTGGTTAAGTAATGTACCCTGGCGTTTCCTGTGGTAGTATTTTGGTCGTGTGAGATGAGTTAATTTTATTTGATACTTAATAATAATTATACAAAGTCTAAGTTAAGCTATACTATAATAGTATACCTCAACTTAGACTTTGCATATATACTACGTGTAACGGAAAGGGTATACACATACGAAGGGCACGGTTTCTTTGGATGATATCAAACGATATTGGAAGGGTTTTTTAATCTTATCTCTACATGTTCGGAAGTTATGGGAATTTATAATACATTGATACCAGAAACCTAAATTTTCAAATTAAAATAAACACATCACTCGGAAGAGATTTATCATGATATTGGCAAGTAACGTGGAAAGTTATTGACCTACGTAGTGCGGTGACACGTTTGTTATGATTTGAATTTAAGAAACATATGAAACCGAAAATTTGGTATCAATTCTTAGAATATTTTATTTTGAGCTGAAACTATGTATAGTGATTCTATACCAGCTGTTATCGTTAGTGCTAAGGATACCAATAGGGTTTCTGTTACACCCTGTACATATACAAGATGTAACTTAAATAGCGCACAACCTCTTAAGGGGTCATTGTACTCATCATTATCGACAACTTTTACTATGGGACCAAACCTGAAATCGTAAAAAAAAATCAGCTGTTCCCTACATTTTGACGATTTATTAATTTAATTTAATTTATTTATTTATTTCAGACATAAAATTAGTCCATAGTTTCCTAAACACATTCAAGCATAAACAATTTTTAAAATATAGAATAGATAAAAAATAAAAATACATATTTGATTAACTAAATTTAAAATATTCACCCAAAAATATAATAAAAATTGTAAAAAACTTATAAAAATGTCAGAATTATATAAAAATTAAATGTATATTATAAAATTGTCAAAATAACTAAAAACAAATACTTAAAGATTATATATATGATATATATAAAACAATTTATATTTAGATTATATATAAAACAAAATGGTAACTACTTAAAAAATTACCTGTCCCACGCCTGATATACGGGTGCATGTATTTATGTGAATACAAGTGTATGGAACAGCTGATTTTTTTTTTCGCGATTTCAGGTTTGGCCCCATAGTAAAAATATATATATAATAGGCTACAATATAATATTACAAAGAAGTAAAATAAGTTTGCAAGAGAGCAGTGTTGGCCCAGTGGTAACTGACGCGACTTACGAGATGTAGGTCGTAGGTTCGAATCCAGACAGGCGTTTTACTTTGTGTAAATTATTTCATCACCACTGCTCACAAAACGGTGAAGGAAAACATCGTGAGGAAACCGGCATGTCCTAGAACCAAAAATTCGAAGATATGTGACATCTACCAACTGGGCCCGCGTGGTGGATATCGGCCCACTCCCTCTCACAGAGACGAAGCCTGTGTCCCAGCAGTGGGAACATTATGGGCTGGTTATGATTATGATATGATAATAAGTTTGTATGTATGTAGCGGGTGATCTCTGGAACTGCCAGTTGGATTTGAAAAATCATTTTGCCTTTGATTGCGTTAGATACAATTATTGAGTAATGTAATAGGTTATATAACATTACGCTACAACCCTAAAGAGCCGAGTAAAAAGAAAAACAAGTCAGAACAAACGCAAAGAAAAAATAAAGTAGGTAATATCGCAGGCGGACGTTGCAATGCTATATTTTTTTGTAATAACCAAGAAATTTCACGCGGACACAGGTAGAAGTTGGTTTAGAATTAAAAAGTATACATTTTAGCAATCATTAAATGTGTGGTAGGCCATACAATTCATTATTTATAAGAGTATCGTTTTTTTTTTTTATCTTTTAAATGTTGCAAGCACTACATTACGATGTGCCGTTACGGATTAAACCCTCAGATGTCTACGGATGCGTAGACATCTGAGAGATTAATCCATCTAATGGTAGCCCCATATAGATAATTGTATCCAATCCAATCCTCAAATCGTTTCCATCAATGAGTTGCATAACAAAGAAGAGATCTCTCTGGCATAGAAACCATTGGTTTCTGGAAACGTCTAGCTCTTTCGTTTGTTCTCTGAACAACATTTCTGCTCTGAAATGTCAATTTGTCAGTTCTGATTAGTTGAGAATTTTAAATAACTAATCAGGTACCGTGAAGATGATAACTATACATTTAAAATTAAATAAGTTTTCATAAGCAAAATGAAAGACACTATCTGAACTTATTCCTTGCATAACGTTCCGTATCACATGAACTATCAAAAACTTTACATCATATTAGGAAAGCCAGAGTTCATATCAGTCAAAGTTTCATGAACTAGTAAAGTATTTGTTCTTGACAGTTCAAGAGCATTGCGTACAAACTTGGCAAGAATTCTGACAAAATGAAGGCAGTTTTAGGGAAGTTTCTAGGGAGTTTAAAGCGCATAATATTCTGATATAAGCTTTAAGTGCTATGTAAGAGTTGTGAAAGATTAACTGAAGCTGGTGAGGTCCGCAAGGGCCGATGCCTGCCAGGGTTACGGGTTGTTCGAAAGAGATACCGCGGCCACTGGCACACAGGCAAATGAGGAAACACGGGTGAGTTTTAGTCAGTAGGAGTCTGACACGCGCTAGGTCCACCCAGAGCGGGAGAAGTTATTTGATGATTTCCCAACCAAAAAAAAAAGGGTGGCATAATCAACTTATAATGTTCCAACTGTTGAAACGCATGCTTCCTCTCTTCGAGAATAAGTGTACTCTAATCTACCACGCGGACACAGTTCTCTCACGTTTCGAATTTTTGGTTCCAGGACATTTTAGCCGGTTTCCTCACCATGTTTTGTTTCACCGTTTTTGAGAGCAGTGGTTATGAAATTATTTCCACAAAGTAAAGGGCATGTCTGGGTTCGATCTACAGTAAATCGAGGGCATTACTACTTGGCCGCCATTGCTCTAAACTCTGCAACTGTAGTGTGTTTGCCTATCAAATTATTGGTTTTGAAACTGTAGAGGCCGACATTAAAGAAGAAGCTTCATTTATGGTCCACATTTCGTTGTAAACATTAAAATTACAGCTGTTTGGCGTGACATGAGTAACATGTTTATTTCTTCCTTCAAAATTCAGTAATACATACGCTGTCCAAATTTTTGGAATGTAGGTCCTTATCACACACAGACTCACACTTGGCTCAGAAAGTAAGCTAGAGCGAAAAAATAAACATTTTGACTGTCACGACAGTTTTGTTATAGTATGTTTCTTTTTCTTTTTCATCAATTAACTTAATTCAGCCTGTATATAAATATCAAGAAAGCTGCGTGGGTGCTACCTTATTTATTTCAGCTTATTATATTCATAGGAAGCTATGTTTAGAATTTCTCTGAAGTATAAAATTCGATACGTAATTATAATCATCCGAAGCGATAACAATCGGTGTCAATGACATGCCTGAAGTGAAGTCAACAGTAAGATGGATTTATATTATAATACTAGCTGTGCCCGCGACTTCGTCCGCGTGGAATAGTGACTTTTTGGGCAGCATATTTTGAATTACATAATAATATATCGTCGGTTGGGTAGGTAAAAATTTACTTTATAAATGAAATATGCAAACAGTCAGTATTCAAGTGAATCGCAATAATCGAATGAAACTATTCGCTTATACTCTCCAGGATACGTGCGTTCGCTACGAATAACTAAATCCTTATGGCAGCGGCGCGTTTTTCTTTTTTTTGTAGGGCATCTCGCAGTTGGCCTTGAGAGGCCGTGACTGCTCAACCGGGCTTTCCTGGGGCTGCCATTAAGAAGTTAATCTTAATGCCTCCAGCCAGGGCTTACAAACTAAATTCATAAACTAAGCGACTGCACGCTGAGGGCACCCCCTGTGGGGTACGGACCTCGGCTCAGGGCGTCACTGATAGGGGGACACCTATCACTATTGGGGACAGGCCGGATCGAATTGGGGCAGCGGCGCGGCTCTCAGCGCGCTTTATATAGCCACGGACGCGCAGGCGCGAGGCGTGTACGTACTGTGATAGAATACCTTAACAAATGTTCGCCGTGATTCTTTAAATTGACATAACTTTTTTATTCAAGAACCGATTGACATGAAATAAACACTAAATGTTAAGTGAAGCTTATTACAATATATTAGTGAAAACCGCATCTAAATCGAATTAGCCGTTTCTGATATTAGCGTGCACAAACACACAGACAAACAGACAAACAGACAAAAAAAAAATTAATTACAATCTCGGGTTCGGCATCGATATAATAACAACCCCTGCTACTTTTTTTTTATATATTTCGATTGTACAGACACCACTTTTCTACAATTTTATTATATGTATAGATAGATTAGCAGAATAATGGATAGTCCTTGGAAAAGACTAGTCTTTGAGCCGGGATCAATTATAAGACCACTTAACATGGATTGTTAAGCTAGGTATATAGATCGAGTATCTATTGATGCTACGGTGCGTAGAAATGAAATGCTAACACCTGGATCATCCCTATCCAAACTGTTCCTATATTTTTTTAAGGAGAAGTCTTCGTCCAACGCAATAAGCAACTTTAACTTGAATTAAAAGATCAAAAATCAATTTAATGGTTAAGAAATAAATAACATATCGACTCACAACCATCCACATATAAACTAGAAATCAGCTCCTTTAAGTGCAAAAATGACAAAGCACCTCCTTTTAAAATCAAGAATGTATCTTTATCTAGTCTCATAATCTTAAGATACTAAAGATTATTTTTATGAACGCCGTAGAATGCGCTCCATAACACGGAGCTATGTAATCCAGATTGATAGACCACAAATATTTTATGACATTCTACCTCCTAGTATCATATAATATCTAACGGCTTAATAAATCACTAATCGAAGGTGCCTAGAAAAAAAATCTAGCAGACATAAGCCTGCATCCAAAAATGGAAATACGTGTCAATTAACGCTGGATTTTTCGCGTGAAGCCCATATCGACACAGTGTGATAACATCTATACAAATTCCTTGCCAAAGCTGACACTGTGTCCGTAAATGGAAATTGAATAGTTGACTTCGTTTTATAAGAATATTAAGATGACGTTCCAGGTATAGCTTATAAATAAGAAATATCTGCTATGGCAATTGATTTGTTGATGACGTGATATTCGCAATGAGTAGTGCATAATATATGTTGAACAGGATCTATGTCTTTCTATATCTACTGATAGTTGTTATCTCTAATAATATCCCTAATGATATTATAACTGCGAAAGTATCTCTATCTGTCTGTCTCTAACCGCTGAACCGATCGTTATGAAATTTTGCAGACATATAGCCTGGGATATGGAGAAAGACATAGGCTACCTTTTTACGCAATAACTGACAACCACGTGGGCGGAGTCGCGGGCAAAAGGTAGTTTGTCTATAATGCTCATAGATACCTCTTTGGATTATTGCTACAAAAAAGAGCTTATTAATACACTGTGCTGCTGTAGCTAACAGGAGGTACTATTAAAAACCGAGACTTCCTAAATACATTTTAGATGGGTTTATAAGTTTGTGTGTTTGGAAAATACTTGTTCAATCGTGACGTAAGAGCTGTTACAACTTTTTCCACCATAATTCTCAGCTGTCGCTTAACTTTAATCATTTCGAAACACTGTTAGAAGATAAGTTTGGATTGCGATTCGTGAGTCGAATTTTATTGTTGTTAGCACTTCTAGGCAGTTGTGTTGCTATTAGTCTCATAGTTCCGGGTTGTTTCTACTAAATATCACCCTGTCTCTTTATTACTTGATTATTATTTCCTTTAATTCATTTAAACGTACATATAAATTATATTTTTAAATATTCGAACATAAAAAAACAATTACATAAAAACATTTAAAAATATAAAAAATAGTAGCCCACCGGTATCGGGAACAGGGTCCAAGCTACCGGTGGTCAGGGCTGCTGAGAGAGGAACCTCCTCACGATACGCGCCGTGTCCAGTAGTACTGCTTTCTGGATCAAGTTCTTGATCCAGCTGCCTAACGAGAACCTCCTGAGGTGTTGGTCGAGGCTCTTGGCTATAATTCCATTGACCGTCACGACTATCGGCACAATGATTGCTGTATCCACATCCCACATGTCAACAACCTCGCGTGCCAGGTCAAGATACTTGATCTGCTTATCTTTTTCAGCTTTCACGAGGTTCTCGTCATGTGGGACTGCTATATCAATAATCATTGTGCGACGCTCTAATCGATCTATCACCACTATGTCCGGCTTATTGGCAACAATAGTCCGGTCAGTGATGATGGATCGATCCCAATACAATGTGATAGTGCCATTTTCGAGAACTGGGTCGGGCACATACTTGTAGTACGGTACTTCCGAGTCAACAAGACTGTATTTCAGAGCAAGTTGCTGATGGATAATCCTGGCTACAAGGTTGTGCCTATGTAAGTAGTCTCCGTTAGCCAGACGAGAACAGCCAGAAATAATGTGTCGGATTGATTCCCCCGGACGGTGGCATGCCCGACAGATGTCAACCGTGCCATCCTTCACAATATATTTCCGGTAGTTGTTCGTCATCATAACTTCGTCCATAATTGCAAAGACAAAACCTTCGGTTTCTCCAAAGAGATCACCGAATCGTAACCAGGATACGGACGCTAAGAAGTCTACATCGGGTCCATGTAGGACCCGGTAAAAGCGCCCGTGAAGCTCTTTGCTCTGCCATACCTCCCTGCGGTCATTAGTATCTAATACTTTAGGTTTGCGCCAGTTCTCGTTAGTCAAGGAGAGCGGGGTGAGGCCCTTGTCCACTGAGACCACATCTCGGTGCATTCGCACGTCGGCATCTAAGATTACTTGATTAATTATTAACATCTTTGCTATTCACACCCAGTATTTCATATTTAACTGTTTTTCTAATTTGAAAAACCTTTGTACTACTGCCATATTTTTATTGGTTTTGTTGTAGGTATCAAGCGCGACTGATGAACCCAAAGTATCAATGTTTTTTTTTTTTGAGTAGGTACGCTCGTTTTATTTTAAGCCTCATCTTCTATTAGTTGTTATGTTTATTTTTAAGTAAGTATAGTAAGTCCGAGATTACTCGCCTAGCTTATTCTGTAGCTGAATCCTAACTCACTAACGATGTTCGACCCATCCGATAAATTATTTACCTTATAAAGCGTAGTTAGATACGATTCAAAGGCGTGTTCCGAACTTTGTGAGAAAACGGTCTTGCGCGGATCATTTGCTCCAAAAGTAGCCGAGTGAAATGAGGTGTGAGGCGTTACTTGCTGGTTGTTATCGTTGTGATAAATAAGGAGAAAAGTTATTTTTCTCTGCTTTTTTGTATTGAAAATTGTTGTGAAAATATAACTGGTTTCAAAAATGTTTTTTTTTTTTGTAAATCTACGTCACACTGTGGGACACCGATCAGCTAGATGGACTGCAGCCTACCGCAATAAGCCGAGTTGATTTATTGATTGAAGCCTGCAAAATAAAGAGTATGCTAAATATAGGCCTTGTACACAATACTAATAAATTAAACAAATATAACCTCAATACCTCATGGGTACTTTGTAACACCTACGTGCGTGTGACTTTACCCTGTAGACAGCGAAAGTAGAAAAAAAAAAATTACATGTTTGAACGGTCACCGTACAAAAACAGTGATCCTTTTTTGAATTTATCAGATCAAATTCCTTACTTGCCAATTGACGGCATACGTCAAAAAGACGTCACCATTTGCAACACAAAGCATGACGTAGATTTGGTTGTGGCATACTATAAAATTGAAGCAATACTTGTCTGTGTTTTTTTATTTGAATGGGAAATCGTCAAATAACTTCTCCCGCTCTGGTTGGAGCGGGAGCGCGTGTCAGACTTTTACTGACTAAAACCCACCCGTGTTCCTTCAGTTGCCAGTGTGCCAGCGGCCACGGTATCTCTTTCGAACAACCCGCATCCCTGGTAGGCATCGGCTCTTGCGGACCCCACCAGTTGGTCGACCTGGGCTTGGTCCTTACCGGACTGCGAGCTAGCCATTACTCGCCATCCGCATGCCCGCGCCTATGGTAACCGGGAATCAGCCTGGGATTCCCGACGCCCAGGGCGTTTCCTGCGGCGACTAGGGCCGTGAGGGCGCATATACTGCCTCTCCCTCACGTGCGCCGCCTCCTTCTTCGCGAGCATTACTGCTTCGCAGAAGGAGGTGACAGCTACCCATGCACTCTTGCTCTGAACCATGACCTGGACCAGGGCCGGACACGAGAGATCGCCGCCGGCGATTGCCTCCACAAGGACACAGCGGTGCTCCGCCCAAGCCAGTCAGACCTCCACCTTTGCTCCACCGTGTCCTCAAGGCGATCTACGCAGTGGAAATACTTGAGTGGTACCATCTAAATAGCACTTAAAATTATTGCACAATACTGGTAAGTTTGTTGCTGTTCAAAACTGGTATAGGTGTAAACATAGCCAAATTCAAAAGCGGTTTGCGCTTAAATAACAATTGCAACCTTGAGATAATCTAGGATTTCCATTATAGTGTAGGCTCCAAAATATTATTTTCATAATAAAATAGAATAATAATCAGAACAAGAGAACAAAATGACTTTTAAAGGTGGGTTAGCTTTGTTTACGCTTACCAACTTTTAGTGCTATTATTTAGTAGTCGTGACTGTACTTACAAAAAATTCTCATTCAGTTCTGGCATGAAAATGTTCTATCATTAAAGTGCAGTGAGTGAGTGTGTTAATCGTAGCTGCTCTATTGAGGCTAGAACTTCGAAAAGAAATGCACAAATACGTACAACTCTGTGTTTAGGCGAGAAAAAAATTGAATGCAAAAATTGCCTTAGTGTAAATATAAATCAAATGCAATTAGGTATTGAATGGAAAAACTTGCATTAAATTATTTTATGCCATCTTTTGGAAATCTCACACATATGAACACTTGCATGCAATTCTTGAATGGCAATGGCGATTAAACGTGTGTGAGGCATGTGATTAATGCTTTTGAGAAACTTGGTTAATTTAAATGGGGCTTTAGGCCTTCTTTAGGCCTTCGCTATTTGACCATGCAAAAATATGCGTATATTTTTCGCCAAACTCTTCTTCAATTTCACTTGTTCTATTATTTCTCTGTCTACGGATAATGTAATAAAATTACTTACGCGTAAAGGAGTGATTTGAATTTCAAATCAAATTGTCTCCTAGAGCAATTTATTGACAATTTCTTACTTTGAAAATTCTGAAATGTTTTGAGAGTATCGTCTATAAAAATGAATTGGTGTTGTAACACAAATGTTTGGGATTATTTTTTTGTAAAGGAAATTTACATAAAACAAAATATAACTATGGGATCAAAAAGGTGTAACTACTTAAAGCATTTTCGTCATATAATCGACCGATCTAGATACAATTCTTTAGTGTAAGCAAATACAGACATAATGCAGAAAGTATATTATCATGCTTTCCTTTTTAGACACCGCAATAATCGGAATCATAACAAGTTATACAGTCTCAATCATTTTGGGGCTGATATTATCTTATCAGCCTATGTATTGGCCTCCCAATGACCGCTACTACTTACAACGATCATCCGAATATTTCGCACTTGTTGTTGTCCGTGGTTTTGTTTGCGATCCTGGCTTAAAGCAGCCTATGTTCCTTTTCAGGTTCCAGCTACCCATCTGTCATCGGTCAAATTTTAAAATGATCGGTGCAGTGCTATAAGCGTGAAAAGGTAACAAAAAGGCAGACCGATACCCAGATAGACCTACACACATACAGACAGAAAAGTTACTTTCGAATTATAAATAAAGTTAATTATTCTCTAGCACATAAAGCCTATTAAAATTTGAATGAGTTTTTTTATGATGTTTTACCAGTTTATTATTGATAACATTCTTAAATTATTATGACATATTTACTTAATATAAAACGAAGTCCCTTTTCATATCTGTACGCTTAGATCTTTTAAACTACGCAACGGTAAATATTGTATAGTTTGGATACAAAAGTTCGTCATTTAAACAGAATGCAGAAGGCACTTCAAGATGGCCGCCTCGACGTTATAGCCATTTGTCGTAAGCCCTTAAAAATTATCATAATTTTGTCCATTTGACACGGTTGACGTTCATAATACTGATTTAATCTTAACAAAAATAAACTGTAGGTATTCTGTACAGATGTTTTTGAAATTCCCGACAGGACAGGTGTAACAAATCAATCGTAGAAAAATTAGGCTTTTGATTTTATGGATGTTACCGTAGGTGATGAAGCAGTTTAACAAGTAATGGACAAAATTATAAACTTTTTCTACTTGAATACGGGGCTTTTGGGTACTTTGTATGTGTGCATTATATGTCTTTTTTTTAATGTGCGTTTTGTTTGTGCAGAATAAACAATTTTTCTTTCTTTTCTTTCTTACTTTCTTTTGTATTTCTTTTTTGGTACTCTATGCACTTAACAGACATATCATCACGCCTTGTTTCCTCAAAGGGTTGGGCAAAGGTGTGTCTATAGTACACCCACATTTCGCTAGTTATGTTTAAGTCCCATGTAATATTAAGGGGCGAGCCTATTACCATCAACCGGGCACAAATTCAGACTCTGGGCTGCTACTGAGAAATTCCAGATAAAAACCCAAAAACACTTACCCGAACAGGGAATAGGGTATTACACCCATTTTTGAAAAGTGTCCTAGTTACATTTTTAAGTACCTACTAAAAAACCACTAAAAAACACAACATTTTTATTTAATCAATTAGTGCCGTAAAAATGCATTTAATTTTTACATTTTCAAATTTCGCGCGTAATTTGACGAAAACGCTAGACGCAGTGGACGCCATATTACTCTGTGGGTATGACGTCAGTTTGCTGTGTAGACAAATGCTCTGATATTTTATAGGATAATTGTTTATAATAAAAAAAAATGAGTTATTATTCTACTTGTCGTTGGTTTGCTGCTTCTGAATGCAAAATATTATTTAAATAAAAATTACTTTGGTTACGAGAATAATAAAAGTACAAAGTTGTTCAATTGACACGCCGGATGACGTAATAACATGGCGGCTACTATGTCATGGTGTTTAAAAACAGATAAAAAAAAAAAAAAGTTGTTCTAAAACTAACATTTTCCGACTGAATTTTGCCTAAGCTATCTCAATAATATATTTTTAGACTTTTTGTCACATAGAGTAAAATACCATATTGAACCCATGACCTCATGCTAACCATTAGCGCTTGCAACCACTAGGTACCACTCTGCTTTACTACCACCACCACCACTTCATTCACTCAAACACTTTTCTTTCTAAAAATACGTTTTAGTTTTATTTGAACTTTTTTTTGCCACATTACCAGCTAGGCTGTCAGCTAACAACCTCGTACCTCCCATATCGACAAAAATAACATCGTTCAGATCCTTGACATCTTTCGCTCATTGATTTTCAACTTGCGTGGGAGGAAATACAGAAAAGCTTATTATTCTATTAAAGATCAGCGTGGAAATGTTGCTTGAAAATATTTGTGAAAACTCATGAAACGTTTTATTTGAAAACTAACTTTTGCCAGCGGCTTCGCCCGCGTGGAGTTTGGAAATTATCCCAATGGAACGTACTACCGGGATAAAAAGTATTCTATGTGTTATACCAGGTTATAAACTATCTTTGTGCCAAATTTCGTCCAAATCTGAAAAGCCGTTTATGCGTGATTGATTGAGTAACAAACATCCAAACTTTTACATTTATAATATTACTAGCTTCCGGCCGCGGCTTCGCCCGCATGAAAGTCGGAAATTATCCCGCGAGAACGGACTACCGAGATAAAAAGTATCCTATGTATTAATCTAGATTATAATCTATCTGTGTGCTAAATTTCATCCAATTCCATTCTGTAGTTTTTGCGTGAAAGAGTAACAAACATCCATCCATCCATACATACAAACTTTCGCGTTTATAATATTAGTAGGATTAGTAGGATAACATAACAATACTCCCTTGTATGTTGTATGCAAAGGTAAGGGTAAGGGGGGAAGGGAGTGATAAGGGTGCAGATACTTCTGCACCCTTATCTCGTCAGTTATGTTGTAATTAAGTCAAATGGCAATCTATAAAAAGGTCCCTTTAGAATTAGGCTTACTTTAAAAAAGAAACCGGTCAATTGCGTGACGGACTATGCACAATGTAGTTGGGGAATTTATCTTAAGAACAAACTTAACTTTCTAATTGAAAAAATGTTCTCCCATACATCGATATACGTCACGGCTAACTCTCTAACTGCTAATGTAAGTTTTTTAATCGCAAAAATATATATTTATGCGTTATAACTAGAAATTAATTATTTTCAGACCTTGCTTTTGGTCAAATTTCATGATTCTAGGTCAACGGGAAGGTCCATGTGTTTTGATTTAGTGGTGAGTATCAAAATATGTCGCTTAAGTGGCCGTATCTCTTTATCCCGTTGACTTAGAAGCTTGATTTTATAGAGCTTCAACGGATCGTAGATTTACGTATTTGATATTAATTTTAACTTGATGCGTTTATGAGTTCCTGAGAAAAAGGCTCTTGACTGACTAAGAGACAAACGGGCGAAAGTACAACGAAGTGATCCTATAAGGGTTCAGTTTTAAGTTACGGAGCCCTAAAAATACGTCAATATTTCAATGACAGCGCATATTTATTTAGTTACTTATCTTTCCAAAAGACCAAAAACTCGTGCGTGTTTACTTATTTCCCATTTCACCCCGTTACACGTATTTTAGGGGCAAACCGGAACGTGAAAAATGATGTGGCGTGCTAATATAAATTAACTAAAACCTCCGACAAATTTCCTTGATGAATGTTTGTACTTAATCTTTTGTGCAGCAACTTATTATGGTTAATTTATTAAGATTAGAGCAACCTCCTTGAAGATAATTCATAATGGAAAGAGGTAATGATGGATTATGTAGGTACGGTCAATGTTGGGGGACTCACTCACTGTTTGGGACACCTTGGTCAGTATAACAGTTCCGCTGACTACAATGGCAATTGGCCAATCATTACAAAACCACATACACTGAAAATGTAATCCAGTATATTCTTTTGGGCCATTTAAGAGAAGAATGACATTTTACGGAATATCAATTATATAAATACATGTTATGCATTTATGGCGGCATCTACAATGTCTCATGCGAACTACGCATCAAAGACCTGACGTCACGCAAGTCCTGCATCGCGCAATCAGAGTTTACCGTGCGACTTGTAGGTATACATCCCAACATCAGCCGTCGGGCAGTAACCCACCAGACACTACAACACCCGTCTGGTCGGAGGATTCTCACTTTTCCATAGAGTATGAGTGAACTATACACCTTGTTCCATGAGGAGAGGTATGAACCTCTATAAATTAATTGATGAACGGTTATAATAATTCTAAAACGAAGAACAATAACTCTTTTGCAGTAAAAACGTCAAGTATGTCAAGCATCTCATTTACTAAATAATCTATCTAACTACAGTTCGAACTGAAAATAAATATTCTACCGTCAAGGCTAACCGTAGATCGTGGTTAATTGAATACGACACCTAACGTCTGCGCAAACGCACTGACTTACCTAACACTAATGACACATGCGGCAAATGATCATAGATTAATATCGATGTTTTAATTGATTAATTTGTTATCTGTTTTATCTACACTAATATTATAAAGAGGAAAACTTTGTTTGTTTGTTTGTTTGTTTGATTGTAATGAATAGGCTCAAAAACTGCTGGACCGATTTTAAAAATTCTTTCACCATTCGAAAGCTACATTATCCAAGAGTAACATAGGCTAAATTTTATTTTGGAAAAAAATAGGGTTCCGTAAGATATTTGGGGTTTTCGGACACAAGGTGTAAAAAATCAACCAGAAAAGTTACTTATTTTGCGTACGCTGCCTAAACTATAAAAGATAGAACCATAAAATGTTCTAATTAATTGTAGATCTTATAAATATCTACAAAAAAGTCCGCGACACACTATACCTATCTATGGCGAGTGAGGCACAACAACCATTTTTTTATTTATTTATCTTGATTTTTTTTTGGACTACATTTAAACGCATTTATTTTACTCATGCTATAATCCTAATCAAAATAAATTATTTCATCACTAAGTACAGCTTATGTAGATAATATTTGGTCTTTGAATGATTAAAATTGGACGTTTGGTTTTAAAGTTATGGCGAAATTAAAATAATACGATTTCTGCTGCACGGCCCGTTGCGAAGTGGGCGTCACCAAGACGGGGTGCGCGTGCGGGAGGGGAGTCTATGCAGCCTGCGGATAATGACTGCGTCGTCGATGTTAGTGTCGATGTCTGTGAATTGACCTGGGAATCATTTTGCTGACCGTGTCTTTCCTGGGTAGGCTTTTTGCAGCGGTAACCGACATCCACGCGGGCGGAGCCGCGGGCGACCGCTAGTGCCTAATAAAGTTGTCACTCGTAGAAGCACGGCCTGTGGTAGAACGGTCGAAACTTCGATTTGGAATTAGTGTCATTATTTGCAACTTGTTTTTTTGACTTTAACGTTTAATTTCGGGGTCCTGGGTTCGATTCCAAGGTCGGGCAGTGTTATTCGGTTTTCTATCTGGAATTTCTGTCTCCCAGAGAAACGATTTGACCAGTCGATGTCAATAAGCTCGCCCCTATTACATGGGATTTAAACATAGGTGGCAAAATATGGGTGTATTTAAATAATAATTAACTATTGATATTCCTCTTTTTTATTGTTAGACAATTTGGTAAATTTTACTTTTATCTACTTTTTAATTTTACTAGCGTTCGTTTTAAAATTTACCAAATTGTGTCATTGTGAATCTGAGGAAAACATGGTTGATTTCACATTAGTATAATTTCTGAATCCTATCTTTTTGTAATTCTTAATGTGTAATTGTTTGTTTTCCTAAATAAATAAAATAAAAACTTAAGGTACACCTCTGCACAACTCTTCGAGGGAAACAAGTCGTGATGTTATGTTATATTATCTAACGTCAACGTATCGTTTTCATATCCAAAGACACGGACTTCCGGAATTAAAGTTATTTTTCACTTTGTAGTATTGTTTTGGAAGTCGGTTGTTTTTTGTAATTCACAACTCAGTATTAAAATCTGTGAGTGAACAATCATCATCCCCTGTTTTTCTTACCCTTAGGGTTAGATTTTATTTCCAATTTCATATGGGACCAACTTCGGGGAATAACCTTTCCTATAAAAAATAATTATCAAAACCAGACTACTCTGTAAAAAGTAATGCGTGGTCATACATAAAAATATATACGCGTCGACTTGAGAACCTCCTCCGGTTTTTGTCGGTTAAAAATTAAGAACTACTTTTACGATTCAACGCTCCTAGAGAGTCACAGAAAAGTGTAGTGCCTGAATTAACTCAACGCTTTTTAGCCTGAAAACTTTAATTTTACCTGTAAACATGGTTTACATAAAACAAAAGTTAGCACGTTTAAAAGTAATGAAGCAAAATTAAGCAAAACTCGAGCTGTATGAGCAAAAGAGCACTTTAAAATACAACCTTCAAGTAATAATGACTTTAATTCACATCACGTAGCCCCCGCAAAACTCGGAATTAAGTAGTAAATTGTGTTTCAGTGATTTAACAACAGTCAGCGGAAGAAAAACACCACGGTTCGGTAATTCTGACAATCGACTTCAAAAATAATGTTATCGTAAACGCAGTAGACTATCAAATTGAGGAGTCTAAAAACGCCTCTGTGCATAGCGGTAATTATGGTGTAGGTATGTTCTGCCGAGTTGTTGTGTTTTCGTCGAGTCTTCTCGTCACGTATTCCGCAGAGCCTGAAGGCTAAAATCAACAGTGTGTCCTACCTGTTATGACATACAGAGCCGAAACGTGGACACTCACGGTACGGCTGGTCCATCAATTCAAAGTTGCTCAGCGAGCTATGGAACGAGCTATGCTCGGAGTATCTCTGAAAGATAGAATCCGGAATGAGGTGATCCGGCAGAGAACCAAAGTTGTTGACGTAGCTCACAGAATTAGCAAGCTGAAGTGGCAATGGGCCGGCCACATTAGCCGTAGGACCGATGACCGTTGGGGTAGATGTGTTCTTGAGTGTCATCACGGTACGGCTGGTCCATCAATTCAAAGTTGCTCAGCGAGCTATGGAACGAGCTATGCTCGGAGTATCTCTGAAAGATAGAATCCGGAATGAGGTGATCCGGCTGAGAACCAAAGTTGTTGACGTAGCTCACAGAATTAGCAAGCTGAAGTGGCAATGGGCCGGCCACATTAGCCGTAGGACTGATGACCGTTGGGGTAGATGTGTTCTTGAGTGGCGACCGCGAATCGGCAAACGTAAAAAAATAACAACTTACTTGCATCTTATTACTTGCATCGTCTAAATAAACACTCCAGACTATAGTCAGATAACGTTTATCAGAAGAATAAATCTGACAGTTTGGCATATTTTGCTATACAAAAGCTGTGAAACAGACATATTAATTATTCCTCAGATAAAAATTATCAGAATTTTGAAAAATCAGCCCTAAGGTAATTATATTGCACCGTGTAAATCAGTCTTTATTCTGTAAGTAAAATTATATTGAATTTTTTACAGAATCAATAGGAATTTTAATTCAATGCCTAACTAAATCCCGTCTATCATCTACCTGATCTTGCGCGACGTCATTTTAAATTACATTCGTATATCGAGCTGTTAGATACAGGCTATTGCACTATTAAGTGAACCGGTTTTGAAATAATATGTATTTGCTACTAAGCCGAACTGTTTATCTGTTGTCTTTCGGTTGAATTTCGTTGAAATTGATGTTTCTAATTAGGTTGATTTGTTTTTTGGCTCATTTGATATCTGGAGACCTTGTAATAGTTTCATTTTTAGAAGATAGTTTATTCTAATTTTATTGAATTTTGGATAATTTGTATGCTCTTGGGAAAAAGAATTCCCTTGCATTCCATCTACAACAAGCAATATATATAGCTAATCTAGCTTGAATACTGTTTATTGGAAGATTAGCTATATTGTGTACTGAACTAATTTTGATTAGCAAGAGTAAAATAAACTGTGTTCGGCAAATGATTTATTCGTCCTTTGCAAGCTTTCATTTACCGTAGATCACGACGAATACGAAAATGAAATAAATCGATGTTTTAGTGATATAAGTTCAACAGAAAAATTAAATATCCTTTAAAGTGAAACGTTACATACATTTAATTTTCTTATCAGAAGGTTATCAGTAGCAAGCAACGTTACAAGTACCGGTGCGATTCAATTCCAAAAACACCATTTGTCTTCCTAATGCCCAAGAGATATAATCTACATTCGTATAGCCTCGTCACATATACAATCAATATACTGTTTGTACCACTCACTGACTATACTATGTTCATTTTCATGATGATTTGCATGACAACACGTGTTTGAAGCACTTTTGTTTGGCGTTATTTCCCGATAGGTTTAACTTCGGAATCGTCTAGTCACGAACGAACATGTTGCTTCTAGGTATGCGTGCAATACATGGACTATTGTCAACCGCATCGTTTATTAACAATACGTGATGTAGTGGTCCTATGTATAGCATTTAAAAAGGTATAAAAATAAACTTTACTTTTCTATAATATTCAGTACTTAGTTACCCACTTCTAAAAGTAATATTTGAGTCGTAAACTTTCAATATATTTTTATTTGAGTACATGAAATCTTAAATACAATATAACACTAAAATACATAGATGTACAGTGTGAAAATAGGGAAGAGCTCATGGGTCATCAAAAATTTGTTAGCATCGCTGTCAGTGGGAAAAGTTACCATAAAGCTGGAAGCGTTGCCACGTTGAATTCTTTGACCTAAAAATACACCAACCAATATCAATCACTGAATACACAACTATGGATTTATGTCATCCCATGGCTCGAAAATTTGGCATGTGTCAATTTGGTGTGTGTTTGTGTGTGTGTGTGTTGTGTGTTTGGTGTGTGTCGTTATATCATGTAAAATGAACAGACTATAACAACATTTCATCGTTGCAAAACATTTAATATTTAACTTTCACGCCTCTAATATCCGTTTATCTTTGATGCAATGTTATTAAATCGACAACAACTGGTTCTACTTTGTGTTTATAACATGATTTAGTTATGGGATTGAACCGTTTTGTGGACGGTAAGTAAGTTTTAGATTGGATTGATATAATTAGAGACTGATAAGGTTTACAGCAGTTATAGACTAGTGGTAACGGTCCCGTCTCCCAAGTTCTAGGTTCACACCCAGGCGGCGCGCATTATTTTGTGTAAATCATTTCATCACCACTGCTGTCAAAAAGGTGGAGGAAAACATCGTGAGGAAACCGGCTTGTCGTAGAACCAAAACTTCCAACACATGTGACATCTACCAACACTAGGCCCGCGAAGTGGATTACGACCCACTCCTTCTCCAAGAGAGGAGGCCTTTGGCCCAGCAATGGAAAAATTAGAACGGAAAACTAGAGTAAGCTTTATTCAGGTGAAATGGAGTCGGTAAGTTGGTTTAACTTACTTTAGATTCTTAGCTTTTAGCTTAGCTTGAGAGATATTAATCAGCCTGGGATTCCCGATGCCCAGGGCGTCTCCTGCGACGACTAGGGCCGTGAAGGCGCATACGCCTCTCCCTCACGTGCGCCGCCTCCTTCTTTGCGAGCATTACTGCTTCGCAGAAGGAGGTGACGGCTACCTATGCACTCTCGCCCCGTACCATGGCCTGGACCGGGGCCGGACGCGAGCGATCGCCGCCGCCAATCGCCTCCACAAGGGCATGGTGGTGCTCCGCCCAAGCTGGGCAGACCTTCACCATATACTCCACCGTGTCCTCAGGGCATCGTCATCATCTTCGCAGTGGAAACACCCGGGCGTTTCCTCCCGCCTTATGCGAAACAGGAAGGTTCAGGGGTAAAGTATATTTTTTTTTTTAAATCACTGAACCACAATTCACATAACCACAAATCTTTTTTATTCACCATCCTCGGTTCCAATGCCCTAAATGGAAATCAGTAACATCCAGCGTTCCAATTTCGAAACTCAATATCCGTTAATCTTTGGCGACCATTAAATGTTAACCCGACTATTTTAAGTGTCGGGTAATATGGACCAATGACGTCGGATCTAATAAGGGACGCAATTTTACAGCGTAATGGTCCAATTGACCGAGAGGCCGCGCCTAGCATTGCACACACATACATAAAAAACTTACAACAAGTTGAGGTGGCGAAAAATATTAAAGTCACGGCGGTAAAGAAATGATGATACACTAATCGTTTAGAATGGAGTCCACCAACATACACACTAATCATTAAAAAAAAAACGTATCATAACTTACATAGAACCACTGTAGCCTAAACGATTGAATAGATGCAAACTGTATAAAAAGCCAATTCCTTTTCGCAACCCATGGAAAAAACGGGACAATTAAAAAGCAATACGGCTAAGTAAGAAAGTAATATGACCTGATGGAATCGCCAATCAACTAATGCATTTACCAACAGCTCGCCGGGATGACGTAAAACGTTTTATAAATGACCCTTTACTCTAATAAGGCCTGTCCGTCTAATAAGGCCCACACGGATGTGTTTCGACATGTATGTGCCTACCTATTTTTTGTAGGAAAAATACTGGAAAAACAAAAAACGGTGGTACAAACGAGTGGATTGTCAGAGTCAGCGCTAGTTGGCTTTTTGCGCTAAAAGTTGTATTATATGAGGCGTGAGGCGAACTGTTTTTTCGAGAGAACGTGTTTTTGCAAGTGAGATGAGTGTCTGTAAATTCTATGAATTTTATGATAAAAAGTATGAATGGTTTTTAAAGATAATCAGCCCATTAGAGAGAGAGAGAGCATGCTTCATTTGCAAGATGGTATCGATATAATGCCTACAATAATACACTTTGTGCTTTCATATAAGGCATCCAGCATGTAGTTGCTGACTGCGAGACATTTAAATAAAAATTCTTCATGTGTGACTTGGACAAATCATACCGTACCTTTATCAATTACATATTAGTAAGAAAATAATATTATTTGTCCAATTATCTTCGGGACTTAAGATGAGCGAGTCTGCTTAACAGTCAACAAAACTCTTTTGTATTTATTTAATGAAGAGGTCATACATAATTGCATGAATTTAGACTAAACAAGATAGATTACAACTGATTTAATTCTATACAAAAACAATAAACCTATCTAGCCTTTACCAACAATGTCGGAGTCGGCTTGCAGTCTAACCGGTTGCAGCTGAATATTTTATATGGAGCCCATCTGAGGCCTTAGTGTGATAAACGCATCGAGTGCGGTCGGCACTCCGATTGATCCTTCACCGATCCAGGACCAATCGGAGCGCCAAACGCGTTCGATGCTTTTGAACGAGATGGTAAAACGAAACTGACACTAGGGCTTCTGATCTCAATAACCCAGTGATTGATACTCTTGGTAAGGCACTTTGGCTGTCACAATTTTGAGCTACTCGTAACGACTGTCAAAGATCTACAAATGACAGCCAGGACCAACGACGTAGAATACTTTCCGAGGCACGGAGAGGCCTAGATTTGTAACGGATGGTCGCCCATCCACGTACCGACCACTTAAAACGTAGCTTAACCTTCGATCGACCCGTGCGGCTGTTACTATTTAACCTCGAGCCTTGTTACTTACTTACATATTTATAAACATCAGAGCGTCCGTACAACAGTGCGTCAGTTTTTTAATTAATCCCCTTTGAATCGCGGTTGTGTTCGGCCAGCTTATGTTGTTGCATGTTATGTGTGCCACATCCATTATGTGTCATCATACTGTGTGCGTCTACCTTTATTTGTTGAAGTGCTAGGATTATCGTGTGAGGTTTTAATCGGTAGTTTATGGTTGTTAAAAACATTACAATTTTTTGTGGTTTGGTTATTACGGTGATACATTAAAAATGAGACAGTTCTTTAAACTATTTGAGTACAGAGATTAAGTAAAATGCGAAGCGAAGTTTGATTTAATTCGATTACCTTAAAATAAAATCATGAACAAGAATATTACGGTGATTGCTAATTACGAAGTTTGCTTTACCTATTCCGTTCTATTTGCTGTCATTACTTCCTATCTTATTTTATACATTTGAATTCATCTTAACTGAAGGTCGACCTTACTTACGAGTCGTGGGTTCGAACCACGGATATCGAGGGATATGCCATGAGGGCGTGGCACGTAAGCGCACATTATGGGCTAAAGCCCAGTTTATTTGAACGGCGGCTGTACGATTCAATCAGTCACTTTGCAATTGCGTACGGTGTGCTATTGATGCGTAAAAAAACAAAATGCCGAATTGTACAGTGATTAAATGCAAAAATAGGTCGAGTATCGTCAACCTAAAGACAAATGGCGTGTCCTACCACCGGTAAGTAAACAATTAAGTCACTGTTTTATATTTTAAATCATTTTTTAAATATTTTTCTAACCTACGTCCAGAGCGACACGAACTAGCCCGAACCGTCCCGAATGTTTCCGAGCGCTACGGTCGTTTAAGATTTAGAGAGGGGTAATCGAGTGCGTGTGACTGATTTTATCGATATGCGTATTATTTAAGTTCAATATTGTTTTTTTTTATATTTCAATGGATATTGTAGTATTGCATGATAAATTAATTATTAATTTAATGTTTTGTGAACCAAATTAAAACATTGATATTTCAATACTCGTAAAGTGTAAAAACTTAAATAATACTAAAAAGATAGAGATGATCAAAGTTTTTTTTTTGTTATAGTATCTACAATTAGCATGAAAAACAAATATAACTTAATTTTTTTTTTTGGCTATAATAGTTTGTGTTTGCTATGCAAAAATATTCAATTATTATTATAAAAAATCTGGCTATTTGGCGATTTCGTAAGATGGGTCCTAAAAGATATTGCTCAATATTATTGACCGAGTAGGCCACCTTAGTCAATCATAAGGTAAAGCAGCGGTCAATGTTCGAAGTTTGAATTAAAAAAATCGTGATTTATCGCTATTTTATCAAATCTTTATAATACCGAAAGTTTCACATTTTATTTCTTACAAATTTAGTAAAAATGTCATAAAACTGACGTGAGCATTGCATTATGTATTACACTTTCGGCTCTAATTCGACCTCAGACATAGAATCAAACATAGGTCACTTATAACATAACGTATTATATTAAATTATTCTTAGTAAAAATAACTTATGATTATAGTAATACCCACCGTATAATTACAAATTAATTTTCAGTTTTCCAAAAGATCCAGATCTGAAACTTAAATGGATAGAAGCAACCGGTAGAGACAACGATTGGTTTCCTTCTAATCAGAGTGTTATTTGCTCTATCCACTTCAGAGAAGATTGTTTTAATCAATCTATGAAAAAACGCAAGCTTTTCGAATGGGCTATACCTACACTGAAAGTGGTAAAATACATTATAACTGGCACCGTAAGTTTAACCCGAAACTACTCTTTCAATATTTTTTGTATTAAACTTTAAATTAAATTATATATAATTTTATATACATCATTTGCAGCCTGTACCGTTAACAGAGTCTCTAGAAGTTAGAAAATCATTTCCACAAGAGCCGTCTACATCTACAGCCGTCGATACATACGGTACAAATTTGGCAGACACACCACGAAAATTGAAATTAAGAGCTATTATCAGAAACAAAGACAGCCTTATAAAATCTCAAAGAAGGCGCATTAAAAGTCTTCAAAATACAAAGAGGCGCTATGGACAAAAAATTAAGTATTTAAAAGAGGTTTTTGATGCACTACGGAATAGAAAATTTATTAATGAAGAACAAACTTTACATTTGGAAAATACGAATGTGAGTTTTCAAGACCTAGTCAATAGGCACAATACCCAGTTGGCTTCAGGGCGCTTATTAAGAACAAAGTACCCTGCCACCTTAAAATCTTTTGCCATGACGTTACATTTCTACTCACCAAAGGCGTACGAGTTTGTGAGACACAAATTTGCAACGTGTCTACCACATATTAGAACAATTAAGAAATGGTATCAATCCGTTGATGCCAAACCTGGATTCACTACGGAATCATTGAAAGCATTAGAGCTAAAAGCAAAATACTCCGACAAGAAAATTATCTGCAACTTAGTTCTTGACGAGATGGCTATTAGGCAACGTATTGAATGGGATGGGCATCAAATGCATGGTTACGTTAATATTGGCAACACACAGGAGGGAGACTACTTGATGGAAGCTAAAGAAGTGTTAGTTTTTTTAGTGACTGCAATAAACGGTGCATTCAAAGTACCAGTTGGCTATTTTTTTGTTAACGGTGTTTCTGGGGAGCAAAGAGCCAATCTTGTTATACAATGTTTAGAACTTATAGATAAAACAGGCGTTGAAATTTCTTCCTTAACGTTTGATGGTTGCCCGGCTAATGTAACAATGGTTAAACAGTTAGGATGTTTGTTAGATATTGGAAATGACATGAAAATAAGTTTTGAACATCCATGTACTAGAGAACCAGTTTTTATTATTTTTGATGCTTGTCACATGTTGAAGTTGTTAAGAAACGCCTTTCAAGCATACGGTACTTTTATAGATAGCCAAAATAGACCCGTTAATTGGCAATTTTTAGAAAAATTGCATGAATTGCAAATAAAAGAAAATTTGCACTTTGCAAACAAGTTGCGCCATTGCCACGTTCATTTTCATAACCAAAAAATGAAAGTACGTTTGGCGTCACAACTTTTCAGTAAAAGTGTAGCTGATGCCTTACAATACTGTGCGGATGAAAACCAAATCGCTTTTAGAGAAGTAGAAGGTACCATCAATTTTATTAAAATAATTAATGATCTGTTTGATATACTAAATTCCAGAACCATCAACCAGGTAGATTATAAAAAAGCTCTTAATGAAAATAATGAAGAAATTATATTTACATTCTTAGACCAGGTTATGGAATATTTGAAAAGTTTAATGATACCTAACGGCTCCAAACTTGTCAATTCTGGCAGAAAAACTGGTTTTTTAGGTTTCATAGTTTGTATCCAAAGTTTAAAAGGTTTGTATAATAAGTTAGTCAAGAAAGAAAAAAAACTACAGTTTTTACCGGCGTACAGACTATCTCAAGATCATCTGGAGTTAATGTTTGGGCATGTTAGAGCACATGGTGGTTGTAACACTAATCCTACAGCACGCCAATTCATGGCAATTTATAAAAAAATAATTATTAAGTCTGAGCTACGTGATTTTGATAGCGGAAACTGCAAATCTTTAGAAAATATTTCAATTTTGTGCTGCCAGTCTGCCATAGAAAAAATTAATATTACTTCTGCACAAAAAAAGCTTTGGGATGATTCATCAGATGATTTAGAAGATTTATATGACCAAGCTTTGTTCGATGAAGAAATTGTAGAGCTTGCACAAAATATCACAGACATAACTATTCCAGTTATAGTATATATGGCTGGATTTGTAGCCCATGCTCTTTTAAAAAAGTTAAAGTGTGATATTTGTGTATCTGGGTTGCTAGCAACAAAAATAACTCGCAATCATCGATTTATTAATCTAAAAGATAGAGGTAGCCTTGTATTTCCTTCCGAAGATGTTATAGATGTTTGTAAAAAAATGGAAGGGGTAATAAAAAAAAATGTAATAATAGACGATAAATTTCAAGTATCTTCAAAATTTACAAAATCATTACTGGTACCAAAAGCTCTTAACCACTTCATCGGATCAAATGTGTTCAAATCTATTGATTTTCATCAATATGACCAGGAACCACTAGATAATCATATAATCCAGTTGATAAAATGTGTCATGGAAAAATACATTGACATTCGCCTTCACTTTTTGGCAAAAAATGTAACACCAAAAATATCAAAGCGTCAAGTCTTATCCAAATATTTGCATTTTACTGGACAATAAATAATTCCATTAAAAGATATAATCATCATATCCATACCTTATCAAAACATATATGAAAATATTATGTATGTTCGGAAAAATATTCATCTTTTTATTAAGATAAGTTACAGGCACAATTTTAATACAAAAAATATGGACAAGTTAGATCAACCTCGATTCAAATTGGCCAAAGTAGCTAAAATAACTCTTTTATGGGGCACTGTGTAAAATTTTATAATAAAATACCATTTGAAATTTCTGAATTCACTAACTCCAAGTGGCCTTTCCCCACGTTCTCTCAAATTGAAAGACTTCGCAATAGCGTAGTCAGTGCCACAGTTTTGACTGGTCCAGTAGGGTAAATGGTAATAGTGTGATGCATTTTAAACAGTCTGCTAATGTACTTGCACTTTACATATATTTCCAATTTCTACGCGAACGATGTCGCGGACAAGAGCAATTAATTATAAAAAAAAATCAATCAAAAACCTATCATCAGCATCTTTCCGACAAAATTTCAACGACGACGTAGCTACACTTTTACTCAAAATTTGGCTAACAAGTTTAACTTTCATAATATTATTTCTGAACATAATATGTCTACGTGATAGCTTGTTTGCTATATGAAATCCTTTTATTGGAGTTTATTTAACTCATACGATTGCAATCCAATTTACTTCTTCTTCATTTTCTTTTAGGATTGTTCTTTTAGATAATCCCAATCATTTCTTATAAGTTTAAACAGGTCCAACAATATAGTCACATCAGATTGGTCTATGGGATGTTTAAAGTAGTCTTTAACTAATTTTCGTAGTCCAATTTACATCCGAGAAGCTTCATTATATTGGTAGAATGTCCATCGAAGGTTAAGGAGACTTTTTATACACCGGCATTATGGCACTTTATTAAGCAAATAGTTTAAATTGTGACACCCTATTAATTTTAAGTTTCTCATGTAATTTTTGGTGTACAATAAAGAATCTATCTATCTAAATAAATTTACTTTTGGTTCTGTGTTTTAACTAGGTACCACAAAATAACCAAGCGGTAATTCGGAGCTATCATTAACCACATTCAGTAAAAATAAGTAAGCTTTAGAGGCTAAGGTCTTACAATCTTCAGATGTTTCACTACCCATGTCCACATATCCGCAATCTTTTTGCCCATCCCATATACTTTGCTGTCTGAGGTTCATCTCATCATATTAGGTTTTTATTTTTGAATACAATTGCATTGTATAGTGTAAAATAAATTTTGTAAATGCGAAGTACACAAGTGTGAACTATTCCAACAGAAGTGACAAAACATATTTAACCAAGATTTTTGTAAATCATGACATGATTTAAAAGTGCCCATGGAGTTTCTTACACGTCCTTCTCCATTGGGATCTACGATTTGGAATGTGCTACTCAGCTTCACTTTTGTTTGACTGACCGACATTTTGACAATTTAAAACTACTTGTCATTATTGAACTATTTGAAATAAAGTTTCTAATTTCCAATTTTATTTGATTTTTATTTTGCATTCCCATATTTTTATTATCGCAGTACCTTTTATTGATGCTATGAGTTTAAATGCGAGTATAAAATTTACCTTAGTGTTTAAACCAACCCTGAACGTAGGTAGACATTTATGATCATTTTTTTTTATATTATGTATTATAATTATTATATAATAATACAGCACGATATTTAACAGAGAACAGCCTTTTTAACCGGTAATATGATACTAAAAAATATATTCCTATTTTATTTCATTAAAAGTAAACTCTATTTTCGGATAGATGGTTAAAAAAGAAATCATTTAAACAAAATAAAACGACGAAAGTACTTAATTATATAACTAAAATATGCTAAAATTTAATATCGATAAAATTATCGACCTTCTTTTTCGCCTCCCTATTTGCATGCGTGTGCATTGAATGACTTGTGTTTACAAGTGCATGCTCCGCCCATTCTGTTTATGTGTGCTATTAGAAATTGATTTAGTGTAGGTGCTTTCTGCTTAGTGTGCAAAAGCAAATTTTAAATGTGTGTCGTAAATACACTATTTGTGAATGTTGTAATTATTTGGGTGGGAGATAAGCGGCCTCACTAGGACTCCTTACTATTCCGCAATGAAGGCATATCTCTGGATATCTATGGTTCGAACCCAGGCAAATGTTTTTCTTTGTGTAAATAATTCCATCAACACTGCTTTCAAATCAGTAAAGAAAATATTCGAAGATATTATGTGACATTCAACCAACTCGTACTGGGCTCGCGTAGTGGATTATGGCCCCTCCCTCTTGCAGATAGGAGGCTAGCATCCTAATTGCGTAACTCACGATTTATCATAATCTGTTTCGTTTTGAAATAGAGTGCTAAACCATTGCTTCATATGTTCGAAAAATGTTTATGGTCAACAAAGTTAATACGCAATGAATATTGTTGAACTGTCAAAATGAAACAGATTATGATTAATCGTATGTTCCGCAATTAAGGTGCTGTGTTCCAGCAGTTGAAACATTGTATGCTGATTATGGTATGCTCTATACAAAAAAAAAGAAAATAAGAAAACGACTACATAGTTTTTATGGTGATAAAAACTATGTAGTCGTTTTCTTATTTATGTATTATTTATTTTTTATCTAAGTAAGTCCAATTTTGAAGATGAATGGGTGCATTCATCTTCAAAATTGGACTTAGATAAAAAAGAAATAATTCTGGAAATTTATCAATACAGGTAGGAGAGTACTTTATCGTGAGAAAACCTACTATTCAATCAATACTTGAAACCTGCAATAATTGCCTGAGATCGGTGAAAGGTGACGACACGAGACGACACTAACTTGTCTGGTTATACAAGAAGATATACCGATGCCAAAACTTGTACCTACAACAATTTCTATTATGGAGCTTTCACACTACGCGAATTCATGGTTGAAATTAATAATTCAAAGTATGAGATAGACCTTTCGGATCGGCTCGCCGCTAGCGTATATGTCAAAACACTGGGGGGTCTCGATGTGTTGAGCCTGTTCACCGATCCGTGATTTGACTTTGACAACCGCCGCGCGTCGGCAGAACTCGTAAATCAATCGGTTTGTATGAAAGACCATTTTTTTTAAGGGTTGTTCTCTATCGGGTCTATTCAGTTTCATGGTTTGTGTATGAATCCTGATATTTTTAAGATATCTCCAACAACCATTTTACCTACTTCTTCTTCTTTTTGTGTTGATGGTACTCGTCAACTTTTTTTTAATAGTTTGAGTGGGCTCTAACCATACTGGGATGGGTTCACGTTAATTGCGGCATCAGTTACATATGGATCAGTAATTCCCCACTTCGACAAATTGTGTCTGCAGCGGCCTACTTAGGTACCCAATCGATTAAGACCACAGCAGCAGTAGGCGGCAGGTAGGCCACAGCAGATGACGCCCATTTACCTAATCAAAATTCTGATAGAAGTACGTGATCTATAAGTAGATACTTAAGTGAGGTTTCCTAAGACTGCGGTGGCCGTCACATAGCGTCCGCAATTTATTGTAACTGAAACGTTATTTATCGAAAATAAGTTGGTTCCCTAAAGAGACATTTTTTTGGACACCCCCGCCGTCTTGATTGTCATAACGGCCGTCACTGTGGCCAGTATATGGCGGCCACCGCTCTTCTGGGAAATCGTACCTATACAAAATAAAGCGCCTTTTAATCACTACCGACCAATTAAAACCAAATATACCTTTTACTGCAAACACACCACAAAAACAAATACTAAAAATACACATCCATTCATACATAAACATTTATCTAGCATATAACGAGCTACGTAGCAGTCAAACGAGTTTGCAATGGGCGTTAAAACTCACGCATCGACGATCAAAAGTGTATCGGGTTTCGTAAATAGAGCAATAATGCTTACTGTAATGAGTTCAAAATGTTTTTGCGTTTGTGACATTTAGGACTAGACTAGCAAACTGGTTTTTAGAGTCTAAGTTCTGTGTTCATTCAACAGCTCTACCTTTCTATCTTTTGTCTATTAACTGTTTTTTTCCGTCGGAATTGAATGCTGTACCTATACAATAGGCAGGCCAGAAGTGAACCGAGCATACGGGGTAGACTCTATGATCTCTCTATGCCCAGGCCATCCGTCTGTCCTGCCCAGAATTAAAATATCACTGTATGGTAATTTGTAGCATTTACCCGTACAAGGATAGCCTGGACAGAGGGGGGAAACCCTATGGTCTCGTTCCTATACCCAGGTCATCCCTATCCTCCTACCCAGGGGTTAGATGGCACCGTGTAGTAACTTGTAGCATTTACCTGTAATATCAAATATAATATAATATGTCCGTTTTAAACGTGACACTCGGACCAATATCCCAATATCTGTAGTTTGAGATAATATATTATCTAGATACCACAAGCTGACAATATAATAAACAGAGAAGGTGTTAACGCAACTTCGGCAGTTAAGTCATAAATCTGAAACGAGCTTTACCTTTCTCTCAATCATCAGCCACTAAAACTCAATATCGCCTCGTACAGAAATTATTTTGGCACAATTTTCTCATTATATCGCTTATCAAAATACATTTCATACAAAAATAACCTCTATACTGACGTGTACGTACGCTTTGTATTGCGCAGAGAGCCGGCGGTCTATTTATGAGAGCCGATTGTGTTCGATATTATGACAGCCGATGTCAAACGCTAGAGGGGTGTGAACTGTGTATCGCGTACGAATGTCCGCATGTTGGTTCTACCTTTAGTATTTTTGTCGATAAAATTAATGTAATTTGCAATATTAACCGAAGTTTCGGAAATTGAGTACAATATCTAATAAAAAAATATCTTGACTGAATCAGGCTAAGGAAGTGTATTGTGTTTACCAGAGAGTAAGAGGTAAAAAGTAAAGTCCATAATTAAAAGTAAACATAGTGTGGTTGGATGAAGAACTTAATGATGTTTTAGATTAGATATCTCACTAAGATAATTCGATTTTTGCCGAGCACAAAATTAACAAGAATATTATTTAAGCAGCTGCTATAGAAACTCCACGTTTCAACTGCAGAGCAAAAAACGCAAACTAACTCAAACACGAATTTATACGAACTCACTTCAAATTCATTCCTCAAAGTGAGACCAACTAGCTTTCGTTTGATATACTGAATATAATTTTGGAAATCTCATCATTAAACGGGACGTGTAAAACATACAGAGAAACAGTGCAAACGGTCCAAATTGTCAATCTAGCGCGGTCTGCAGCGACCTAAAATCAAGCGGAAAATGTCAACAAGAGGTCACGTGCTGCCTCAAACAACGGTTTGCGGTGTGCTGTTGTCTAATGAGGACGAATTTGGTCTTCGATTTTGGCAGAGAGGGCGATGATTTCCGTTTTAAAAAGATTATTGGCTAAATGATGACGAACATTTTGAAAATAAAGTGAGCTGTATTTTAATTGTTAAACTTAACAAAACTTGGAAAGAATCTACTGAAGTTCGTTTAAGGAATTTCAAACTTTGCTCTTTTTTAATCTCAAACACTCCTATTTGAAAATCCTTCAAAATCTTGGACATTCTTGTATCAATATTAAGTTGTTTTTGTATTTCACACCAGATTTATATTACTGTAAACAAAATTTTAACGCAAGTTATTACTGTTAAATACTTATTAATTTGTTAACACTCATCTGTAGCCTTTGAATTTCAATAACAACAAACAGTGACCGATTTCCGCTTGTCAATATTAAAATATATAGTATTGCTTTTATCGAGTCCATCTTAAACCAAGTCTAGATCTGCAAAGCGACCAGTCTCACCAACTTTCATTTGATTGCGTTCATTAATTTAATTAAGCTCGTTAAGAAATATATACCTTCATAATGCGTTGGTGGTGAAGGCATCCTATTTAATTATAAAGAAGTATTTTGGCTGTTATTACAGATGTTGGTCTTCATTCTTTTCATGGCTGGTTTCCAATCATACGTCATTTCGTATTAAATAAAGGTGAGGCAATATGAGCGTTTATTCTGAAAATGGGCATCGTCGGAAATAGCTGACAAATATTTCACTATTTTGATTAATTTGGCGATATTACTGTATGGAAATATGAAATATCGCTAACTAGTGACCTAAAATATTGATTTTATAATGCAATAATTAATATCTTAGCTATGTATATGTATCGTGATGATTTTTTTAATAAGGATGCAAGTGCAGTTTGTGTAAAGTTGAGTTATATTGAGTAGTTTGGTTTTTTTATAGTATTCTTGTCGGAGATAAATAATTATTAGTGAAATAATATTTTTATAATTTTGTTTAAGTGTTCTTTGTACCCTAGACCCACTGGTCTAGGTAAGTTTTCACGGGTGACCCCCATAGCTCAACCAAATATTCAAGATGAGATTTTACTAGAGAGTAATATATTATTTTACGTACTTTGTTTGGAACGCAGTTTATGTGTATGTGTATCTTGGCTATGTAGTTTTAGATGTCAAAAAATAAATTTTAAACTTTCCAAATGCCCTTTTTACACCTAGAACGGTTACAACATCAAATTTAATGTTATAATTGAAGACTTTATTACAAAAACCACCTTTGTCAATTCCGTGTTATGAGTTAGTTACGCCATCTTGCAAAGGAATTTGTACGCTTTCTGATTATATTTTATATTTCTTAAAAAAAAAGTTTAAGTCACGAGAAATTTGCTTTTATTCGTTCGTAACGAATAAAAGCAATTGCATGGCGCAACTAACTCAACATGAAATTGACAAAGGTGGTTTTTGAAATAAGGTCGTCAATTGCAAATCATTATTAATATTTTAGGTTGCAGTTGGAAAGTTTCAAATTTCTTTTTTTACATCTAAAACTACATATTCGATGTTAAGATATTAATTATTGCATTTTATAATCAATATTTTAGGTCACTAGTTACCGATAATACACCACTAATATTAACAAATTAATAAAAACAGGTAAATATTTGACAGCTATTTGCGATGTTGCCAACGTTCAGAATAAACGCTCTGAATAACTGCACGGTCGGTGAGACTGTTCGACGTTTTTTCAAAGAAGATCTTATTTATGTTGCTTCTTTTCGTGTCGATGGTACTCATACACTTTTTTTTATATAGTTTGAACTCAGTAGGTGGCCACATAATTATGTTGCGGTAAAACGATTTTTTGTTTAACTTGTCAATTGGTAGCGTGAGCTGTCATGTTCCAAAGGACGTGAACACCCGAAGTGTCAGGCGCTTACCTACTTACTTACTTTTTTTGTTGTTTGTATTTTGAAGAAATTCTTAAAATTATTTAGGTAGGCATGGTTACATTGGTTACTGACTGCGTTACCTAGGATTTAAAAACTGAGTTTAATAAGGGTTTTTTGTTACATTGTTAACTTTTTTTTCTGCTACTGATGATAAGTTTTAATTGGCTTTACCTCTGAACGGTAATAATTAAAATATATATATATCTTTATTCATTAAGTAACATGACTCATTGTGTTAGTAACAATATTCCTTACCCCTATGTTACTATTCCTATTCTAATCACTTAACCAAGGTATTTAAACTTGTTTACCCGTGAGACCTGAATTATTTCACAACATAATCACCGGCCGAAGTGGCGGTGCTGGGGGGAGGATTATTGTGGATGTTATTCGGCTGAAATGATGATAAATTATTTCAGTATTTAATAACGTTATACTATTCAGTTCCGTAAAATAATAATCCAGCTGTTTTGTTCTAAATAAGTCACTCCGATAAAGTTCTTAAAGGCAATCTTAAGACTAACTTGCAAAAGTTTATTCAATTACAAGTTGTTTCTACAGAATGTTCTTAAGGAGTTTCTATACTTATAACTTTAAATAAAAAAGATTGATGTTTATTTTAAAATAAACATTAAGAAGAATAAATTTCTACTAGCTATTGCCCACGGCTTCGCCCGCGTGGATGTTGGTTATAGCGTAAAAAAGTAACCTATGTCCTTTTCCATATCACAGGCTATATCTCTGCCAAATTTTATGACAGATGGTTCAGTGGTTTAGGCGTGAAAGCATAACAGACAAACAACAGAGTTACTTTCGCATTTAGGTATAATATTAGTAGGGATTAACTTGGACCTTTCCAAATCTGGTGGTCCTGATCACATACCTCCAGTATTTATTGTTAACTGTGCCGACAGCCTAGTTGTGCCACTGTGTATTTTATTCAGGCGATCACTTTCAGAAGGTATAGTTCCGAAAATCTGGAAATCAGCGTTCGTTACTCCAGTTTTCAAGAAAGGTAAAAAGTCGGATATCTCTAATTATCGACCAATATCTAAGATATGTCTGTTCTCCAAAATCCTAGAACGCATAGTGTTTACTGATGTATACGATGCTGTGAAAAGCAACTTAGGTGATGAGCAGCACGGTTTTCTCAGGAAGCGCTCCACTACATCTAACTTAATTTTGTCCCATGAATTTATATCCGAGGGTATGGAACAACGTACACAGGTTGATGTTATTTTTACTGATTACAGTAAATGCTTTGATCGTATTGACCACGCACTTCTCATGGAAAAGCTTTTAAGGGCCGGAATACACGGTGATTTGTATCGTTGGTTCTCGTCTTATATTGATAATAGGTCGCAGGCTGTGGTGCTTCAGGGGTACACATCTGAATGGTATTCTGTCCCATCTGGAGTTCCCCAGGGTTCTATTCTGGGGTCCCTATTATTTACTCTCTTTATTGCTGACGTGAAGCATTGTTTTAAAACTTGTTACATTTTACTTTATGCTGACGATATGAAGATTCATAAAACTATCCGAAACGTATCTGATATGCACCTGATGCAAGCTGATTTGAATAGATTTGAAGAATACTGTAGATGTAACAGGCTAGAATTGAATGTTTCGAAATGTTTTCACATGATTTTTACACGCCAGAGGTCGATAATTGATAGCACATACAAACTGAACAATGTCAATATAGGCAAAGTCAATAGTATTAGGGATCTTGGGGTTATACAGGACAGCAAGCTACTCTTCGATCAGCATATTGATAGCATAGTAAATAAAGCGTCGAGAGCACTTGGTTTCATAATGAGGACCGCAGCATGTTTCCGATCACTAAAACCAATCAAAGTCTTATATTGTTCGTTCGTACGCAGCCACCTTGAATATGCGTCACAAGTCTGGAACCCTCAGTATGGGATCTATAAATCTCGTATTGAAGGCATACAGAGAAAATTTCTAAAGTACCTAGATTACAGGGCGAAACAAGTATCCGTTGATTACACTCACAGATGTAAAAGGTACCATTTTCTACCGCTTGACCGTAGACGTCATATAAATGATATATGTTACTTGTTTAATATCGCAAATGGTTCAATTGACTGTCCTGAACTTGTTTCAAAATTAAAGATTCGCACTAATCAGATGGGGTTGCGACAGCGACCACTTCTTCAAGTACCTTATGCAAACACTAATTATAGGCGTAATGCATATTTTCATAGAGCCAGTCGTAGTTTTAACGAAATTTGTTGTGAGGAAGGCATTGACCTTTTCTGCACCAATGCAAGTACACTCAGGAAGCTCTTGGCAAAGCCATTTTTTGTACAAGATGCACCTGCCGGCATTTGAATTGTTTCTTTTTCTTTTTGAGTGATAACTTTGTATTTATCTGTGGGGGCTTGTAATTAGCAATTTAGTTTTATATTATTGTTTTTTAGAATGTAATTAGTCTGTAAGCCTTCCCAAAATAAAATAAAATAAAATAAAATTACTAGGTTCAAAATAGAAATCACATATAAAACCTTCATAAAAGAAAACTATAATGAGGCAAAACCTGTCAATAATTGATATTCACCAGAATATACTCACGTTGGCTTATGCAACCGGAATTGTCGAACAATTGAAGGTAGTAACTGCATTGACAAAAAACAAAATCATATGCAAACAACGTCACACGTCACTCATTTGCACAAACCTATATTCTTCTCCGCGAATATGGTTAAATATGCACATACCAATCCACAAATGTCTGCGTGCTGTAAAACAGTGCGTACAACAGAGCCAAAACGGTTTTTATTTGTTGTAGACAGAATAGTTTTGTCTTGCCAAGACAGTTTTGTTGCTAATGCCACTGTTATCATAAATTAATAGTCTGTCTCAAGACAGTCTTGGCTCAGATATGCACCCTGCCTAAGTTATAGTCTTCAGTAGCATATCAGTACAAAATATCACTCCTTAACATACAATGTGTTTGCATTATGTTTGACATCATTTAGTAGCATTCTACCATTGTTATGTGACACATGATATTCGTCAAGTATTAGCTTTGTGGTTTATTCTTAGGAACTGGCTTGACCGGTGTAGCCTTGCCAAGTAGATGGCATTATAACTTGAAACATTGTTAGTCTAACTTGAATCGTGATTCACTCACAAACATAAACGGTAATTTTCTTTAAAGGAAAGCTTCTAACAAGATTATCTATATATCTAACATTCCTGAGAATAATAGCCAAATGGGTCGATCGACCAGGTTAAGGCGCGGTGAATAGACGATGGCTGTCATTTGTAGACTTTTGACAGTCGTTACGGATCGTCAGATACGGGAAATTCTAAAAACCAGTCGGGGTCAACAAGGGGTGTCGTATTACCCAGTAGGTTGTGCAGGTCAGATAGGCAGTCGATTTACATGAAATACTACTGTTCTGCTTCATCTGGTTAGACAGGACAGGACAACAGGAAGCCGATCTCAGCATAATGATGATAACTGATAATAATTACTAGTATAGAATTCTTATAATAGTTTTGTACCCCACAATAATGACTAAGTGACCTTTTTCCTAGGCTTTTCTATATTTTCAGCCCAAGAGACCAACTCTATAATACTAAATAGTTAAAGTATCGCTTAGTAAAATGAATATTTCATAATGCGATCAGATAATCATGTAGATAGGTGTATGTTTTAAATGTCGAATCATCAAATTAGTTAATTAATATTCGATACTCATTTAAATTTTCATGTGCTGCAATTTAATGGATTATGTTTACCGTCGAAATTGAATCTGATTTTAATATAAATTATTTCCATCAATATGTACCTATGCTTTTCAAGGCATAACTATAAAACAGGGATTGAAGTGTAGTTAATTATAATATGTATAACGTGCTGAATTAACAGATTGCTATTTTCAAGATCCTACTTAAAAAATGGTTACTATTTGAAGAACACAAACACTCCTTTTTTTAAATGGCTAAAGTTATCTTAAACTGCCACTGTTGCGTTACCACGTAACCTTTATCTATTGCCATCACCTCCTTCTGCGAAGCAGTAATGCTCGCGAAGAGGGAGGCGGCGCACGTGAGGGAGAGGCAGTATATGCGCCCTCACGGCCATAGTCGCCGCGGGAGACGCCCTGGGCGTCGGGAATCCCAGGCTGATTCCCGGCCACCGTAGGCGCGGGCTTGCGAACGGCGAGTAATGGGTAGCTCGCTGTCCGGTAAGAACCAAGCCCGGGTCGACGGCGCGTTGTGTTCCACGCGCGCCTCAAGGAGATGTCAGCACCAAATGGTGGGGTCCCGACTGGGGGAACACGGTTGGGTTTTAGTCAGTAAAAGTCTGATACGCCCTCCCGCTCCACCCAGAGCGGGAGAATAAGTTATTTGATGATTTACCAGCCAAAGAAAAAATAAAAACCTATATCTTAATCATGCAAGTGCAAGTATCTAAAACATATCATTGATTTAAATCAAATCAGCTTCATCAACTATAATATTTCCACGACCGGAGCATTGTGACCTTTAAAAACTAATTGAGCGAATGCAGTAAATTATCCAATTTCAACGACTCGGCTGCAATTAACGCGCTATGCAGAACTTCATCTGTGTATTGTGAACTTGATTTATGGAATATTTCTATAATTGTTCCATTGCAACCTTTTATTTTGAGTGAAATCATTTAGCGGAATCCTGAAATAAAGGATGAACTTAATTTGCTGTCAAATACATTGTTTTTAATTTAGTCCAGGTCAATCCCACACGTGGTCTGAGAATGAGGATGTAACAGCATTGTTGGAGCAGCTGGACCAAGATATGAAGAACAGGGCTTCCGTAAATATAGAGAGAGACACTGGGAGTTGAGGTAATCACATTATTGGAAAATATTAGGTCTTTACCTATGAAATTGCCGTTTTGCAGTACTGGCCATTTCAAATCAAAATAATTTTTGTTTGGGTAAGAATTCTAATTTCAAATTAATTTTATTTTAAAAACATGGATTTTTTTTTCCAAAAGTAGTCATTTGTTTATTGATTAGTGTTACATTTTCATCGCATTTCAATCTTTTTCGTCATCATGGATACGTTAAAAATTCGAGTAATTATGGAATATGAGTACCGTCGTGGCAGCAACGCGGCACAAGCGGCACGCAACATCAACGACGTTTACGGAGCTAACACTACAAACCAACGCACCACCTGTTATTGGTTTGCTCGCTTCCGTTCTGGAAATTTCGACCTGAAAAATGAACCTCGCGGTCGTCCGAAGACTTTGGTCGACAATGACGAATTAAAGGCGATTGTGGAAGCTGATGATACACAATCTACGGCTGAATTAGCAGCAGCTTTCGACGTTAGCGTCAAAACAATATTGGTCCATTTGCGTCAAATTGGCAAGGTAAAAAAGCTTGACAAATGGGTGCCCCACGAACTCAATGATCGTCAGCGCGAAGTACGCGTCGAGACGTGCCTTGCACTGCTCAACAGACACACAAATGAAGGAATTTTGAACCGCATTGTTACCTGCGATGAAAAATGGATTCTGTTTGATAACCGCAAGCGCTCAGCAAGTTGGTTGGATCCTGGTTCAGCACCTAAACAATGCCCTAAACGAAAACTTACCCCTAGAAAAGTGATGGTCACTGTTTGGTGGTCTAGCGCCGGTGTGATTCATCACAGCTTCTTACCAAACGGGGTGAGCATTACTGCAGATGTGTACTGTGAAGAACTGAACACAATGATGGAGAAGCTGGCACATCTCCAACCAGCATTGGTCAATCGCTCGTCTCCGCTGCTCCTGCACGACAACGCGCGACCTCATACTGCACAGCAGACGGTCTCCAAGTTGCAAGAACTGGGGTTGGAAGCTCTCCGTCATCCGCCCTACTCACCAGACCTTGCGCCTACAGACTACTACTTTTTCCAGAATTTGGATAACTTCTTGGCGGGAAAAAAATTCAATACCCGAGAGGCAGTACAAAATGCCTTTGAAGAATTTGTTGCCTCCCGTCCAGCTGATTTCTTTAAGAAGGGCATCAATAAACTGCCACTGCGATGGCAAAGATGCATTGATTGCATGGGTGATTACTTCGATTAATACAAATAAAAAATACATGAAAAAAAATCGTTTAAATTTTTTCATACAAAACGGCAATTTCATAGGTAAAGACCTATTATGTATGTTCATTTTAGTTTTAGTCATTTTATTGTTTCAATTATTTATTATTATCTTTTGACTTTATTTTTGCATTGACTGATTATGTATTTGAAATTGATTGGATTTTGACTATTATTAAAAACATTCTCATTTATAATTTTAAACTAACTATTATAAACTATTTTGTACGCCGAATATGGCAAAACATGTTGAACCAGCAATTTTAAACGAATTTCCATCCATATGTGCACATTTATTTATCATTTTACACATGTTTATACAAATAAATGCATCTTTATCTTGAAATCTAAACAACAATCTCAACCTACTCCAAAATCGTTGAAGTCCAAAACTAAATTGGATGTAAATTAATTATGTTACCAAATTAGATTTAATTATGATTGTGTCATAATTGCGTTTAGGTTCGGTAATTAGGTTGTAGTTCGATCATTTGTTTGAAAATATGGTCAAATGTACGTGCTGCCAGCTCGATAGTGTGTCTAAACTGAAAATAAGTGTTTTAAAAAACGGTTAGTCGAAAATTAATATAGATAATTATGTTTGATCCAGTTCATTAATTATTTTGATACACTTGTTGTGATCAGTAGAAAAAACCCTGTGGTATCTATATTGTATGCCTATGATTGTGATATCTATTGTCGAGCCACACATAATTCCTCTCTAACCTTTGAATAACAACAAGACAGCAACGCAAGACTTGCGTTAACGTCAAAACATTGCATTGTCTGCTATCAAGTGAAGGCGGGCCCACCTCTCTATATGGCCGCTTGATTCAAATCGACGCAATTACGCCTTTGATAGTTCATACATACGTAACATCAAGCTTGCGATCACCAACAGGTTATTTGTAGATACAATTAGTGTCAAAGCTCTATTTGAAATTAGAGTTGGTGTTTAACTTTGATATTTAAAATTGATAAGTCTGTATTTGGTGCATCGGTAATTCAAAACAAATCAGGGCATTGCCAATATGCTTACAAGTCATTGCCATTTCTGTAAAAAGCCACACCAGAATGATTATATCCTTTACAGAAAATAGTCCGCTAACCCACCCACCTGTATATATGAGCTTAGACAGGGTGTGGCGTAAATAATGGATAACTCTGACACTGTCGATTGGCCAGATTATCATCTATCATTTACCCCACTTATATCACCTTATGCCCATGAATAATCAAATTGTTGATATTTTAAATAAAAATCGTACTTACTCTTACAAAATCAGCTGCCATTTCTACAATTGGTGACTTTTTTCTCGTTTTTTTTTTATGTCACTCCTGAATATTTGTACTATCAGACCAGAATCAAGATTTTTTATGACATTCTAAGATAACACTGCAAAAAATACTTATTCTCAAATTTTTACAATTTTTCTAAGGAATTATGCAATTTTGGGCCCCTGTATCGAACAAAAATCATCCATGGGCATATGGCAATATAAGTGGGGTAAATGATAGATCTGGCCGATCGTCAGTATTAGGGTTATCCATTATTTACGCCACATCCTGTATACATGTATACTGCAACACAGTTCAATATACAGGATAAAGATAAACATCTTTGTGCCCTGCGAGCGTTATTCACTTCGTGCGTAATACCTTTTGCGTAGCACGGTGATGTCAAAGACTTGACAGCTCAGCATACGCACGACATGGATTTAAGAGCACTTGTAGTTAGCTCCACTTATCTCTTAGCATACTTAACTCTTTTGTTGTCATTCGTAAACATATTATGAAACAATTCTTATATTCTTACAAAAACATTTCAACTAATCAAAACGTGTTTACGTTTGTAATTGCTCCATCGCTATAGATCAATAGGAGCGAGTTCATTCCCTCTACAGTTTCCCCTCCAGCGGTTTGTGTCGCCTAAACTTAATTGTGTTGACACACGATTAAGAAACTTTGGATCCGTTTAATTTACTATTGAGTTTGCATATTCTATCATAATGGTTATATTGTCAATTACTTCGGCTTGTTGTGCGACATTTAAGCAGATTAATGTGCTGATTTATGAGAAGGTGAGATAGGCTTAAGTACTTGTTGCCATCTTCCATCACATGCGAGTCAATATTGTGACAGCCTGATAAAAATACAACACAATATTGTCATCTTCAAAAACGACTTCTGACGCCATATTTATCTGCCTTACTTTCAGAGAGTACTGTTATTGTTTATGTGTAACCAAATGGCTATGTTTCAATGTATAAAACTAAGCGTGAAGACTTCATACGTCAGACATAAAAATAAAGAAACCACGTTTCGCCACGTGTTGCGAGCTGAGTTCAAAACGAAACTTTCCACACAGCACACGCCCTAACATAGACTTCATATTATTATCAGCTACGAGCTGGTAAAACAAAACTACAAACACATTCGATTAGTGATACATCACGGTTATCCGATAACGCGCTATCGCTTAGTTATCACTTATCTTCATGACGTCATCGAGGTAAACGCCTAGTCGGAGATGGCAGATAGAACACCAGATTTTGATAATCACTGACGATGTGTGAGGGCGACGTTCGGCCGAGTTTAGCTTACTCATATTATTTTAGGAGAACACATAATTATTTATCCATTACTAGTTGCGCATCATTGGCTTTTGAAATGTTTGCGATAATATTATACAGAGAATATAATAACAGCAAAAGTTGATGAACGTTCGAACGTTCAAAGGTGCTTTCAATAAATGCTTTTGAAGAGCGGAAAGTTCATAGCTATTTCTAGCAAAGCACTACTAGGGCGTTCAGTTATTTATACGGTATCCGCTTTCAATTCCAAAATGTCACTGCCTCACTGCCTCTGCAAAATGTGCAGCTTCCAGCTCCAAACTGACCACAAAATTAGCCTTTGAGGCTATTTTATTGGAAGCTAATCAAAAATAAAGCAAATAACTACACGTTAGTTAAACCGTTTGCAGCAATTAAAGTCACTAACACTCGTTAAGAAATCAAAGCAACTACAGTGGTTTGAAAATTAACTGACGACTATAAAGATCAGTGCTGTCGTAAAAAGCCAAAATGTACGTCAACAGAATCAATCTTGTTTTTTCTTTCCCGAAAAACCTTCCCTGCTTCCCGTCCCAAGGAGCTTAGAAGGCTGATTACATTAATAAGTGGGCTACATCATAAGATTAAAGGCATTATCATCGTCTAATCCTCTGTTACATCGCGTTCGTCGTCTTTGCTCCAAAATGATATAAACACGCTTCATTTACATGGCTTTACTTTGAGAATTATTAATAAATGAATTTCGGAACTGAGATTTTGTTTCTGGTTATGCATAATGAAAAAGGGAAAGAAAACTCAAGGAGGGATTTATAATAAACACATGTAGCTTATGTGAAGTCGACAAAAACGTTTTTGTTCTTATTATCATCAAAATAGTGTAGACCCTTTGCAATGTATACAATATCCGATAAAACAAACGAAATTTTAATTGAATTCGATTGGTTTGCATTCATTCACAGATTTCGAGACATTATTACTAAAACTGAATATATTACTTATCCTTACTAATATTACCACCTTATTTGCAACCAGTTCGTAACACTTGGAAGAGCTACTGTCAAAGATGGAACGAGTGAGCCATGAGTTTGGACTAAAAATTAATCGCAGCAAGACCCAGGTGATGATTGTTGACCGTGCCAGGAATAATTCGCCTGAACTGACCCAAATCGCGAATTTCAACGTGGTCCAATCTTATATCTATCTTGGGGCTCTAATTTCAAACAATGGCAGGTGCATCAATGAGATCAAACGACGTATCGGCATCAAAGAAACAGCGATGGACAAGATGCGAAAAATATGGAGGAATAGAAACATAACTAAAGCCACGAAGACCAGGCTCGAGAAGACGCTTATATTCCCCATATTTCTCTACGCAGCTCGCAGCTGAAACATGGACCTTGCGAGATGTGGAAAGGCAGAAAATAGATGCTCTGGAAATGTGGTGCTGGAGAAGAATGCTTGGGGTTTCGTGGACTGAGTTTCGCACGAACGTCTCTATACTTCAAGAACTCGGTATCAGGCAGCGACTGTTTTCTATAGTACAATCTGGCATCCTGACATTTTTCGGACATGTTTCCCGGCGTAACGTAAGTCTGCCATTGGAGGTTCAGTTAACGAATTCAGCAGGATGACCTCTAGCAGGCAGCGGTGGCTAAATGTCGTAAAGTGCATCACATCTGCCTTCCAATACTGTTACGAGTACTTAACGATCACGATCGCTCTGTCAAGAGCATACCGCATAAGAAGAGACTAATATTTTAAATGCGAAAGTAACTTTGTCTGTCTGTCGCGCTTTCACGCCAAAACTACTGAACCGATTTGAATGAAATTTGGTACACAAATAGTCTAGAGCCTGAAAAAGGACATAAGCCACTTTTTAATGCGAAAAAAAGGTTGTAAGGGGTTGAAAGGGGGGGATAAAAAGTTGTATGGAAGTATTGTCATTTTTAGAGCTAGAAGCTTGAAAATTATTTTTCAAGCTGTTGATTCGATTTAAATAAATATGACATTCAAAGTTTGTAAAAGTTATACCCTTAAGGGTGTAAAATAATAATAGGGAATAGGGTATGAAAGTTTGTATGGAAATATGTAAGGTTTATGTGAATGTTTTATAAGGTTGCGACCAGAGAAAAAAACCCAAAGACACTATTCCACGCCGGCGAAGTCGCGGGCACAGCTAGTCTTAAATATAACTAAAATTTGCTTCCATAAAGTCACAAAAATATTTCATATCCTTGCCCATAGCCTACGCATAGTAAATAAATAATCCAACTCAGTCTTCTAGACAATTGTTTGTGCAATTGCTTACATTCCATTTAGTTCTCGCAATGAATAAAGCCTGATGACTGAAATAAATGGGGAAAGGAAAGGCATTCCTACGCTTTCTTCTATTATTAAATCTGACTTTATAAAAAAGAGCAGATGTATAGAAATAACATAAGACTTATATATCTAAGCATACAGTAAACAAGAAAAAAGATTTCATAACGCAAAAAAAAATCTCAGAATGTTAAAGAAATAAAAGATAATGGTATACCTATTTAGAGTTCATGATCGTAATCACACAGCTTTCCTTTTGGGAGGTTTTTATAGGTTTAAGAAAGGGGAAAGATAATCCTTTTTGATGTTAAAGCGGATCATAAAAAGAAACTGGTCACGACAAACGGTCAGACGAACCTTGGTTGTTAATACGCTGAATACCTTGTCGGTTTATTCCCAGCGGAAGATTCCCAGGTCACGCAGTGTTATTGGGTTTGTCTATCTTTAATTTCTCAGTAGCAGCCCGGATTACGGATGTGTACTCGGTTGATGGGAACAGGCTAGGGCCCTATTACATGGGACCTGAACATAACTGACGAAATGTGGGTATTCTAAAATGATACTCCTCTGCCCAAACTTTCGAGAAAATAAGTTTATTTTTTTCTCAACACATCTGACATTGGCAGAATTGTCGACATCGGTACCATTGCCATAAACAAAAATAAAATAGAATAGAAGTTTATTTTATGTCATAGAAAAAAAAAAGACATTTAGAATTGGATTCGGCTTTTTTCCAGCTGCTACTTGTTTGACTATAATTTACTTTCGAGTGATATGAAGGAGGTTAATACAAAGTATTGAATGTAGGTTACATAGATAGTATGTAATAAGTACATGTACCAATATACTGAGTAACTGTAAATGGATATTGAAGTGACATTAAAAACATATTGAATCAGTATTATATGTAGATGAGATGATGGGTTAATTTTTTATCGCCATCGCGTGCTACAGTTTTGTGAGTCAGGCAAAAACTACAGTAAAAAAAACGTGTGACAATAAGCTTTTTATACTGTTCACTTTATATTTAACCTAACAATTTCTTGTAAGAATATAGTGTAGGTACTCGTGCATGCTTGAAATTGAATAAATATAAAAGACAGTATTATATTAGAAAATAGCTCTGGTCTTCGCTCGCGTGGGTGTTGAAAATTATCCTACATGTTACTTCTTATCACATTGCTAGTGAAAGTTCCGTCAAAATCAGTCCACTTGTTTCGAGGATTAGCCGGAACAATCAAACAGACATACAATCAAAAATGTTTAATTTTTTATTTTTGTCAAATGTGGCCTCCCACAAGATAGCCCGATGACCTGGTGAAGGCTGCAGGAATCCCTTGGATGCAAGAAACACAGAACCAGTCGAAATGGCGGTGCTTTGGGGAGGCCTATGTCCAGCAGTGGACGTCTTTCGGCAGACATGATGATTAAGAAGTAAAAAGCTGTTATTTTGACTTTTCAAACAGACATTTCAGATTTATTTATTTGTATGTTTGTATATATAGATGGAGACATGCCATCTCCAGAATACAAAGACCTCATAGCAAGACCTTAGTTCGACGACAAAAATGGTAATATACCCAGAGTAGGCAAAATTGACGTCCTGAAAGATATTTTATTCATCCTAGGAAGGCTTATTAAACGGTGTGGCAAAGAAAGGCTGATAATGAAACAGTAACAAGACTTTATTTGATGACAAGGCAATGTTGCACAATAGGGCACGCCGGAACTTTAATTAGGATCAAGTTAGCTTGTCGAAAAGTTCATTATACCGTTCCGGATTCGTCCTTCTTTTTGTCGACTTCCATAATTATAGGTTGCTTATAAGGAAATCTTACATTTGGAGACCAGAGTGCGGTTTGTGGGGACTGAACGTCTCAATACTAAAATGTACTGCTATACATTTGGGATTTCCACATGATATGTCATGTCAAAGGCCTCACATCATCACATTGTGATTTGTGGAGCGTTTGAAAAGCGTTAATGCTCGTTTTATTGTTCAACTAGCTTTTGCCAGCGGTTTCGCCCGCGTGGAGGTCGAAAATTATCCCACAGGACCTTACTATCGTGGTAAAAAATATCCTGTGTTAATCCAGGTTACGATCTATACAGGGTGTAACAAAAGCCCTATTGCTATCCTTAAGCACTAAAGCGTAGAGTCGTCTCAACACCTCTGTCCCTTGAATTTGTATATATATATATTTTTAGTAAATATTATAGTAGATATGTATGCATGTATGTGTATTATTAGTTAATAACCTATTTATGTAATCTTATATATAAAATCCTCGTGTCACAATGTTAGTTACCTTAGTCCTCCGAAACGGCTGAACCGATTTTGATAAAATTTCGTGTGCTTATCGGGTAGGTCTGAGAATCGGCCAACATTTATTTTTCATACCCCTAAATGTTAAGGGTGGTCCACCCTATTTTTTTTTTAATAATGCGAACTCAATATTCATGGTTAAGACAGGACAACGTCTGTCGAGTCAGCTAGTATTATTTATAATTCATTATGATATATTTTATAGCTTTTTTTCATCATTGTTCCTCTCAACCAAAGCACCTGCCATCTAATCTCTGCACCACCCTTGGTTGACTGGTAGAGAATACCTAAGGCATTAACTCCGCCTTTGTACCTTTTTGTGTGCGAGAAGTTTAAATAAATAATAACAGCAAGTATAGAATCACTATACAAAGTTTCAGGCCAAAATAAAATACTCTAAGAATTGATACCAAATTTTCGGTTTCATATGTTTCTTATATTCAAATCATAAAAAAGTGTCACCGCACTACGTAGGTACAATAACTTTCCACGTTATTAGCAATATCACGATAAATCTCTTCCGAGTGATGTGTTTATTTCAATTTGAAAAGTTCGGTTTCTGGTATCAATGTACTAAAAAATCTTATAACTTCCGAACATGTAGAGATAGGATTAAAAAAACCCTTCCAATATCGTTTGATATCATCCAAAGAAGCCATGCCCTTGGTATGTATAGACCCATTCCGTTACACGTTGTATGTGTGCCAAATGTCATCCAAATCCGTTCAGCCGTTTTTGCGTGATTGAGTAACAAAGATCCAATCATACAAACTTTCACATTTATAATATTAGTAGGATGTCTTTATGTCAATCCTGCATGAGTGATGATGATGATGATTTATGTTGGATCAATTTTCATTATTTCATTAGTAGACGTTCGAATGGCACGGCAACTGACAATTCTAGAATAAGACTCCAACTCATCCATTTTACTTTTCACGATCAACTTATTGGATTTTAGTTTTGTTTATGCGTTTGTGTTGCATTGCTCTCATAGAAGATCAGATAGGTACTATGGATTATTATTCCACATAATTTACGATGTATGCTCAAGAGATTAAACGCTGCAGTATTGGATTAAAACTAACATGTCTTTACTGTAGATGACATCTCTCTTGAAATCCTTTGAAGGCATAATTATCTTACACGAACATCGAACGCAACTTGAAGCGGTATTCAACCACATTATACCAGTAAGTTCTCTTTGAAACTGTATTCGCCAAACTAAAATGCTAATTTGTATACACGCGTATTTTTACCTTCACCATCTGCTAGTCAATAAATAAGTGCGTCAATAGATTTGAGCAGCTTCAAAAAACTGTTCTGTTTTTGATAACACCATAAATTGAAGAAAGAATTTTTAATAAAATAACGGTTTTAATAAGACCAGTAGCTGGTACAGAATCGAATGAAGTCACATGATTTTAATTAAAACACGAATCAGCGCTCATTAGAAGTGCCGCTACTGTCGGACTCAAAATAATTGGTAACGTGACACGCGATAAATATCTAATAGAAATAACCCGTTAGGAGTGCTCGCAGCTGGTAAGAACCGACTCACCAATGACATATGAGTATCCATCGAGCGTCAGCACGCATTTCCTCGTCGCCCCTGACGCAGATCGATGCCTGTGCGTCCTTGGGGCAGCTCCAAGAGCGCGACCACCACCAGGATCGCTATGGCATTTGTGCACCAGCTCCTTATCATTAGCCACAGGTATGCCTTTGCCGTCGACAGAGCCCTGTCTGCTGCCGTCGAGCAGCACTTTCCCTCGCCTCATCATCACATCATACGCTATCTCCGCACAAACTGTCACTAACACTTCGTCACTGAATCACGTCACTATGTTCACTTCACTCTCGTTCACTAATCGATCATTCAAAAATTCGGATATGTTTATGTTCAGCCCTATGTTTTGATATGGTACAGCACTCGCGTAAATTAAGAATATGTTTTAGACATTTTCATTGCTCGCCGACCTAAAACTAATAAATTTGTGAGTTATTACCCAAACTGTTCTTTATTTTTGAAGGAGGTTAAAAGACAGGATTTTAATAAGTTGATGCCTGTTTAGAACGGTGTTCATTTATGGAGGTCTAACGAGGAAATATTAGTTTAGCCCGTGTTCATTTTGATAATAAGTAAGGAGGAATTAACTGTCACTGATTAATGATCGGATCATATATTACTATTAGATAACAATCATGCGGTAAATTGAAATCATTGAGTAGCAATTTATCAATCATAAAGTTTATGATGAATGCGTTCCGATAAAAAACATAAATAGTTTTCGGTTCAATGAAACTGAACTATTTTTAGTTCTCTATGCATTTGATCTAATTTTCCGTTGTTTATATTATTGAGCTCTATAGCTCTGAAGATGTAATTATCACCTGACTGTTGATCAAGCCTTGAACTCAGTGGGTGCTCTTAATGAATGAGTGCTTCTTTAACTATCTTATCAACTGTTAATTCGAACAGTTCAAACAGTTCTTTGTGCGAGACTGAAAGATTCTCTGTTGTTATAAGTTAGCCGTAAAATTAGCGTTCACAAATTACCTACGCTTGGTACTAAAACAATACGTCATGTGTTGCTTACAATTTTTTCTACGCACACGGGAATGCTGGTTTTTAAACAGATCGTAATTTATCCGGGTTCAGCTAAACTGTGTAATGAATGTTTGGTACACCGCAGGTGGAAACACGGAAATCTATTTTCAAGCTACGAGTGTTGTTTTTCCGCCATAGTAACGCAACGCAGGGCGCCTATAAAACGTTGCGTCATGACCCACGGGGGTGGTCCCCCTCTTGTAAACAGATTGTGACGCTGTCCACTGGACTATGCCATATCGCGACCATCAGGTGGTTTCCTTCCTAAATTCACGACAACAAACCGAACTTTGAACTCACTTTGTCTTGAACCGAAGTGGGGATAATTTTTTTGGATTTGAATTTTGGGTCGGTTAGATATGTTCGGACATGTTCGGACGGAGCGTTCGGAGAGCGGTGAGCGGCATGGCGGCGCTACCGAACCGCGTGGAAGCCTGCGCGCGACTGTCGCTCGCTCCACATGACCCGCTACAGGTAGCTCCTCATTAGTGCTAGTACTCAAACTTACAGTTCCAAATCCCGGGACATTAAGCTCTGTGCATAGTATAATATATTTTCTTCACCATCCTGAAGTTTTCATCTTTCATCGAGAAAATATATTCCCAAGTAGTTAGGCACTTGGGGATATATTTTCGCCCCGAGGCAAGTCCCTTGAAAATTTTAGACGTACCGACGGAGAAGCCGTTTTGCAAATAAAGTTGAGTTGTTATCGATGAACTAGTATCATCGTATTGCCACAATTTGGTTTTGCACAGGGAAATGTTGTGCATTACCTCCTTTCCGAGATCAAAGATTTTTAAAGCTTTTAATTGTAACTAGAAAACGTTTCTTAATCGATTTTCACCCATTTTAAATCACGATTACTTTCGTCGACGAAACTTTTAAATTTTATTACTGTTCACGATTTTTAACTGCTTTTATACTCTGTTTGTTGGCTTCTTTATATTCAGATAATGTAGAAACTAATGAACTCATCAAACTTTTGTTTAACATTCAATATAAAATCAATTTGACAGAGTTATGGAAATGTAATTACAATAATGCAAATTATATACACTGTCTTAAACGTAAATATACGTTTGGCTTATAAAATTACAGAAGGTTTCAGTACCTATCATTTTAAGGCAATTAAAAAAAGAACTACACAAATGATAATAAGAACATTTTGATAGTAATTATAAGTAGGTACCTATTAGGTGTTTTAACATTATATCGCGCTAGTAATCCTTGAAGGGTTTTTTTATTTTTATTTTTTAAAGGTAGGAAATCATCAAAGCAGAGCATCAAAGAGAGCAGTAGGGTATGTCAGTCTTTTACTGACTAAAACCCACCCGTGTTTCCTCAGTTGCCTGTGTGCTAGGGGCCACAGTATCTCTTTCGAATAACCCGCACCCCTGGCAGGCATCGGCCCTTGCGGGCCCCATCAGTTGGTGCTGACATTTCTTCGAGGCGCGCGTGGAACACAACGCTCCGTCGTCCCGGGCTTGGTCCTTACCGGACAGCGAGCTACCCATTACTCGCCACCCGCGCCTGCGGTGGCCGGCAATCAGCGTGAGATTCCCGATGCCCAGGGCTTCTCCCGCGGCGACTACGGCCGTGAGGGCGCATATACTGCCTCTCCCTCACGTGCGCCGCCTCCCTCTTCGCGAGAATTACTACTCCGCAGAAGGAGATGACGGCTACCCATGCACTCTTGCTCCGTACCATGGCCTGGACCAGGGCCAGACGCGAGAGATCGCCGCCGCCGATCACCTCCACGAGGACACAGCGGTGCTCCGCCCAAGCCGGGCAGAACTCCACCGTATGCTCCGCCGTGTGCTCAGGGCATCCTTGAAGGGTTAAGTAGGTACACCTTATACAGCTTAATAGGTTTTTTTTTCGTTGAAGATAATAGTGCTGTTTATGAAATTGATGACTATAATATACATGTGTAAATAATAAACTTGGAAAAAAATGGCAGTAATTTCTTGAAAACGCTAACTTATACATTAATATGCATGAAAGTCGCTATTGTTTACATGTACATAATTATGTTGTGTGTGTCAATTGTTTTTCTTTAATGTTTTATTGTTTTACAATACATAATGAATCATTTACTTATACAGACGTTTCAGTTGATTGACATCTTTGAATTGTAAGTACTAAATAATCCGTTTTACTTACACATTTTTTTCACAATTATTGTCAAATTAAATATAAAAATATGATTATCATTTTATGTTAAATTTTGTCGGTCTCTATAATTTAAGACGTAGAAAAAAGCAAAGTAGAAAATTATAAAGATGGAACATTTCTCCTGGCTTTGAATTCAGCTCGAAACCTTAAAATCAACATCAAATGGAGGCTAGTAGAGTAATATCATTCTTGGTTTAATTAATTAGTATCTTATCAATTTACGTAGCTTGAAAAGGCTAAGCCTTCAATCAGGCCTATTGAAATAATTATAAATAAGGTTCGTACCTTTGAAAAGGGGCTAGGTATAGTCTAAAACTAAGTCTTAGTAAAATTATATCTTTCAAAAGATTGCTTGTGAAGAGCTTCATCTTTGACTACAAAAACTTGTTCTTTTTCATAGGTTTCGGGGTTTTCGGGTTTTCATAGGGTTAGGTAACTACGTCTTGATAGCTTCTTTCTATTGCGTTTTTTATGGTTCTATGGACAAATAATTTTCACTAACTTTAATTGCGTTTTATGCATTAAAAATATCATTATGTTTGCCTAGAAATTTTTGACAAACATCTCTAGTCGTTCATCCCTTAAGAGGTTTATTTTTACAGAATTAATAAAAAATATGATGAGATCGTGTAGTTGTCATGTAAAATTATTTTGTGTTTCATTCGCCCGCGTGGAGGTCGAAAACTATCCCACGGAAACGTACTACTGAAATAAAAAGTACCCTAACTGTTAATCCAGGTTTAAAACTATCTGTGTGCCAAATTTCATCCAAATCCGTTTAGCTGTTTTTGCGTGAAAGAGTAATAAACGGCTGTTTGTTACTCTTTCACGTTTCAAAGTTTGTAAGGATGAATGGATGGCTATCCATCCATCCTCACAAACTTTCTTTATAATATTAACAGGATAATGAAATTTAACATTATTTATTTGTTTATTTAAATATAATAGTCCAATTAGTCCAAGTTATTTGCTAAATAGAGCAAACTTTCTCTGCATATTGTCTAATACTTTTAATTCATTTTACACATATTTCAATATGTGTAAAATGAATTAAAAGTTTATTTACAGTTGTTTATTTATTTATTTAAATTTATTAAAAGTTCATTTTCAAATGTAATCAAAACATTTTTTTTGTTGCACAGCTATCGAGAATACTACTCATGGACTAATTGAATACATGCAACCTTCACACCAATTAATAACGTGAAAAATAAAACCTATTCCTACTTTTCTAGTTTATTTTTATTTTAGATATTTCAAATATTGTTCTTGTGACGTAATTACTCTATATTATTACTCTCGTAATTACTATACCTAAGACTTTTGACAAACACTTGTCACATTACAGAACTTATCCAATTGTCACATTGGTATTACAAGTAACATTTTATCTTAGAGTGGTAAACCAATTACGAGGATGACTAAAAAACCTACCTATTATACTATTGTTTTTATGCCTTCATACTTACCTACCTTTTTTTTAATGCGTAATAATGGTTTATGGGCAGGAGAACGCTGATGATACGCCCTTCCATGCCTCGGAAAGCTCGTTAACCAGTTGTTCCCGGCTGTCATTCGTGGATCTTTGACAGTCGTTACGTGACGTCAGAAGCCCGAAATTCTGACCAAGCAACGGTCTTACCAAGGGGTATTGTATTACCCAACAACTGGGTTGTGTATGTCAGATAAGCAGTCACTCCATGTAAAATATTGGTAGGTATTCATCTGCATCCGGTTACACTGGACGCCGAGTCCAGCATATTTAGCAAACGGCTAAGCAGATGATAACATACCTATAGTTTTTTTGTAAATAATAAGTATGTATATAATAATAACTTATTTCCGTCTTCGTGGGTTTTACCCGGCTCAATCTATTACCTTTAGCGAATCGTTTTTTTTTAAATAGTAAAAATAATGTTCAGTCATCGTAATGACGCCAATCAATACTATGCAAATTCACGTATTCAATTCGTCTTTTTATTAACATTAAAATCTGTGGAATAACCCGTTAGTGTAGTGATCACAAGCGCTACTGCAGAGAATGAAGTCTTGGTTTCGATTCATAGGTCAAGCAAAGTGTTATTGGGTAATTCTATCAAGAATTTCTCAGTAGCAGACCGGACAGGTATTCCAGTCAGGGCACTGATTTGAACGGCACCTGAGCACTTCCACTAACGGCACTGAAACAAAATTTCGTAACGTACCATTCAGTGGAACAGTTTATTCATATTGATTTCAGTGTCCAAACGGCAAGATTCTAGACTGGTTGATGACATTTCTCCATTAAAATGGATTTAAACATAACTGGGGAAAGGATGTACTAAAGGTATTCACACCTCTGCTGATACTTCAAAGAAAACAGGCGTGAAATTATGTTATGTAACATGTAAAATTAATTACTTACAGCTGATGTAATTTAATGAGGAAAATTTTGTGAGGAAAGTTTCCAGTACGTATGAAAACGAAAGATGGACTGTTGTGAAACATGATATGGTTAGAAAGAGATGACTGACTACCGAGATGACGACTCAGAACAAAGTATGGAAGAAGATGATCAGGAAACTTACGAGTTTGAATGTGGATAACTATACAAGTGCAAAGGCGAAGTGTGGGCGTTTTTTTGGGGACGATCTTATGTAATTTTGACGTTCAAAAAGTACTGACTCTCAGCCTAGTTTGAATAAATGACTTTTGATTTTGATTTTAGTGGGAGACCACAGAAACGATGAACAGTAGTCTATTCATCGGTTCTGTGGTCTCCCACTGAAAGTGGAAGATGATAATATGTTAGATTTTTTTTTTGTTGGGCATCTCGCAGTTGGCCTTGAGAGGCCGTGACTGCTCAACCGGGCTTTCCTGGGGCTGCCATTAAGAAATTAATCTTAACGCCTCCAGCCAGGGCTTACAAACTAAAATTTAAAAACTAAGCGACTGCACGCTGAGGGCACCCCCTGTGGGGTACGAACCTCGGCTCAGGGCGTCACTGATAGGGGGACAGCTATCTCTATTGGGGACAGGCTGGATCGAAAAATTGGCATTATTATTATAATATGTTAGAAAGGGAGTGACGACTAATAGAGAAGTATGCAAGAAGACATATAGCGTCGACCCCAAATAAATTGTCATAATATTGATTACTCACAGAGGTAAAGTACTAACTTTATTTATTTCTCATCAAACAAACTCACCCATAAATTCTGAAACTACAACAATTTGTTAGAAAAAAAAAACGCTATTCTTTACGTAGGTATCTACACAGTTTGATCTCGTAACAAGACGAAGTGGAACTAGCTAACAAGTGACGACGCAGTTCCAGTTGAGCGGGTTCCTTTGTTTGGACCTTAACCTTGGGGCCTCGAACCCTTGAAAAGTAACTTAAGGGACGTGTGAGAATGTACGGGACGATGAGTAGTTTGTATGTAGTTGTTATAGTTTTGTGAAAGGGAATTTTATTTCGGAAAATCTGAAATATGATCACGCCTTTATTTTCCGATGAGTTTGAAAGATTTCGGTGTAATTCTTAACAGTAGGTTTTTATTTAAATTGTTGCTATATTTCCCAACAATTATTGATTACACTGATACAAACAAATGAAAAAAAAATAAAGTTAAATAACGGTGCATCAGTTACTTATAGGTAAACACCACATGCATGAAACAATAAATCTGAGAAGTAAGCTAATATACGTATAACGTTTTCAAAACGTTTTCAGTTTAACCTTGTTTTTTTTCGGTAATACACTTTATACAACCGGTGGTCTAGGTAGGTATTGTATGAAACGAAATACAGTTTATTGCTATTAAATGCGCACATTGCTTGAAGATCGGATGGCCAATGGGGCCGAATGGTTCGGGAGTAGCGACCGCGTACCGGAAGGCGCAGCGTTGGTAGGCCTCGTATAGGAGTACAAAGTAAATCGATGACCTGATAAAGATCGTGGGTGTCTGCTGGATGACGATACTTCAGGAAGGCTAATGTCTAGCCTTGGATGGCTTTCATTTGAAAGGTAATGATGATGAAGCGCTTCATACATATTATCCATTCAAATTAATATAAAGATGGTAACTCTGTCTATCTGTTCCTTTTCACTGCTTAGTGGCCGAACGGATTGTAGTGAAATTTGGCACACAGGTAGACCATGAGCTGGGTTGGGACATAAGATACTTTTTATCCGTGTTTCCAAGCGATAGTACCCGACATTCACGCGAGCGAAAGCTAGTAAACTATAAAAATCCAATATTTGGCTTGTTTATGTATCAGAAAACACGAGCTGCAACTCTGAAACCGGGAAGATTGTATCGCGGTCTCTTGGCGTACTCATCTTCAGTAAGTTGTTATTGGGCAGATTCCATCAATGAAAATTAACGCGATAAGCACTTCTAAACCGCGTTCAAGAGATGTTGTTATCTTTGTTTTGGACTATTGACACTGACAGCTCTTGAACGCAGTTTAGATGTGCTGATCGCGTTCAGTTTCATTGGTGAAATTGGCACTTAGAATTGTTACTTTGATTGCTGTTGGGGAGATCGGAATGCTTTGGCTCAATCTGTCTCATTGAGATGATTAATATAGTAGCAATGACCATTGTTGTGTTATGTTGATTTTTGGCATACACAACAACAACAATACTGAGTTATTTTTAGCAGAGACGCTTGTTATTCTCGAAGTGAACTTTAGCGTGATATTTACGTGTGAAGATATAATTTTATCCGTTTTTACGCAGTCGAACATTCAACCTCAAGAAGTTACCTAAACAACGAACCAACAACCAACCAACTAAACCTGAATTAAATTATAAATAAGAATAATTTAAAGAGGAAAAAATTGTGAGTCTGTTTCTTTCACTAATACTACAAAGGAAGCTACAGTATGGCCGTGTGTCATAGGATACATTTTAAAGCAAGAAATTTCACAAACGAAGTCGTGATCAGAAACTAGTTTCATATAAGGGGCGTAAAGTTCCGCAGAACGTTTAGTAGCTTCTCACGCAAGAATTTTCGCAATTAAAATGTGTACAACACTTCAAGTTTTTATAAAACGATGTACGTAATTAACTCACCTTTACGTTTATGTGTAATATAATGAAAATGCTATCAAATTATGAATAAAACACTCCACATCATTTAAAGAATGAACACCGTGTAACATAAGGCTAGGTTCACATTCGCGTTAATTGGATCAGCAGTAAGCCTTAGTTCGCGTGACGCGACGCATTTCGACCCGGCACGGCAACAATTTGTTTTATCGTTGCACAAGATAAACTCGGGGTTGTGGAAACTCCCTGCCTTTTTGTACTTCTCTTTATTTTTTTGTTGTTGTTTTAAATTTGTTTTACGGTGTTCCGTTTTTAGCAGATTCAAGTTAAAAGAGTACTCGTATACACGTAGTATCAACATCGAGGTTTTATTTTTACGTTGGAATAAAAATAAACGTTGTATGTTTTGCTTCTATCAAATTGGAAAATAATAATTTTATTTACTTATTCGAGTACCGAGTAAGATAATATTTAGGTAGGTACATATCTAATATGTATGGTAACAATATTTAAATATTAGTAATAAATATACGTGTGTGTACGTATGTGTGTATTTTCCATCGATATGTGCATATTTTTGTGTCATGTTACACAATTGTTTATACAAATAATGCATATTTATTTTTATCTTTTCCTATAAAAAAATAAGGAGAAAGAATTATGGGGCATCAAAAAACAAAAAGGCAGTCATGGGGACTGTCGACAAAAGTGAGAACTTAAAACTTTTAAAAACAAAGCAACACGTCACATTAGCAGGTTGGTGACGCGGACCCTGCCCTATACCTTGTACCTCTACCAAACATCGCTAAAGGTGGCTGAAAAAGTTTTCACTTGAAAAATTCGTCCGCTTCGCTGGCAACACTAAAAGTGCTCAAATGGTTGGCAGCATCACGTGGTCAACGTCAACGTCACGTGGTATGACATTTCTGATTGTTTGGCCAAAAAATAGGCCAGCCGGTCACGTGAAGCGTCGACCAACCGCTTGGAGATGTCTTAATAAATCAACCAACTCATTTTTATTCTGTTTAAACGGTTTTATTAGCTTGTCCATCTTTATTAAAGGTGAAGAAATTATTTTGTAGGTTTTTATGAAAATTACGCGGACGGAAATTTGCCATAGTTAAAGTTTATCATTATGTTAAAGGAGTGCAGAAAGTATTTTTTTTTATTATTTCTGATTTTAATTTTAATTAATTATGGACGAATTCCGATCACGGAGCGACCACCAGTATTAAAAATAGTACGGTCTATTTCAACAATCCATCCAATTCAAATGTAGATTGTGAATATTATGATAATGAAAAAAAAAACTGTACCTAAATTTAGAGTACTTACCAACATAGTATGTACTTAAGTAAATTATTAATAATTTTATTTAATGAAGTAGTAAATAATCGTTATTCTATTATTATTACCTACACTCCGTGCCAGTATAACTACAAAAATTACTGATGTAGATAAATGGTAGAGAGAGTACTATCCCACACAACAAAAGATAGTATCTAAATCTAATTTTTAGTTCCAATACAATGCGTAATAATAAATAAATAATAAAAAATAAATCACCTCAACAAAAAACAGTAACATGCGTGTTCCAAATATGGGTTAGTGATCAGTATCAGCTAATCATCATAATAAATCAATTCTATTGAATTACAAATATCAGATGTTGTGGTTCCTTAGAATGCGTAGCTAAGCACGCGATAGTAATTTTCATTTAAATACGTAAACTCAGGCTTTCTTCCTATGGGGTAGGCAGATCACCTCCTGCTACGATCGTATTTGCCAGAATATAGGTACTTATATAATAGATACTAGCTTTTGCCAGCGGTTTCGCCCGTGCGGAACTTTCATCCCATATTTAACTCCCTTAGGGGTTGAATTTCGAAAAATCCCTCCTTATTTCATGTCTACATTATAAAGGGAGCCTCTGTGCAAAATTTCAGCTTTCTAGGGTCCAAGGGTTTGGGCTGGGCGTTGATGAGTTAGTAAGTCAGTCAGGACTTTTCTTTTTATTTATATAGATAGATCATGCTATGGGTTTTGCTTCGTTTACGTTTATACATCTGCATGTCGATTCTGTAATCATCTCACCGCGTGAAGTGAGCGTGGAGTGACCTGTCAGTGTCATCCCACTGATGCTAGGGATTGACCAAGCATTAGGTGAAATTACCCTGACAGCTCACTCCATGCTCACTTCACGCGGTGAGATGGTTACAGAATAGCAATGCTGGTCTATCTGGGACCTTATAGGTATCACAAAACTTTACAAGCCAAAAATTCTACAAAATTGTTAAATTGTTGAAAAAATTGGGTACTGTTCGGGCGCCGTCGGCTTTCTTCGTCAGGCATCGGGTGGCTGCGCGGCTGACGACGGCGCGGGCGGCTGCCCGGGTCAAGGAGAGGGACATTTTGGTCCGTCGAGCCGGATACCATAGAATTTGCAAACATGAATGAATTAAAATTCACTATTACTACTACACTACTACACCTAGTAGTAGGTACTAGGTACTATGTTTTTCATTTTACGTAGGTACCCAACAGGTGAAACGGGACCCTGTTACTAAGCCAGCACTTTTTGTCTCTGTCACCTGTATCTTTTTAATCATAATGTTATAGTGGCAAATAATATTTTTCTATGTTTGTTAATTTTGTATTTATTACTAATTTAATTTTAAAATTACTAACTTATTAAATTTTATTGTTATTTTCGTCACTATAATTAACTTGGTTTGATTAGGCAAACCATGTAAGTTCTGTGCACACCTGATTTGTAGTACCATATAAATTATGACTAAACTTAATGTTAATGTTTATGTGAACTAGTCGTCGGAGAACCATAATAAAAAAATAAAATAACATATGTTAAACTGTATCGATACCTACCTAGCCTACCCCTAAAAACAATAAATACTGTTGTCAGTGCCAGTAACAAATCAATAATCAAAATACTCACTGAAAAATCTCAGGAATAAACTAACCCAAGTTTTAGTTGTTATTTAAAAAGTTTGCCAGATGGCGAAGCATTAAAAATTGCGACAAAATATAACTAGCTTGATTTTAATAACCTATCGTAAAATAGGATCTTTATTGTTCTATTGCGGTATTATTTATTACCATCGTTATTATTACATTCAAATAATAAAGAAATAAGTAAGTAATTATAATAAAGTAATGACGCAACCTTATTTATTATCGTAATGATTACCTATTATAAAATTATCTACAAAATGATTATAATGTATTGTCATCACATCTGTATAACGATTATATACTTCTGATTATAAAAGTATTACGTGTTGAAGTAGGTACCTAAATATGATTTTTATGCCTTGTTGTGATTAAAACTTTCCATTTTAATAGTCATAACAAGCTTTATACCTACTCCTAATTATTACCTTACAACCTTCAAGCGTACAAGTGTCTTTATTTTTAAATCTAAACAAAAATAAGGTGACTTGGCATAGAATAAAACAAAAGAATAAAGTTATACGATATTCTGACCGCACAATATTCAACCAATTCTTGTATAAACACAAAATCATTTGAAAACAGAATGATATCAAAAGCTTCCACAAAGCCCCGTAAACATCCTACTAGCGCCACCCTCAAACAGGCGGCGGAAAACTGAACTAACTCGAACCACACTTACCAATTGTGTATGTGGCGCCATCTATCTGAAATGTGGCACTCTTGCACTTCTTGAAGATTTTGCCACTGACCACCTGGCGAGTGGCGCTGCCGTGCGTGGCAGGGTTCGAAGCGATTTCGTGCCTTGCCGCGCGTGGCGCACTTGTATCGAATTTATTCCTCAACTCCTCGAATGACAGGTCGGCCGACAAATCGGGCGTTTTGTCTCGGAACCGACGCACTTGCCCGCACAACTGACCGCCCTTGCTGGCTTCGGCCGTGTTCTTGTCCATTTTGATCACTGTTCACTATACATCACTCGTCACAGTACACTTTGTCACTGGAAGGAAAGATAAATGTGTTAGGGAAATCTGGTAGTGTACTCGTAGCTTAGTTGGCAAGTATTCAAAATCATTATTATTTTGCCTCTGCCTCTTTTGAATACTTACTTAAATTAAGTTAAATAATTTATCATGTTTTATGTTATAGGTGCTACATGGTACCCGATATCATCTGATATAAAGTAATATTTTGGCAACTTCTTCGACGTTCAGAATAAAATCTGCAGTGCGTATATTTTCCTAAAGAATATGCTTGGCACAAGAAGTAACAACCATTAATGTGAATATACTGATCGGCGTTTGTTATAAGAACTTGAATAGAATACTTCTTATGATCTAAATTCGTGGGTTTTTTTTAAAGTATCTTTAGCGGTAATTCCTTACCACTTTAACTAATTGCGATGATTCTTTTTTATTTGTAGTAAAGAGGTTATTTTTCGTGTTGAAGATATTTTAATTTTCTTATGTTGCTTAGGGCATGCTCGTATGTTGCCACATTAGAAGAAATGAACAGTATAAAAACCGTTTCATTTATTTACAAAATGTTACTTAAACTTAAGTTGTGATTAGCGACTGATTATTTTAACCATACATTTTTGATGTTCAAACGTCTCTTACCTACAGCAACGTTTACAAATAAACCTCTAAGTGTCAGCAATATTTTGCCAGCAATAAAGTTGCACACAAGAGAAGAAAGTAATTTCTTTTCTTGTGTCGGCACGAGCCTTTATAGCTATAATAATATCAAGTTAAAAAGTTATGACTGTCAGCAAGCCTGCCCAGGTTTATTGTTACTTGAGGAGACTCTTAATAATGCAATGTAAGTACCCGTAGCAAGAATATTGTAGATACCTACTCCTTGTAGCAAAAAAAATAAACCTCAGAATTTTTAAGACCGGTGGCGGCCCAGATGTAACAGCTGCAATGAAGATTGTAGGTCATGAGACCGAACCCAGGCAATCCCTTTTTTTTTTTTTTTTTTTTTTTTCCCGCACTGGGTGGAGCAGGAGGGCGTGTCAGACTTTTACTGACTAAGCTACCCATTACTCGCCGTCCGCAAGCCCGCGCCTACGGTGGCCGGGAATCAGCCTGGGATTCCCGACGCCCAGGGCGTCTCCCGCGGCGGCCACTTTCGGGTTGACTAGTAGAAATCACCACGTAACGTAAAAGCGTTATGCCCCCTACATGCGACATTCGAGAGAGATAGTCTTCATGGCTTTAGAGAGTGCTAAAGCCGGTAGTGAGGACAAAACAAAAATCCAAGATGGTGCTTGTGAAAATATAGATTAAAGTTAAGTCATAAAACTGGAAAAAGTTCCTGGTATTCCAATGAAAGGCATAGGTATTTTTTATTAATTATTCAGTGATCATTATTACCTGTACCTAGGTAACCACTTCGGATTCTTAAGAAACGTGTTTACAAACCAAAAAAGATCTAAGATTTTTTTTTTCATTTGCAAAATCAACATTTTTTCCAGTGATTTTGCCATTTTATTTCTCAAGCAACCCAAGTATAATGCGATGATTCTGCGAATTTGTGATCAACTAATGGATGTTTGAAAGTTTGCTAAGCACTACCGTTGGGAAAATGTAATGAACATTATATTTTATATTGATCAATATATAAGAAGAGACTATTGATGGATTGATTGTGTTCTAGGTTTGAGCTGCGTGGTATTAAGCCAGGGTAATTAGTAAGTGTCACAGTATTCATTTATCATGTTTAATGCTCTTGTGTAATTATCGTTATTACGTGTAAAGCATAGTTAAACCGTTGTTAAAGTTTATTCAAATATCGTTTTGAACAGTGCTATTTTATACAAAATTTCGCCACTTCACAAGTACCTATTAAGTATAAAACTATTCAATAACTCAAACTCAAAGTATTTATTTCAAATAAACCAATTACAGGCTCTTTTGACTTGTCAAGGTCGTTGAGTAAGAAAGATGAAGCTAGTTGTCTATTCCAAAGCGTTACTACGCTTTGGAATAGACAACTAGCGTTCCTACTGGAGCGTTCCTACTGGAACTAAAGGTTTAAGTTATAATAGTAAAAATCTTTATTGCAGACCACATGATCCATAAAAAAAAAACAATAAAAAATAATAATATTGTTACATACTGGGACCGGTCTATCATTACTGACAGGACTATTGTAGCCAATAAGCCTGATATAGTGGTGATAGACCGGTTAGCGCGCCGCGCAATGATAATAATCGATTTTACCATTCCACATGACGGGAACCTCGTGAAAGCTGAGAAAGAGAAACAGATTAAATATCTCGACTGAGGTTGTTGACATGTGGAATGTGAACTGGGCTGTCATTGTGCCGATTGTCGTATCAGCCAATGGACTGATGGCCGAAAGCCTCGATCAACATCTCTCGAGGCTCTCGTTAGGCGGTTGGGTCAAAGGCCTGATTCAGAAGGCAGTACTCCTCGATATGGCTCGCATCGTGAGGAGGCTCCTGTCTCTGGAGCCCTAACCACCGGTAGCTTGGACCCTGCTCCCGATACCGGCGGACCACTATTTTTTATATTTTTAAATGTTTTTTGTAAGGTTATTTTATCAAAATATTTAAAATAAAATAAAATAAAAATTAAATTCATTTATTTCAGGCCAGTTTTACACATACATCCATAGTATTAGAAAATAAAAAATAAAAATAAATTAAATTTGAAATAGATATTAAATTAAATTATTATTATTCATTCATTAGATTACTTGATAAAGGTATTTAATAAGTAGATAAATGAATAAATGAAACAATAATATTGTTACAAAAAGTTACATCAATTATGTTGAAATTATCAATGTGAGATCGATGCAAAGAGACGTGCAAATTATAAGCGTCTGTAATTAAAACAAAATTAAAAAAATAATTTAGAAATTAATATTATCCGTGGCAGCTAAGAGGTATATAGTTATAATATAGGTAAAACTATATTCCGTGAACAATCACCGAACCGAAACATTTCCAAAATTCGTAGACGCATAGACAATGCTACGATCCGCGAAATATCTGTGAAGCGAACATTTAGACCTACGTAGAACCATTGTAACGTCCTTGCAATGTACCAACAAATGTACACCGAGCAACCAAATGTAGTTCACGTGGAAAAGATAACTAGAGGCTGCATTTCAAGAAGTTTAGTGCCAGTTTTATGCTAAATACCAGCTTGCCTACCTTAAGTATAGTACAGCATAAATTTTACGACCTTTTTTGCTGAAACCGCTTTTTCAAGGAAAGTAAGGGACGAAGCTTAATGAAGGTTAAATATGTAAGATTTTTATGGGGGTATTTTAAGTGTTTGTTTTTTACGGTTCAGTGTAATTCCAACCATTTTGTGTAAATAAACAGTGCTGTTCTACTCGATTTTTGTGACGATCTCCGGGTCGTCAAGGTTTGGTCAGGTCAAAAACTGACCAAGTGCGAGTTGTACAATACTGCCGTAGAATATTTAACACTACTTTACAAAATTCATTATTTTCTGAATGATTTGTTGTTGTAGCGGCAATAGAAATTCACACTCTGTGAAAAATTCAACTGTCTACATAAGATGGTTCACGACATACAGCCCGCTGACAGAGTCTTAAAAATAGGTTTCCGTTGGCACCCTTTGAGTACGAAATCCTAATAATGTATACTAATAATATTACTTTATTTCCATTTTGGTTTACGGCTCTGTTTACTCTCTATTAACCGCTTTATAGCCAATTTGAAATTATAGTCTAATCAAATAATAACATTTGGGGCCATGTAAACTGTTAAGTTGTCCATTATTCTGATGATTACTTGATGCAGTAAAAGTTCCTTCATCATAATTTATCATCATTCTCTTGCGCACCCAATTTAATTATTTTCTTAACTTAGCATTATCAGTCTAGAATGTTTCCACTTCTGGGACACAGCCCTCCTTATCTTCTTACCCAAATACTGGAATCTTTGGGATTGCTCATGCCAAACATTAGGCTGCGGCAAGGGCCGAGGGAGGCTGTTTAAAGTCCCGCTGACCCGTCCAAACTTGTTAACATTTGCACCGGGGTGGGGCGGGCAATAAAGATACTAAACACCTTATCTCTGCGATTGGATATCTATACTTGCTCTTTGGCGGAATTCTAGAGGGTGACACATAACGCATTGTCCTCTGTGTAAAATGTATTCATTTAGTTATTTTTATGTGATTGTTCACTGTCAGTCAGGAAAGTTAAAATATTTCTTTTTTGTTGGTGGTGGTATTGGATTAGTTTTTTGGGGAACGTCTGTAAGTGGGGAAATTGTGACTACATTGTTGTATTGGGTTTCCCACATGTAAGATCACTTGTAAGTGTTAATAGTAAATAAAAATTAAATATTATTAAAGTAATCACAGAAAGCAACATACTTATAGATGAAAAAAACATACTATTAACTGGAACCAATTTCAAAGGACCTTAATAATTACTTACACAAGAAAAAAAAACAATATTAAAGCAGGGAAGTCTATTCAAAAAGGTACCAATTTCATGAAAAGGAGGTTAAATTGGAAATCGCCTGTCCATTCAAACGTTTATTACCGATACACCCTGAATAGAAACAAATTGGGAATTTAGTCACGTTTAAAGTTTGATTTCGTGGAATAATTAATATTAAGTGGCTGTTTAGTATGCATAGTGAGTGGTACTATTCTAATAATTTGAACCACTTAGGAGGAAATTATGGATTTTTGCTCTAAAAGGATATTTCAGGAACTTCCATTTATATAGTTTCATGACTGTGAGAATTAGTTAGGTTGGTGAGATTAGTTTTCATTTTGAAACGTCAAGGTCTCGCTAGCTTTAAATGGTGATATTAATGCTAACTCCTCGATCTGGTGGTCGCAAGTACGTCTGCTGAGTAGGTCCTCGGTTTAATCCTCTGGCTTGAGTAGGAAAAAGTGTTATTGGGTTTTGTCTCTAAGAAAATTCTTAGCAGCTACTCAGAATGTGGTTTATACGACAAATTACTACTGCGAATCAGAATGAGAATGAGTCTCATATATTGTCTTTTAAGGCTATTCATGTAGTGCATATGGTAGGAATCAAACCTCAATCACGGCGCCAATTCAACATTTCAGCCGCTGGGCTATCGCCGTATTTTTTAACTAGACACATTGTTTAGCAATAAATCCCAGAAAGTTGCACAACACAGGCTGTTAAATGATTCCGATACGGTTTTACTGCCAGACTGTGTATATAAAAGTGATATGTTTACAAAAGCGGTGATTATTATTAATTATTATTATTAAAAGCCTGTGATGTCCCACTGCAGGGCAAAGGCCTCTCTACCCTCCTTCCACTTCTCTCGGTTTAATCCTGCTAGTGACCAGTTCTTGTTGAAGGAGTCCAGCTCATCCCGCCATCTCCGTCTGGGCCTACCGCGACGTCGCTTGCCATTAGGAGGGACCCATTGGGTCGTAAGTTTGGCCCATTGGTCGTCTGACATGCGGCAGATGTGTCCAGCCCAATTCCATTTTAGTGTGGCAGCTTTCCAAGTGACATCAGTTATCTTTGTCATTGAACGGATGGTCGTATTCCTAACCCGGTCTGTTAGTTTGATGCCCAGAATACTTCGTTCCATAGCCCTCTGGCAAACCTCGAGCGTGGACCTCTGCTGATTTGTCAAAGACCATGTTTGACCACCATATGTGAGGATGGGAAGTATGCACACGTCAATGAGTCTTCTCTTGAGGGACAAAGGAAGATCACCCTTCATTAGTTCTTTCATGGCCCAATAGCTCTTCCAGGCATTCTCGGTGCGTCTTGCAACTTCTTTGTTTTGTCTTGCCTGGAAAGAGACTATTTGACCAAGATATACATACTCATCAACGTATTCAACCTCCCCATCTGCCACAGTGATCCTGCGATGCACGCTGTTCGTCATCAACTTGGTCTTTGACATATTCATCTGAAGGCCGACCTCTAAAAAAGCGGTGATACATAGAGTTTATTTCTGTCTGTTTTTTTTGCCCTTCTTACGACATTGGTGTACCTTGTGTATGAAATGTTTAGAGAACTTGTCTACCTTACTTCGATGAAGAATTTTGTTCCTATTATTCCTACTAATATTATAAATTTTAAATGTTTAGATATTTGGATATTTGATACTCAGTCACGCTAAAACGGCTTAACGGATTTGGATGAAACTTGCCAAACAGATAGTTTATAACTTGGATTAACAGAAATTATACTTTTTATCACGTTAGTATATTCTCGTTGGATAATTTCTGACATCCACCCTGGCAAAGCTGCTAGCAAAAGCTATTGGAATATAAAACCAACCCTTTATTATGTACACCATGCGAATATAAATTATTATTATTATAATGGTATAAATGTATTTTTTTTTACATGAGGTGACACAATAGGCGGTCGTATCACTAAAAGCGGTCGTATTTTTTTTTATTTTGTAGGCATAGGTTGAAGCTAGATTTGAAAAAAAAAATTGTAATGTACCTATGTCGAATGTATACCCGGTTGGTGTTTATTACCTAACAAAATGTAGACGATATATTTTGTATGATAAGTAAAAGGTGCAATAAATATACTCGTTATTTAACGAGCTTAACGTCAACATCAGAGAATACACAAGTTTCTGCTTTTAATAGAAAATTAGAGTTTAATTACGAAACAGACTACATTTTTAAGATTTAGTCATTTTTTATTTATAGATTAGAAATGTCAATTCCAAATTAGGACAGGTATTTCTGAAGCGGTATTATTGTTGTACTTATTAAATATATTATAAACATTCTTATAAATATGGGTATAACGCCTACACGGTTAAATCCTTTGATCAAAGGCGCAAGATTAATTTGACACATAATAATTTCTCTGTGACGAAATTTACACTTAATGGTATGGTGTTTCCTTTAAGGAAGAAGCATTTTAATTGGGATGGAAACATGGAATGCTTTAGAATATGATTTGATAGACGCCGATGTTGTAAAGAGCCATAGACCGTACGATACACGTGTCTTAGGTTTTTAATTGTGACATTTTGTGCATTGTTGTGTCTTCTAGTCTCTCTGAGGGATCGAAATCCGGAATGAGGTGATCTAACAGAGACCCAAAGTTGTCGTCATAGCTCACAGAATAAGAAAGCTGAAGTCACAATAGGCTGGCCATATTAGCCGTAGAACCGATGACCGTTGGTGTAGAAGTGTTCTTGAGTGGAGACCGCGAAACGGTAAACGTAAGGTTGGACGCCCTCAGGCATATGTGGAGTGGCGATCTTCGCAGGGTGGTTGGTAGTAGTGATGATAGCTGGCGAGAATCGTGTTGAATAACGTGCAGTTAGAGAGCCCTATTTCCAGCTGTGCACTGCTGGCGGCTGATCAAAATGACATATTGTGCAATCAACACCACTGTTTGTTGCGCCACTTATTCTTCCCTGTTAAAGCACTAGGAAGTAGTGAAGGGAGGGCGTTTAGGTGGACTGTCTTATGTAAAAGTGCTGACTCTCAGACTAGTTTCAATAAATGACTTTTGATTTTTGAACACTAGAGTTGAGTAGAGTCAAGTGAAAAATACGACCTCAAATAAATCATTTTATTTGAAAGGTTGTAAATACCTTAAATGTGGGCTTTAGAGTATAACATGCTTCAATTGGTAGGTACCTACAATAGTTTTATTATCCTCTTCACTACATTCTGTAAAATATTTTAAACGTAGAAAGCTCCATTTTTCACATTTTTGTGATTACAACTTATAGAATGAACTGGACCGAATCAAGAAAACTGTTTTTCCATTTACAAAAGAAAAGCGTTTCAAATCAAGGCTTCTGCTTTTGTTATTTTTAAATTAGTACCAGTTCCTTAGTCACTTAATTAATTCCGTTTGTTGAAACGAAGTGTTTTAACGAAGCTTGAGGTAGGAGTCAAAACAACGAGATCAGAATGAGTTAGCTCTGAAAATTGACAATGAAACCATTTCAGATAAGTTAAAAGTTGCGGAGACTCTTGAAAATTTCTTTACCAACATCCCAATAGAGGTTACGAAATGTCTCCCCTCATCATCTGTATTAGCTGAATCTCTTCTTAAAGAAAACTTCAGTAAGGACATTCCAAGTTTTGAATTCAAACCCATCTCTATTGCCACAATTAAAACAGCATTTAAAAGTCTTAACATAAAAAACACTGAAGACTTATGGGGGATTTCCGTTAAGGTTATTGAAAATATCATTGACACAATTGCCCCTGTCCTAACAGGCATATTTAATCAATGTTTAGACAGCGGTACGTTTCCTGACTTAATGAAACATAGTAAAGTAGTACCAATTTTCAAATCGGTAGTAAGAGTGATCCCTCTAGTTATAGACCTATATCTGTGCTTCCAGCATTGAGCAAAATTTATGAAAAAATCATGCTGGACCAGATGTTGTCACATTTTAACTCTAATGGGATTTTACATAGTCGACAGTTTGGTTTCACGAAAGGTAGGTCGACGACTGACGCGGGAGTAAAACTCATCAGTCACATTTTGGAATCCTGGGAGAGTTCTCAGGATGCGATTGGCATTTTCTGTGACCTCTCAAAAGCGTTTGACTGCGTTGACCACAATACACTGATCTGTAAATTACACCACTACGGAATTCGTGGACAAGCTGCTGATCTTGTACTTTCCTACTTATCAAACAGGCAGCAAAAAGTAAACGTTAACGGGGCGACATCCTCGGGGTCTCTAGTTAGGATGGGCGTGCCTCAAGGTTCAATTCTTGGTCCTTTTTTATTTCTAGTTTATATTAATGACCTTCCCTATCTGATGGCTAACTTCTCGGATATAATTTTATTCGCTGATGACACTTCTCTTATTTTTAGAATAGATAGAAAAGATACGGATGTCTTACATGTCAACGAAAGCCTAGCTGTTCTATCGAAATGGTTTGCTGCTAATAATCTTTTACTCAATGCGAACAAAACTAAATGTCTTAAGTTCTCGCTACCAAATGTACCCCAAGTAGGTCTAAATTTAAAACTTGATGGCAAGAAACTAGATGCTATTTCGGAAACTGTATTTTTGGGAATTACTTTAGATTCAAAATTGCAATGGGGTGCCCACATTAGAGCGCTTTCAAGCAGATTAAGCTCAGCTGCTTACGCAGTAAGAAAAATAAGGCAGTTGACTGATGTAGCCACAGCTAGGTTAGTATACTTTGCTTATTTTCACAGTATTATGTCTTATGGCGTTCTGCTGTGGGGATCGGCAGCGGACGTAGATTCAATTTTTATTTTACAAAAGAGGGCAATCCGCGCAATCTATAAAATGGGGCCTCGCGAGTCTCTTAGAAACAAATTCAACGAAATTGATATACTTACTCTGCCTTCTCTTTATATTCTAGAAAATATCTTGTATGTTCGCAAAAACTTAGGTCTTTTCAAAAAAAGATGCGATTTCCATAATCTAAATACACGTAGTAAAGATGAAATTGTGATTCCAAAATTTAGATTAACTAAAACTAGCAAGACATTTCTAATAAACAGTATCCGCTTCTATAACAAGTTGCCAAAGTCGGTTACAGAACTTAGCGATGGAAAGTTTAAAACTCACATCAAACGTGTCCTTATCAAAAAAGCATATTATAAGATAAAAGACTACGTTGAAGACAGGGAAGTTTGGCATTAATTCCTTCTGCACATGTGGCTTCCCTGGTACCTCATTAACAGCAAAACCGTGTGAAAGTCTATTAACTGCTCCCAAATTGCAATGTTAATTTTTATTCTTTTTATTATTATTTTTTTTTTTACAATGTCTGACATATTCTCGTCATTATTTGACATTATACATCAATTTTACTACCTACTATTTATTTTCAGTGATTGTCATCGAAATCATGTCACTTGGTTCAAATAGATTCATTTTATATAGGTAGATTCTTTTACATATTGTGAATGAGAGAACGTTGTAGGCCTTAGAGACTAGATTTGTAGACGTTTTTCTATTCTGTATTTTCATTCCTCTAAGTACCTGGTACTTATTGACTGGCCTGCACTGTCCTCCCATACCTATTATCACTGTAATTTGAAAACATTGTAAAAGCCAATTATTTTTAAAAGAGTAACCGTGGAGTTTCTTGCCGGCTCTTCTCCATAGGAAACGACAAATTGGAACCGTGCACCTAGCTTCTGACGTTTCATAAATGCCCATGCAGGCTTATGTGAAATAAAATATTTTGATTTTGATTTTTTGATTTTGAGTAAAATTGTAAAAATCGAAAAGGCGTGTGTCCATGCCACTTTTTATCATAATATATTAGAAAGAGACAGAGAGAGAGTGAGATGGTTTTTATGGTTTTCGAGGCAGTAAACGACGTTACATTCGAAGTTGAAAAAAAAGTGCAATGAACTTCGTATGCTCCACCGTGTCTTCAGGGCGATCTTCGCAGTAGAAACACCCGGGCGTTTCCTCCCGCCTTATTCGAAACAGGAACCTCCCGAAACAACCGTGTCTGGTGAGGATCTGCGACAGGCGGAAGGTGAGGACGCCGTGCCGCCTCTCAAGCCACTCCTCAAAGAGGGGACTTACCGCCGCTACCGTGGCGTGCCATCCCGTACATTGATTTTACATAAATACCTCATATTACCTTAGAGTGTCTATCACTTTAATGAAAACAGTTTGGAAATATGTAAATAACCACCGGTCGAGACTAGAGGAACTTTCAGGAAATTGTGTAAAGCAATTAACGTCAAACTTTGATATGAGTTGTTATCTATGTTCACAACAGTCTGACATAACTGACTGATAGTGAAGAAAAATATTCTTTCTTTTGAGAAGAAAACTTTGCCCTGAAGTGGGACGGTAACAGACTGGTTTCAAAATCAGAAGCTATTTATTGGAACTAGGCCGACAATCAGCACTTTTTTGAATGTCAAAATTTCATAAGACAGTCCGCCAAAACGCCCACTTCTTACCATATCCTAGTCCTTTAGCTGAGAAGAAGAAGCAGCACAACAAACTCACCAGCAGGACTACTGTCTGTTAAGTTAGAAGAACTTGACCCTATACAGTAGGTGTATATTTAAAGTGATATATTTGTCAAAAGCCGTGTACAGACATCGTCAGGTATGCACCACGTATTGTTTGCCACGCGTACCTACAGGCTCAGCGAATCGTCACATCACAAGGACAGATGTTCACAGTAAGCACCCCTTCCACACAGCCTGCTTGAGGAATACGTGGCAAGCAATGTCTCACGAAGTCAGGCATTTCTCACAGAATGTCGCTATTTCGGAATTTCTGTCGGAATTCTGCACCGCAACTTTAGATAGTGTTAACCTACACGTGTTGCTAACTACTAAATAAAATCTAAATCCAGGAATCAAAGTAAATCTCGCATAAAAGATTCTGTACCTAAATAAATAGAGTAGGTGTAGATAAGTAGGCGTACCTAATTATCTACCTAAATAGTTTTAATTGACTCTGAAACTAGCTTTGAACACGATACCTACCCGACTGCCGAATAAACATAGCTAACATGAATGAAATGAAAATAAACGCAACGGAATCTTTAGAAAGTGATTTCAGTTGTGGAAAGTATGTACAAATTGCTGTTGAGCTGTGTTAGGAGTCTGTATATTGAGCACTGAACGGTTGCACTCTTTTCATACTTCATTCACAATTTCCGGTTGTTACCTCGATGTAAAACTAGAGTTTCAAATAACAAATCGATTTAGTAAGTATAGTGAAGTAATGTAACCACATTTTGCCAACATTTTGATTAAAAAACAATGAAGGTGGTAATTCTACCTACTACTGTTACCTAGAATGTTCCTACTGCTGGGATACAGCTGTCACAGGCCTCTTCTCTATGAGAGAGTGGGCCATAATCCACCACGTAGGACTAGTGCAGGTTTGTAGATGTCACATGTCTTCAAATTTTTGGCTCTAGGACATGCCGGTTTCCTCACGCTGTTTTCCTTCACCGTATTGAGAGCAGTGGTGATGAAATAGGTTCCACAAAGTAAAACACCTGTCTGGGTTTGAACCTACGACCTACAACCACCATACAACTATTCTACAAGGCCGTAATGATTTTCTTAAATCCGAAATAAAATCCAATATTGTGCTTTCAATTTCGAAATTAAACACTGTTTTACGCTCATGAAACTTTCCAAAACGAATTACATTTTCATTATTACCTATTTATTTTTCAAAGCCTAAAGAAATTGATGAAGCCATTTCTTGAAATAAGTAGCTAATGGCTTAAACATCTCTAAACTTTGATAATTTTGTTAATTCTCATCGAAATTCTAGTTTAGTCGAGCTCCGTAACTAAAATGTTCTCACGAAATAATACCAAATATTGTAATAAGAAGGTACTTTACTAATTAAATTAGACAAACTTTATCTTTCATTAGCACATTGTACAAAATACCCATCCAAGATTGTAAGTACCTACTTGGAATACAAGGGCTGGATATTAAGTTTAATATTCATTCAAGATGAAGTTAGGTATTTCTTAATTACAAGACAAGACGATAATACTTAGAAGATAGATGGATCCTATTGTCTACTCTTACCACATTTGCGAGCGATAAACGTTATCTTAAAAATAATAAAATTATAATAACAATAACTTATATAAATTAAAGCTCTGGTGAAATCATTATTAGCCGCTATTGTTGGGAAATTATAGTAAGATGTTTGTGGAAGGTACTCAATCCCTATTAATCACTACTTTCTTATCCTACTATATATAATATAATAAATGTGAAAGTTTGTATGTTTTGGTATTTAGATGTTTGGATGTTTGTGACTCAATCACGAAAAACGGCTGGATAAAACATGGCACACAGACAGTTCATAATCTGGATTAATACATAAGTCACTTTTTATCCCGATAGTACGTTCCCGCGGGATAATTTGCGATCTCCACGTGGGCGAAGTTTGGCAGAGATATAGCCAGGAATATGGGGAAGGACGTAGGCTACTTTTCCACGCGATAACCGACATCCACACAGGCGCGTAGGCGGAGCTGCGGGCAAATGCTAGTACTATATAATTCATTGTTTAGGACATTACATTAAAGTGTATGTGGCAGACCTGTCGATCTATTCTGCTGGATAAATCTGACCAATAAGCCAGGTGCAAACTATGAGATATCGTGGCTTATCTATCCCGCTGCAGTCTATAAGAATTGTGACTTGCCCAATCCCGTTTCAGCCTCGCTTCTAATTATAGAAAATCAGATGAAAACGATCAAGTTTTATTGTAAAAAGTTGACTAATCAACGTCGAATTACAGAGCAATAGAGTGAAGAAGTACATATGTACTTCATACCTCATTTAAACACAAACTTACCACAGTAGCAAACACAAACTTATCGTATAAATCCGTCTCTGTACACGACGTGACATTAAGGAACATTACCAGTTCTGCTTCACTTTGATCTGTACCCTCGCTTACAGGAATTATCTTAATCTAAGTCGTCTTTGACGGCAGGGAACCTTAATCATACGGCTGACAAGCAAACGCGGAAAAGAGAAAGAGACAGAAGGCTGATTTGAAAATAAAATGTTGCGTTTTTGGCGGCCTCTAATCAATCTCTTGCCAATCAATATCTTGATTGTTGAATCCACGGATTCCAGTTCTGCCAGGGGTGCGGGTTGTTCGAAAGAGATACCGTCGCCCCTGGCACACAGGCAACTGAGGGAACACGGGTGGGTTTTAGTCAGTAAAAGTCTGACACGCCCTCCTGCTCCACCCAGAGCGGGAGAAGTTATTTGATAATTTCCCATCCTCAAAAAAAAAAAAAAACGGATTCCAGTTGTGAAGATAAGGTTGTCCTTAAAAGCTGATTTGTTCTAATGTGGGGAATTTGTTGTCAAGCAAAATTACGCCTTAGTGTATATGCAAAGCTATCAAAATGGGGAAAGGAAAACATCGTGAGGAAACCGGCATGTCTTAGAACCAAAAAATCGAAGACATGTGACATCTACCATTCCCGCACTGGGCCCGCGTGGTGGATTACAGCCCACTCCCTCTCACAGAGAGACCTGCGTGCCCGCAGTGGGAACATTATAGGCTAATTATTTTTTTGTGTTTATATGATTATGTATATGCAAACATAATGAGAACACCTATTGACAACATGCATTATTGCTTTTCTTTCTACGAAAAGATAATTATGTAACAGCAGATAAAAGTCAAATGCTCAGAATAAAATATCCTTATTGGGAATGAAAAGTCAGTCATTTTCCATGTGGTATTGTATAAGCTCTGTAAACACTAAACCCTTTACAAACAATACTATGAATCGCAAAAATCACTCAACTTCCCCTTAACTAAGCCTCGCGTGCACAAACCCATTCGCGTATCGGCCGCACATGTAAACACAAACAAAACGACGCGCTTCCCTTAACTATTATTTGTGATTTTAAACGGCCCGTAGTAGAAGTTGTACTACCTCAGACATGGAACAATTTATTACGTCACACTTGCTTTAATGTGTGGAGGCTTTATTTATCAGGTTATTGAACTCTACCTTAGAGTTTTCTAGCTTTTGAATAAGCAGATATTGTTTTTAGTTTTATCAAGAATATACCTACTCTCGTTACATCAAGGGATTTTGTACAATTTTGTTTTTTTTAGATTTTTCTTATGAAAGATTTTTGCTTTTCTTCATTTTATTTTTTTCCTAATACACACCTTGTTCCACTAATTTGAACATTTGAATATTAATTAACTTGATATCGTGTAGTAACTAGATAGTGGCTCAAAGAATTTCTATAGTTCTATTCTAAATTTCGTCCGTGTGGTGCCGGACGTAAAGAATAGCACCATCCCATCTCTTCCCGTGGGTGTCGTAGGAGGCGACTAAGGGACTTACTAGAGAATGGGCAGCAGCGTTCTCTATGGATTTTACCACCATACTGCGATCGCCAACCTGCCTGTCAAGCGTGGCGATTATGTCAAACTCCCCCCAAATTGGGGGAGGCCTATGTCCAGCAGTGGGCGTCTTTAGGCTGAAATGATGATGATGATTCGAAATTTCAAGGCATGAGTTTATATAATATACTTACTCGTATGTATGTAAATATTTCGTCTAAAAATGTCATGTCGGTTATATCTTACTTATACGACGACAGTTTTAGGTACCAGTGTAATAAAACTTGTCGAAGCACGTCGTCTTTCTCGTGTGAAGAATTTACACGTTTTAAGGTACAGTATTTTTACCAGCGATTTATTTTATGTTTCTCACCGCTATAACACAAAGGCTATGTTATTTTATTCTTGTGGATTTGAACGACGATTGACCTCTTTCTTTAAGTTGGACCTGCCTAACTGGACAGTTTGCTATAAGTCAACAACTGCGATTGTAGAGTCTCCGATCTTCATGAGAGTGGTGTCACATGGGTATTCGACATTACCTTCGTTTTGTCCCTGTTCATTTTGAGATCCACTCTTTCGGAAGAGGAACGGTTACTCTATTTAAAAAATATTGGCTTTTACAATATTTTCAAATAACAGTGTTAATAGATATGGGAGGAAAATGTAGGCCTGCCGGACGAAATGAAGAAATTTTTCCTGTGTTGTTGAATTTAAGGCTCTATTTATTAGCTTGCTTAGTTCCTTGACCTGTCGTCTCGAACCACACAAATTGCCCTTGCAAAAATACCCTTGTTTATGTGTAAGTTTAGAGTTTTTTACAACTACCAATGCGAAAACGTCGTTACATTTTCTTTGTCTTGTCTTTACAAAGAAAATGTCTAATGACATTAAAAAGAGCCCCCAGATATTTTGTCTTTATAGTCAAAAGTGAATTACTTTTACTAGTTTAAATAATTTCCGACGACAATTTAAAACTCATTTCAATTAAATGAAAATAAAAGGTCTTGGTTAAATTAATTTCTATTGTAATTAAAAACTCGTTTGTAGTTGGATAGTACATTTTGTTAGTTTTTAAACGTTGCGAAACAACTTAGTTGCTACGATTTATTTAGCAGACAGAATGTGTTGTGCTCGAGAGATAAATATATTCTGCCCTGACAAAAAACTAAATAAGAATTTATTTGACGTTGTTACACTGCAATTGATTACAATAAGTCATACATTTATTTAATAAGATTTCGAAATATCCTAACATAGACTTGTGTAGGTAAATATAGTGTGTGTACCTACTGTGTCAATATTCCACTGAAAAGTGAAATATCCATCAAAATACTATTTGTTCTTGAAATAAATAAAGCATATACAAATAAATAAATAAATTGCCTCTCGTTCTGTAGCAAAGGCGTACATTAGAAATACACGAGGTGGTAGGGACATCAATGCGGAACATGTAACCATGGATCCAGTAGGTACAGATGCCAGCACATCAACCCCAAAAAAATAAAACCTACCCCAAAACGGTCAAGTGTTTCCAATTGAACATGAACCTTATATTTATGATATAGAGTTGAAAATCTATCAAAAAAATTTGATAGATTGGGGTAGCTTGATGTGCTGGCGTCTGTACGTGATTCTGAATGCCCCTGCGTTGAAATATTTCGTAGTTATTTAAATAAAATATCTGCCATAGATTACCGCGTAGGTACCTGTCTATGAAACAACAGTTTTTTTTTTCAACTACGAAACAACACGACCAAAAATTTCTACGCTAGGAGTCTAGAATCATGTGCTAAAATCATATTACAGTTTGCGCACCTATGTCGTGCTGCTACCCTGTAATTATCGTGTAAGAACACATACTAACTTACCGCAAAACACAAATTACAACCTTTTCAGTACCCACTGTCCCCAGTGCTGAATTAACACTTGTGTATGTTACGATGATGTGATGATAGTAGCAATGCATACGTAATTTAATTAGTCTCTTTAACTAGCTATATTGCAATTATAGAGTATTTCTCAGTAAAACATCAGAGTAGACAAAGTCTAGTTGAAAACTGCACGCGCCTTCACTGCTGGCTGCATTCACATTTCAAATGTTTATATCGTTTTTTTTTGGAGGGGCGTGCAGTTTTATATTAGACGATCTCTATCCACTTTAAGGTCTGTTTAAAAGTAAGGAACTCCTTTGAGTAAGAAACCACGTGATGGTTGACTAACTCGATGGTTGGTAGAAGAGTAAGGCCTTGCAAAACTACATAAATGAGCTATTGAATCAACTGCCAGGGGTGCGGGTTGTTCGAAAGAGATACCGCGGCCCCTTGCACACAGACAACTGAGGGAACACGGGTGGGTTTTAGTCAGTAAAAGTCTGACACGCCCTCCCGCTCCACCTAGAGCGGGAGAAGTTATTTGATGATTTCCAACCAAAAAACCAAAAAACCATACGTGAGAATTGATGTCCATTCATAGTAGCGGAATCTAAGAAAAGCATTGAAAAAGCATCTTGAAGCTAAGACATTAGACGGCCCAACTACACTATTAACTTAAGGCCCATAGTATCCTCATCTCCCGTTTGTATGCTAAAGCACGACTGCCGCCCGTGCCCGCGCAGGGCACCTCTGAGCCTTTATCTCAAAATGGGGATATTCCTTGGCAAATGTTGATTAATTTACAATAATTGTGCTCTAGCGATTCTGTGGTACCTCTAACTATCTATTTTTCAGTGCATTTTTTTTTCCAAATAACGAAGCCGTTTAGTAGGAGTATGGAATAGAAGCCAAAATATTGCGTGTTGGAAAATATTTTTTTACAGCAAAAGTATTAACCATACAAAAAAGTACTTCGGGCAAAATGATCTATATGAATCTATAGCAAAATCATATATTTTTCAAATCTTCAAGACAAGCCGTTAATGAGCAGTAGGGTTCATAAAGTGACCGTGTTACGCTACCAAACGGGACGTAGGCCCTTAATATACTGGCGCAGTCCCCTGCTGCTAGACGAAAGTCTCTCCCAAAATCGCGCCACAACACCCCTTGTAAATTGAAACCTACGTTCAATTATGATCAAAACCAAATAACCCTATTTAAAAACATCCAATCAACTAATTGCCTGAACATGTAACCTGAGAATATACTACCTCTTAACTAAGAAAATCACCTTATTTTCCCGACCGTCCCTATTAGTGGATAAGTTTCCGTAATTCAGCAAACTTAACCCACTCGCAGGTAGGGGCAGGCATTTCATTATAGCTGGCTTACGTGTAAAATTTATATCCCGTTATGGAGCCCCGGGGCAGTCCAATATGGCCGCGGGATTGGGTTACCGAGACTCGGAAGGTAGGACGTTCAAATTATCAATTTGTGTTTGGTTTTAAGTTTTTTTTTTTTACGTTGGAAGTGAAAATGGAGGCAGTAAAGCATCATTTTGAAAGTAAATATTCATTTATAAAGACATTTATAAAGTTGAATACAGAACAACAGTGTACTGCAGCAGTGATTGTTTTAGACAGTAAAACGGTCTTATTTACTGCGGTAAGGTTTAGTAACATGCGATTTCATACAAAAAGTCATCTCGATTAGTTTTATTTAGCATTCTTAAAAAAAATATCTTAATATCACTATCACTACATATTATACAACGAATACCCCCGCCACGTCTGTCTGTCTGTCTAATCGCGATAAACTCAAAAACTGCTGAACGGATTTTCATGCGGTTTTAATCAATAGATAGAGTGATTCATGAGGAAGGTTTAGGTGTATAATTTGTTAAGGTTTTGTATAAATTGGTTAACGTGGCCGATGCTGCTGGCAAAAGTTAGTCTTTAATATTACGTAATTCCCGGAAACCGGAACTGCGGACATCACTACCCCGGACGCCCGGCGACGGTAGATTATAACGCAATTTATTCCCGTCGTCGTCATCTGGAAATAAACCTATTAAAAAACATAAATTACTTGCTTTAATCGCGACTAGCCTGTACTTGGTAAGCTAGGCATTTAAAATTATAGTTTGAGTATTAAACTTTGCTATTTCCACGGCGTCGTCTGTGAATACAGACGACGCCGTGGAAATAGCCAACAAAAGTTTTGGGCCAGCAAAGTTTGAAATACTTCTGTGCCAGTGACACGAAGATGAAAATTAAATCAAAATTAAAACACGCGCGCGCGCTTTATTGCACGCGTTGTCTACATCTCTGTTATCTTCTCTCTTATCGCAGGTGTGCTGGAAGAGATTTCTGTAGAAATAAGCATTACCTATGTACGTATTTTTCTGTTCCTTTCTTCTTGTCTGTTTATATGTGTGTGCATAAATGGTTAAATAAATAAATAAAATATTTTAATTTACCTATAGCTACATGGGCACTTATGAAACGTCAGAAGCTAGGTGCACGGTTCCAATTAGTCGTTTCCTATGGAGAAGAGCCGGCAAGAAACTCCACGGTTACTCTTTTAAAAATAATTGCCTTTTACAATATTTTCAAATTACAGTGATAATAGAAATAGAAGAAGATGAATCTCAGTTAAACTTGAAAAGCACGTTACTATGGTAACTTATTTGAGTCTTTAAGAAGAACAGGCGGTCATAGAAGACTAATATAGGTAGCCATCAAGATTGCTGGCGAGGTCTACGATCTAGTTTGAGGTGGTTGTAAGCATCATTACTCATTTAGCCCTTCCAGGAAAAATTCAATAGTACGTCTATCAGCAAGAGGTAGACTTCCATTTAATAAAATAAAAAATATTCAAACTTTGGGCGCCTCATGCATGTACTCCACGATATGACCAATTTCTGGTATTACACAATACACACACCACAATAACATGTAGGTAACTTCTGATCTGCGTAACCCTTAGGGAAATTATGTTCCCACAATAATGTTGTCAGCTACCTGACTACCCTTATATGGTCCCTTACACGACTTTTAGAGACATGAAAGACGAGGTGGCTAATTTAGACCTCCCATCCACTGAGGATCGGAGGTCTAAATTGGCCCTCTTTTCCATTACGGTAAAAAATCTCATTCATTTTCAGTCTTTTTTCACACTTTCAGGTTTATCTTTCCAAAGACTTTGAAGCTTTAATAAAACAATTAATCCTCTCAAACCTTGTTATTTCTTTCAAAACTTTTTTCAGTTTCACAATTTCCCGTCTACTTTAGTTTTTCTTTGGTGAAAACCCATTTATTATTTCATTAGTAACGTTTACTCGACTTTCATCCTACTATTTGTCTTACTTCTCGGAGACGGAAGACTTCGCGAGGACACAGACAGTTTCCTAGTTTTTACAATCTCAGAGGAACTTGTTTCTTAAGTAAAGGGAATGTATGAATATGTGGGTAAAAGAAAAACATAACATTTTTAATGTATTTTCAATTCCCCTAAAGTTGTACTAAAATTAGACAACTCCAAATAATCAAAAACTGTCTGACAGTCCTATATAAGTTAAAGTAAACGACTCTTGGGACCTAACAAAATATAAGCTTTAAGTATAGGTCCACTTTATATTCCTAACTTGTTATTTCAGAAGTTTGTACTATTCTTGTAAGCTTACTTTAATATACAGAAATAAATTAAATACATTTCAAGAAAGCGTAAAATCACATTTGGCGTTCCACAGGGCAGCGTATTGGGTCCGCCGTTGTTTTTAGCGTACATAAATGACTTTCCAAAACACGTCTCTTTTCCAATGGTTCTTTTTGCTGATGACAGCACGGTAAGAAATAATAAAAATATAAACTATGAATGTGACATCAAAGACGCATTGCAACAATCAATTAACTGGCTTGAAGATAATAATTTAAAATTAAATTTAAACAAAACTATTATTATGCAGTTTTGACAAAGATTGACCAACCCTGACATAAATATAATATTCGACGATAATTTTTTTTAAGAAGTAGAGCATATAGAATTTTTAGGCTTGATAATTGACTCTAAACTGAATTGGCAACAACATGCATCAATTCTTATCACAAAATTAAGTAGTTTTGCCATTGCTCTATATAAACTTAAGAAAATAGTTAATCAGGCAGCTGTTGTACATAGCTGCATATTATGGCTGTGTAGATTCCATATTACGTTACGGAGTAATTTTTTGGGCCAATTCCTGCGAGAAAAATAACATTTTTAAAGCACAGAAGAGGTGCAAGAAATCGATATGTAGTCTTAAACCAATGGAAAGTTGAAAACCGCATTTAAAATCTCTCAAAATACTAACATTTCCTTGTCTTTATATATGTTACGGCTAATAGCCGAAGTGCGGCTACACCTAGTTTTAGCCGGATATAACTAGGTGCAGTCGGTTAAACTTAGATGTATCCTACTTATGTCACCGAAAAATTGTAAATACGTTAGATTATAATCTATCTCGCGAGATTGTAAACTGTCGATAAATTGTGAACTGCACCATACTGCTTACCGACCGATTAGGTTAGGTTAGGTTAAAATTGCGACCAAACGCGCGCGAGCTGAGCGAGCGCAGCGAGCGATGCCGCGGCAGCGGCCGACGAGCGCTAGTCCAGCTGCACCTAGTTAATAGCCGGCTAAAACTAGGTGTAGCCGCACTTCGAATATTAGCCGTAACATATACACCGATAAATTTTAATGGTTGTTTTCCCGCAGCGAAATGGTTTTGTCTTTGTAATACAGTCGTTTTATAAACAAATAAAATATTAGAAACAAAAAATGTCAGATTAACCATTGTGAAAAATAACCACGTGCGAGAGTTTATTTTGCTTTGAACATTTATGCATCGCTGTTCCCTTTGTCGCCGGCGCGTGCGATTCGAGTAGTACCTACAAGTTACCTCTAGTGTTACTATTGATTCTCATGTTTTCTAGTTGATGAATATTTTTTAATTATTTTGAAACATAAACATCTTTATTATTTTTTATTTTTACTCTATGTTTCGAAAGTACTCCTTATGGCAAGTTGTTCTGCCGCGGGAAAACAACCATTAAAATTTCTCGGTATATATGAGACCGCATTGTTCGTCAAAAAAATAGTGAGCTGTTCAAAAAAGCTTCAGAGGAACGCTATAGATCGACAAGACAAGAATATCGTCACGAATTATGTTTGAGAGCCTCAAAGACTTTTATGCACAAAAGCGTCCTCTGCATGGCTCCAAAAATATTCAATAAAATACCAAATTACATTAAAGATTTAAACTCGACACAATATAAACGGAGACGAAATAATTTTTTAATTGAAAAATGATACTGCAATGGTATATCGATGAATTCCTTCTTGACAAAGTGTAATAAACTAAATGATAATTTAATATTTATTGATTGAAAATTCAATAACTGGACTTATTAATTTTATTGTGTTCTGAATATTTATTATTTTTATATGTATGTTATTTTAGTATGCTAAATCTTTGTTATAAAAATTGGTTGTATTCTAAATATTTAAATTTCTGTTAATTTGTATGTAACATTGATTTTAAATTCTTATGTTGTTAAATGGTGTATGCCATAACGGGTAGTTTTTCGAGTTACCATAACCTAACTATAAGACCTACTGTATCACCAAAAATCACACTAATAAATGCTTTGACTTTGACTAAGCTTTTGTAGTTTTCAGCTGAAAAACAACTCAAAAGTTCGTGACAAGTTTAACAAAGCCTCGTTTTTCACACGCAAGATGAATGCTTATTATGGCTGCTTTTAATCGCGATTTCAACATTCTGAAATCCATCCAAAGCTATAATAAAAAAAAGACATCATCATTCATTATTCTCCTGCTTATCCCAATTTATTTGGGATCGGCGCAACATGTCTGTTTCTTCCACACTTCTGTATTAGTCGTCATCTAGGCAAAAATTCCCTTTCTAACCATATAATCATTCACACAATCCATTCATCCTTTCTAGACATAGGTACAGATTTATATTAATCAATGTTCTATGACAGTTAAGTATACCTAACTATTCAAAATGACCATGGAGCCGTCTTTAACGCTTTCACGGCCTTTATAAATTGGGGCAGTTAATGTTGTTCACCGCTGAGTTACAGTCTTAATGTATTCCATCCAAAAACTTATTATGGGCTTCAAAATGTTGAGCAAATTAGATAGAACTTCAAACAGCTGAGCCAACCACTGACAGGGTTTTATAGTAGACTAATATGCAAATGTTTAACACCGAACTGTATAAACATGATACGTACGTTTGGTACTACGCGTCCTACTTGTGCTACTACAATGTACACGTACCTACACGATAAATTAGGTGGTAACCCTAATGGTCCAACCGTTTAGAGGTAGCATTTGCCTTTTGTTTTGGTGGCCAATATATGGATTATTTTTTATTAGAGTGGCAAGTGGCAAAGTAATAATAGCCATGCGGGTCGATCGATTAGGTTAACCTACGCTTGCCGCGGTTGGTCGGTGCCTCGAAAAGCACGTTAAGCCTTTGGTCCCGGCTGTCATTCGGGGATCTTTGACAGTCATTACGGGTCGCCAGGAGCCTGACAACCAGTCTTACCAAAGGTATCGTATTACTCAGTAACTTGGTTGTAGATGTCAGATAGGCAGTCGCTCCATGTAAAAGTACTGGTATTTAGGTGTATCCATTTTGACTTGAAGCCGACCCCAACAAAGATGGGAATAGGCTTGGCAGATGATGCGTATAATTTGTTTTCTATCTCTAAATTCCCATTCATACGATTCAAGTTTCTTGCCAATGGTACCTATTCAATAAAAAAATTACTTGCATCGTTTTGACACTGTTCAGAAAGTGCAATTTTTATAGTTGCTTCAACTTATGATATGTGCCACGGGGACTTTGATCGCACCTTGAAAATCTGGTTTAAGTGGAAAAGCGGTGCCATCTGCTAAACTGCTGTTCGAATCGGTTTTTTGGAATACCACATATTTTTTCAGTAATCAGTAAAAATAATTTCTCTAGAGTCTTAATTAGTGTGGGAATTAGGGCTGGGGTCAAAGGAAAAGTAAAAGAAATATCACAAACTGGTTTATTATTGTAAATAAACTACCTTCCTTTACCCTACCTACATTCCTAGTACATTAGTACAAGATGGCAGGGACATCGACGACGCGGAAATTGTTACATTGAAATTCAGCAGATGATTCTAGACCCCTAGCATAGAAATTTTCTTCGGTTATCAAAGTGTTTTTTTTTTTTATAACCGACGAATAATTTTAACGCAGGGGGCGTTTCTTTTTTTTGAGGATGGGAAATTATCAAATAACTTCTCCCGCTCTGGGTGGAGCAGGAGGGCGTGTCAGACTTTTACTGACTAAAACCCACCCGTGTTCCCTCAGTTGCCTGTGTGCCAGGGGCAACGGTATCTCTTTCGAACAACCCGCACCCCTGGCAGGCATCGGCCCTTGCGGACCCCACCCTTTGGTGCTGACATCTTTTTGAGGCGCGCGTGGAACACAACGCGCCGTCGACCCGGGCTTGGTCCTTACCGGACAGCGAGCTACCCATTACTCGCCGTCCGCAAGCCCGCGCCTACGGTGGCCGGGAATCAGCCTGGGATTCCCGACGCCCAGGGCTTCTCCCGCGGCGACTACGGCCGTGAGGGCGCATATACTGCCTCTCCCTCACAAGCGCCGCCGTTCAGAAGCATTTATTGAATCCCTAGTTGCACCTCGATATTCATGCCAGCCTGTATACTAGGAACTAGGAACAGAGCTTCGTATTGATTTAGCTTGAGTAGATGGATAGGGATTATCAATATTCTGGCTGTCTGTTTTTCGTGGAATTGGCACTCACGCTTCAGTGTGGTATTATACATACGTTTCAGTCTGAAACACGACGTTTACTCGTATTCGTTTACACTAGGTAGTTGGCATTTCGCTTGGATTTTGAGTCATTAACCGATTCGAAAGTGTTACTTTGTCCAAATTGTCATATAAAATGCTGTTACACTTTTCGTTGAAAAGTATTTTTATTAGAATGACGGGAAATAAAATGTTTGAGCCTTTATCATTATGAGTTTAAAATTGCTTCCGTTCCACCCTGTATTTAACTCTAACAAAGTAATATTTCACAGCTTAACAACAAAATAAAGAAGAACAATATTATAAAAATCACAAATACAAAAGCAACCTTGGGAAACAGTTCAACAAACCTGAAACTCGCAATGTCTGCTGAAATGCGAACTCATAACGGACGGACAGATGGCACGAGTTCTGTTTATGTTATAAAATAAACAACGCAATGTTTAGCTGAAGAAAATTTAGATCCGAATAGAGTCGAAGAAAATAGAACTTTGAAAATTATTACAACTTTGAACTGTTAAACACTTCATTTATGTTTGAGAGAATTCATTGTTAATTAAAAATGTTTTATTCCGAACCTATGAATTTCAATAAACCTACTCTTCAAACGTTGTAGTTTCTTTCACATACAAACTTGATACTAGGTTGGTGGTTCCGGGGCGTAGGTTTATTACGTCATAATAGAGTGACTATCAAGAACGGGTGGTTTGCCCACTCATCTCCACAATAAAACGGATCGTTATCTCTTATCATTATACCCAACTAGCTTCCGCCCGCGGCTTCGCCCGCGTGGACGTCGGAAATTATCCCGCGGTAACGTACTACCGGCATAAAAAGTATCCTATATGTTAATCTAGGTTATATTCTATCTGTGTGCCAAATTTCATCCAAATCCGTTCTGCCGTTTTTGCGTGAAAGAGTAACAAACATCCATACATCCATCCATACTTACAAACTTTCGCGTTTATAATATTAGTAAGGATGTTATCAATTTGTAGGACAGCTCTGCAAGTTTCAAAAATCATCATTGCATACTCATCATGTTATAATTAGCCAATAGAATGATCAAAAGGGATTGTAGTAAGTTTAGTACTTAGGGATTGTAGTTGGTTATAATTTGAAAAGAGGATTTTACTGGCTTAGTCATCTTTTTGATATTTACCCTTCCTTCAGGACACTTCATTGCAAAAGGTCTTCTCTATACAAAAATAATACATGATGTTGGACCGAGTACTCATACAAAAAAGCTTAGACTTCTCTTTATTGGAAACCACTTGATTAACTTACTTTTAGCATTTAGCCAAACTACCACCATCAAATTCCTTTTTGTTACGGAATCTGTAAATGTTATTATTGTCGTCTTTAAATCTCTACAGTATTTTATATTATGAAAGATTTCGTAAATTTTGTCCATCCTAACTAATCCCACATTTACTTCTATCTCCATAAAATATACCAGTGAATAGTTTTACCAGTATGGCGTCTTATTCTATTGAAATTTCGTACAACGCTATCCCAGTTCAAGGACAAAGTGCTACCACAGACTTGCGCCCTCTACTGTTCCTAAACGTCACAATATTGCCCAAGATTTCTGTGACCCGATCTCATAAGCATTTATTTACCAAATAACCAGTCACTGCTAGGCGCCAACGTGTAAATATCAATCACGTTGGGTTCAACACAGATGTATCGAATAGCGATCTAAACATAATTGAAGATGAGTCTAAATAAAGCCTGTGTTTAAATAATGAAAGTCGTTTGTTGCTTTAATTTTATTGTATGACTCTGAAAAGGAACTGGCATCGTGCATATTGGGCTTTGTTGCAAAAATCATTGCGTACAGCTTTGTAAAAGTTGCTTAGAAATAAATGCATGCAATTAGAGAACTGGTCAATTTGATATTCCTATCTTACAATATATCTCAGCCTCGGACTTAGCGAGTTCACGTATTTAACCATTGGGCTACAATTTATTAAATTGAAAGCCAAATAAAACATTTTTAACCAGCTTATCATTCGATATAAAGTGACCCTTGATGGATCTGAGTCGGACACTTCAAACCATTGAATCAAAATAACACATCAACAGAAAACGCTGATCTCTGACGTCTTTAAGATCGAGCGGAAAATAAGACTTATGAGAGTACAGATGGGAAGAAAATTCCGCTCGAGAAGACACTTCTCGATGCATAAAATCTTTCGTAGATCTTTGACAGTGATTATGGGTAGCCAGAAACTCGACAGTCTGACAACTACGTACATAACATTACCCCTTCTTTTCCCAAAGGCCTGAGCAGAAGTGTCCTTATAGTCATCATCATCATCATCATAATTTCAGCCGAAAGACGTCCACTGCTGGATATAGGCCTCCCCCAATTTGGGGGGGTTTGCCATAATCGCCACGCTTGGCAGGCGGGTTGGCGATCGCAGTATGGTAGTAAAATGCATAGAGAACGCTGCTGCCCATTCTCTAGTAATTCCCTTAGTCGCCTTCTACGAAACTCACGGGAAGAGATGGGATAGTGCTATTATTTACGTCCGGCACCACACGGAAGTACTTATAGTGCACCCTCATAATTATCACCAGTTATGTTTAAATGTAATGTAATAGGGGGCGAGCTTATTGCCAACTATTCTTACCAAAAGGTATCCAGTTACCCTGTAACTAGGTTGTGAGGGTCAGATAAGCAGTCATTCCATGTGAAACTGAGTCTGGCTGGGTGTCACAGTTGGACTGTAAGCCAACCTCAATATTAAGGAAAAAAATTATAAAAAATCAAAATTCATCAAATCATTCAAATTAGGCTGAGAATCAACACTTTTCAACGTCAAAATTACATATAAGACAGTTTTCCAAAACGCAAAGGTTAGGCTGAGGCAAAAAAAATATTGTTCTGTTAGTAATGTGTTGATTTATGGAAGACTTACTTTTGCCAGCGGCAAATTTCATCCCCTATTTAACTCCCTTAGGGGTTGAATTTCGAAAAATCCTTTCTTATTCCTTGTCTACATTATAAAGGGAACCTCTGTGCAAAATTTCAGCATTCTAGGTCCAAGGGTTTGGGCTGGGCGTTGATGAGCCAGTCAGTCAGTCAGGACTTTTCTTTTTTTTATATAGATTTATTATTTTTCAGATCGGAAGATGATGCATGGGTGTCACCCACTGGATGTATAAAAGATCAAGGCACTACTAACTGTCCTTCTGGTTTTAGAACATACGAATGTTTTGAACCTAACCTGTCCTAACCTAAGGACAGTTGGTAGAAAATCTAATTGATGGTTTGCACTTGTTTATCGCAGAACATGACCACTACCACGTGCCGCCATCATCCTGAGAATCGCTGGGTGACCGTCCGAAGTCACGAGACACCATACATCCTACAACAACACGAGATCTCTAAATCGAATTTGGCTTCTGTTTACACAATTCAGTGTTTACCCACTATCGACAGCAGTGATCACTTACAGAATCCTAACAGTGACAAAAATATACATCCAGTGGGTGTCCCACCCACGCATCATCTTCCGATCCGCAAAAGAATTAATCTTCCATCAACCAACACAATACAGAGCAAATTATTTTCGTTCATTGCCCACGAAAGTAATTTCGTATCGTCTGTGTTCGTGACTGTACCGAAGCGTTAGTATTTTCATCAAATGTTCGATAGTAATCGGTGGGTATCAATTTGGATCCGCGTCCGGTTTCTGCCGATATTAGCTGTACCTAATGTTTGTTTTGTTAACCCTTACTGCGGCTATAAATATACTGTGTTGTTTTCACTGCGTCTTTATGTTAAGACTATTATTTTCTCCTTAGTTGGCCTCATTACTACTGAGAATGATGTTCTGGATTTGATTCCCAGGTAAGGGCAAAGTGATGAACGCATTTCAATGTGCAATAAGACGATAATTACCAAAAGTTATTATGCAGTTATTGGTTTCACTAGGCACCCCACCAAACACATCCAATAATATTTATTTAACCTACAGCGTAATTTACCAAATAGTTTTAAAATAGACTCCAGTCCACAGTTTACTAACTACGACTAAGAATACCGTGTCATGGTATTTCAACATATTATAACTAACATTTGTACGACTATTGTAATGTCTGACAATAGAAATACCAGCCAGCTTAAGGCTAAGGTTATTCATTGTTTGAACTGAATTCCACAGCGATATGAGTTCACAGTAATTCTATTACTAAATTCATGAAATTTTTATTCAGTTTTCTATTGAACATTTGTTGTATAGAGGAAGAAAAACTTCATGGTTTTCGTACAAAATTTTGCAGGGAACGAAAAATGTATCAACATGCATTTAACAAGTTTCGTCACTGAAAGAGATTTTGTGAACCAAGTTCTTTAAAGCAGCTTGCGGGAGGAGTAGAAAAGTTTAGAAATCGCCACGTAACGAAAAAGCGTTATGCCTCCTTGTTATTATATACCTATATTAAAAAGAGACTGAGAGAAAGAGATAGATTTCATAGTTTTCGAGGATGCTGAAGCCGATAGTACCTAAGATCAAAATGCAAGTTGACCGGTGCGAAAATTTTCAAAATTTTCATCATGGGAGCCATTTTCATGGTTTTCGAGGGTGCGGAAGCCGATATTGAGGTCAAATGTTAATCCAAGATGATGGCAGCGACTTTTTTTGTCATTGTAATTTTTTTCATAATTTTTGAGGGTGCTGAAGCCAATATTGATGTTAATATGAAAATCATAGATGGCGGGTGTGAAGTTTTTTTTGAATTTTTCATCATGGGTGTTACTTTAATGGTGTTCGTCCATCTAAATCTCCATATCGAAAAATTACTTAACATTTGGAGTTGAAGAAAAAGCGTAACGAACTTCGTTCCTGACGAAGGTCCCCCGACCCCACACTTTGTTTTGTGCTTTGGGTGAAGGGCGAATTTCACCAAATTTTTATACCTAGAAAAAGTCTTATCCTGAGAATAAATTTTGAATTTTTGACAGATTTTCCATAGTAAAATTGTCAGACGTTTTTATTCTACGGGTAAAAGATATCTGACTTTGGTAAAATCAGCCCTTAGTCACTCAAACGCACTACGCTTTATTAATAAGAATAGCTCCATTTTTCAAAGCTTCTTTTGTACCAACTACGGTCACTTTGGTACGTTTCCTTTGATAATAACGAATGAAAGATTCATTCAACCCCAAACTGCTGAAGTACCGTACCCCTCAAGACCACTAGCATCTTGAGAAACCGCACAGTCTCTTGGCTCAAGTGCTTTCAGTGGTATTGAAAACCGACGCATTCGTACCTGAAAATGCCAGTGAAATTAAGAGGAACTAATTGATTAAATGATAAATGATTTTATTTCTGTTATTAGGTTTGTAAAAACATTTTTAAACGTCAATCATATTTTTAAAACTAGACGAGGAGATATTCTGTACATAATTTTTTTGCTCAGAAATGGGATACTTCTGATCAGAAATACTCTAAATTTAGTACACCTTTGTTTCATCAAGCTTTTAGTTAAAGAAAAACAGTTTCATTTAATTGAATTACTGTTGATTTGTGATTGGTATGGATGATTTCAGAAAAAAACGTAAAATATTTAATGAAACAATTTCCATTTCTAAATAGCATTATGTTTCCTTTGACTGTAGGTACATTAGCAAACAAGGAAGAGAAATATATTTTGTTTGTTATAGCCACTATGCTACAACTAATATCATAAATACAATATTGTCCCCCAAAGTTAATCAAATCAGGCTTACAAACGCCTCTGTATTGACAAAGATAGACAAAACAGAGTTAACCCTATTACTTAAGTTACAGAATCAATTAATTTCGTCTTAACGAGGGTTTATTTACTTGTACAATAGTTAAATATTTGAACTGTAAGTAGTTGTTTGTTATATAAGGTAAATAAATGTCAAGCCAGAATGTACTTCAGAGGAAATGGGATTCAATCTGCATCCGTTGCACTATGGCGGGAATCCTTTTCTGTATGAACATTATGGAGAAGTGTCGATTGTGGGGCAAAGCATTATATAATAAATACAAAAAAATAAAAAATAAAATATAAAAAAATTATATAAAAACATTAATACCTATCTTAAACAGACAATCCATTTTTTTTTATTCTCTCCGTGGAAACTTAAGTGATGTCAGCTTAAAGTTTTAAAAAGGCGTTCAAATTCAAGTTTCAATCTGAACTCGGCGATAGTCAATGGCAAGTAATCAATGTCAATGTCAGTGTTTTTCACAGATTTAGACTAAAATTAGATTGCAAACGTTTTTAAAAACATGAGAATTTTATAATTACATTTCTTAAATCCTATAAGAAATATGTACTATCGAAGAAACTTACATCTGAGCAATTTGAAAACAAAATCCCGTGCACACAGTGACATCTGTTAGCAAGCGTTACCATAGCAGCTGAGCGCTGCAAGCAATAATAGTCCTTACGGTGTATCTATAGATGTTAGTTTCCTTGCAAGTACAATTAGGTGAAGATACGGAATCTGACGCTATGTATTGACACTATTGACAGTTCACTTCAAGCTGTCATTTTGACAAAACAGATCAGAAACTATAGGACGACAGAATTGGTGCAGTGATTGGATGATGTGCTTTCGAAATACGAATCCTAATCCGGCTTGCAATCTAATGTTGATGTATAGTACATATTATTTAGATATTTGTTCCAGATCGAGTGTTTGTGCATGCTAGATTCGTTTCATTAACATACGCACTCATGATGTTGGAGGAATTCCTAATGATTGTTTTAAATTAAAACATGCAAATACCACATTTCCTTCAATCATTCACTCACAACACCGACATATTATATCGCGCCTACTATTTCGACCAGCAACTTTTTTTACAAACATTTTCTTAATTTTCGTTCTGAAATACTTATCTTCCTACACATGCAAAGGTTAACACATAAGATTTATAGCACCGATCGTTCGTAACGTCGTGATTGATACCTGCCTACATAGACTACGACGTCATTACGTGCTCGATACGTCTTCTTCAAAGCTCCTCTTTCACTGAATAATTGCTTTGGCAACTATAACTAAACATCATGTGATGGAACTGCTTATCATCGTGATGTTCGTCAATAGTTCGTCGGTAGATCTATCTGATTCTTTGTATAATAAATAAAAATAAAATAATAATAAATAAAAGTTTATTTGGAACCACTTAAGTTTACAATAATTTACAAAGAAAAACGAAGATAGCCACAAAAGTAAAATACTGTGGCGCAGCTATCAACGCCCAGTCTAAAAAGAAAATGTATACAAAGACAGTGTTCCAGACAAGACAAAAAAAGAAAGTTAATTAATAATTAATTGAGGAATTACATTTTTTTTTTTAAATACAGAAAAAACTAGGTATAGGTTACTTTGTAGTATAAGTGTAGAGTGGAGGTGGGGTGAAGTGAGTGTGTGTATGTGTGTGTATCTGTGTGTGTGTGTGTGTATGTGTGTGTGTTTGTGTGTTTTTGGGTTTTTGATTACCGTGTTTAAGATACCAAAAGTTGCTCAGTTTCTTGATAAGACAAAGATTTAAGCCAGTCAGTCAATTTTCTCTTCAGCAGACTTTTAGTCATAGGGTAAATATTAAATCTTATATTTATGTCATTGTAAAGTTTAGAGCTGGTATGGTTGAACTGGCGACTAACCAACGCTAACCTGCAGAGCTCAGTCTTACAAACTCTGTCGGGACGCCGCTTCTTTGTTAGGGGCTGATGGACGTAAGGCAGGAGTAGGTGTTTCTTATAGACTGTTTGTAGGACGAACAACTGTCTCACTGTGAGGACCTCACAAAGTGAGTATAGTTCAGAGGTCGGAAATCTAATAGGTTTTTTCGCCAGCACTTTCAAAAGTGCTCTTTGAGCCCTCTCTAGTCGCAGCATGGTTGTCTTGTGAGTTCCCCCCCATGTAGTTATACAGTAACTGAGAACTGATTGAGCGAGAGCAAAGTAAACCATTTTTAGGGATTGGAAATCAGCAGCTGCTCGAAGCTTTTTAAATAAATAAATTAATCTCCTGACTCGAACCAGAACAGAGTTAACCTGTTTTTTCCACGACAAGAGACTGTCCAATATAACCCCAAGGTATTATATTGTATGGTTTATATGTAGTACATTTGTAGCACGTTTACGTATAGTTAATTTGAAACAGTTTGTATAAATAGCTATATTTTGTAATAGTTTGACTGGTCGATCAAAGTTAAGCAACGCTTGCCGCGGTTGGTGCGTGGATGGGTGACAATCTATTAAATATCGAGACCTTTCGGTACCTAGAATAGCACGTTAAGCCGTTCATCGTTCATAGATCTTTGACGGTCGTTACGGGAAATCAGAAGCTGACTTTTAAAGTCTGACATCCAGTCTTACCAAGGGGTAGCGTGTTACCCAGTCACCGGGTTGTGGAGGTCAGATTAGCAGTCACTCCATGTAAAGTACTGGTATTCAGCTGCATCCGTTTAAAGAGTGGAAACCGACCCCAACATTGTCAGGAAAAGGCTAGGCCACTAGGCAGATTAATCGGTGGATGTTTCAAGAGAGTGTTGATTCAAATAAAAATAAATGAAACATAAAATAAGCGCCAAAGTTGTTTTAACAGTTGGTAGCCAATGTGCCAACATTGGCTCGATTCGATTTTTGTAGAATTTTATGCAAATCTTTGTCCAATATGAAAAATGTTTACTAAGGGAAGCTGTTTAAAATATAGGAAAGCATTAGGCTAATAATTACTAAAATAACAACACACTATTTCAACCGCTAAAAGCCACCGCACGTCCATTTGGGGTTAAACCAAATAATAGTGCGTAAATTTTAGGGTAACACATTGCTCGCCTATTGTTACGACCTTTATATTGTGTAGTATATTTTGTTACATTCCGGCTTATAAAGAGTAGACTGAGCGGATAATCTAGTATTTCTAAACCAAGATCCATGTTCCATGAAGAACAATGTTTCTCTAAGAACAGGGGTTTTTTTTGGGTGGGAAATCATCAAATAACTGCTCCCGCTCTGGGTGGAGCAGGAGGGCCTGTCAAACTTTTACTGACTAAAACCCACCCGTGTTCCCTCAGTTGCCTGTGTGCCAGGGACCGCGGTATCTCTTTCGAACACCCCGCAACCCTGGCAGGCATTGGACCTTGCGGGCCCCATCAGTTGATGCTGACATCTCTTTGAGGCGCGCGTGGAACACGAAGCGCCGTCAACCCGGGCTTGGTCCTTACCGGACAGCGAGCTACCCATTACTCGCCGTCCACAAGCCCGCGCCTAAGGTGGTTGGGCATTAGCCTGGGATTCCCGATGCCCAGAGCGTCTCCGCAGGCGACTACGGCCGTGAGGGCGCTGCCTCTCCCTCACGTGCACCGCCTCCCTCTTCGCGAGCATTACTGCTTCGCAGAAGGGTTACATAGATATGGGTTGAATGACTTCCAAATAATAAATGTATTTATTTAAACGTCTTCAAACTATCCTTACCTAATGAGATAGCAACGTCACACACGCAAAATTAAAATTATAATACACAACAAAGATCATTGTTTGTAACATAAACAATAGTACTTTCGCGAACATCTCTTCATACATATCTTACTTGTCTATTGATCCTGGATCGCTTTGACATGATTCAGTTTCGTCTTTATGTATACTTTTAGGAACTGTTATGCACCCGCCAGAAGTTGTCAATTCAGCGATCAGCCCACCATACTCCGTCTCTAGTATGTTCTGCCACATCAGAAGGCTCATTACAAATATCTAGTAAGTTACCACCAACCTCTTATTACAATAAATACGTAAGTGAATGCAACTTTTGTCTAAAAGAATAAGTCACATTTATAAATAATGTATCTACAATTGGCCTAGCGTTGCCCACCCAAAATAAAATACAAAAAAAAAGCATAAGAAAACTAAGATTAGTCGTATCTATTATAAACCTAAGTAGTGTCTGAATATGTAACTTAAGCGAAATAAAAAAAATATATGGTGCTTCCAAATTTCTGTTCTCCATTTTTGCGAAATTTTCTTATCCGGAAAACAAAATCAGCACTACCAGAAAACTTGAAAAATCTACAAATTGGTAGCAGAATGATGACGAACTTTGACATTTTGTCTGCGAGTGCGGAAAACTTTGAGCAGAGATGCGAAGACATCCTGTGTTTATAAAACTGTTGGAGTCACCCTTAAATTGAACAAAGTGATCAAATAATTAATAATTCAAATAAAAATGGAACTTGCACACGGGACATCGATGCCAAACTATTACCATTAATACACGCAGGGGGGTTTAAGATCATGCATGGAAACCATGGTAACGGGTTGAGCGTTGTCCCGGCCACCCCGTAAAAATAGCCTAACAAAATATAATTCAAAAGATATTTTATGGGATACAACAGACAAATTAATAAAATTATGCATTCAGTACGTTCTTACAACATGGCTTGCTAATAAAATGGATATTGCAAAAAATATTGAATGTATTTTCAGTATCAATTCAAGAAAACATTTCTATTTTCAGCACAAAAATATTTTTTTATTCAAAACGCCGATCATTAATCTGTTGAGACAGATAAATGACAGTCACCTCGACTAACCTTTATTTACCCTGTACTAAATCGTTACTACGAACGACGCATGTTTCAACACGCGAGATGACAGATGGCTTTCAGCAAATAGAATTACTTATCACCTGAATAATCTTCAATGCGAGTACAACCACTCTGTATATTAAACTGTTTTTAATTACTTATCACCTGAATAATCTTCAATGCGAGTACAACCACTCTGTATAGTAAACTGTTTTTACTTACTTTTACGTATCGGCCGTTACCACTGGGCAACCACTGCTTACTAAGCACTGCACAGTGCACAGCTAAATCGTGGGTTCGAACCCAAGCGGGTACTTTACTCTTTGTAAAAGATTTCTTCACCACTGCTCTCGAAACGGTGAAGGAAAACATCGTAAGGAAACCGGCATGTCCTAGAACCAAAAATTCGATGACATGTGACCTCCGCCACCCGCACAGGGTCTACGTGGTGGATTATGGCCCACTCCCTCACACGGGGAGGAGCGCTGTGGCCTGTGCCTGTGTGTTCCCTCTGCTGGGAAGCAGTGGAAACATTATAGGCTGATTATGTATTTAAGTCGTAATGGAGTACCTACCTAAAGGGATAGTTCGTACACTTATGTATTACAATTTAACTGAAATAGTTGTGTCTATACTTTCTTTTCATAATTGTGTATTTTGGTCTATCTATTATCCATTGCCAACCGAAGCACTGGCTGACAGGCTTCTTGACATTGACAACTACCCTTTCGTTATTTATCTTTAACTAGCTTTTTCCCGCGGCTCCACCCACGTGGATGTCGGTTATCGCGTAAAAAGTAGCCTATGTCCTTCTCCAAACTCCACGCTATATTTCTGCCAAATTTCATGACGATCGGTGCAGCGGTTTAGGCGTAAAAGTGTAACAGACAAATAGAGTTACTTTTGCATTTATAATAATTATATATTACGCGAGAAAACCAGACCAGGCCAGCTACAAAACTTTTTCTTAAGTTGGTTAAAATATTCACTATAATATTCAGGTGTCAGGTTATTGATTGAAGCGTTGTATCCCATGAGGTGTCTACAACCTTGGCAGGCATGATTCATGCAGTAATGCCCCTAATAGGCCTACGCATGAAACACGTGTAAAAATATTAGTTATATTTTTTTTGTATCTGCCGGGATATTTATTTATGTATTTTAATACACATAAATACATAGTTTTATGCTATTGAAATAAATGGTGTAACGGAAATCGACAGGCCAGTTACTAAGTATTGAACACTCGATTCCAGATCATAAAATTGAAATGAATTTTTAGTCGACATTATTTTTGGTATCTGCTGTTTCATAATTATACAATTTAAAATACCGTGTAGGTATTGCACTTGTGGGCTATATGTATGGAACAGATGTTATGTATGTTGTGAACAAACGAAAAGTTTTAACACCCGCTGGTCTAGAATTATGTACCTACTGAATCCATGGTAGAAGTTTGCGCGTCGATGGCACCACCTACTTCACTATTTTAACACACTGTATAATAGTCTTCACTATTATACCACACTGTTTAATAGTCTTCACTATTATACCACACTGTTTAATAGTCTTCACTATTATACCACACTGTTTAATAGTCTTCACTATTATACCACACTGTATAATAGTCTTCACTATTATACCACACTGTTTAATAGTCTTCACTATTATACCACACTGTTTAATAGTCTTCACTATTGTACCACACTGTATAATAGTCAGTCAACATTCTTTTACACAATTTAGCTTCCGCTCCGATTTTAATTAAACATTTAGCTTAATAATCAAATTAAATACGAAAGTGTTAATCTACTTTTGTCGCTGTCTTTATAAGCTGAATAAGGCTTTACTCATTTTTATGATCAAATTCGGATAGAATGTTCTTATTATTTTTAGAGGGGCAACAATCGTAGAAAGTTATTCAGAAAAAGTCGCATAATTCGAATAAAAACAACATTCTAACAGCGAGTTCACACCTCGGTTTTCATAACAAGCTATTTACTGCTCAAACTGATAACGATACACAATATATTACACACGCTATCCCTTCACCCACCATTTATATTTTATAGAGTGAAAAAACTGGGGCGCTTGTAAACGACAATAGGATAGAAGTCCATTCTGCGGCCGACCCTAATGGGCCTAACCGATATAGGGCTCAAACCAGATAAATCTTCTTGGCAATTTCCAATTTCCACCACAACTTATCCTTTCTTTCGATTGCGATGTTATCGGAAGCGGTTTTGGCATTAATCTAAATAAGTATCTATGAGCCTTTTGAAGACTGCCATCCGAATTCTCGATAAGATTGATAAGGTTTTGAAGTAATAATTAGCATGTTTTAGAAGACACTCGAAATGTCACGGTTCCTTGAATAATTTGCAAAAGTCGTGTATTATATGTGTATGTTGGGTTACATTAAGATATTTCTTAGAAATCTTATATATAAAATTCTCGTGTCACAATGTTAGTTACCTTACTCCTCCAAAACGGCTGAACCGATTTTGATAAAATTTCGTGTGCTTATCAGGTAGGTCTGAGAATCGGCCAACATCTATTTTTCATACCCCTAAATGTTAAGGGTGGTCCACCCCAATTTTTTTTTATAATGCGAACTCAATATTCATAGTTAAGACAGGACAACGTCTGTCGGGTCAGCTACTTCAATATAAAATTATCACTATCACTACATATTATAAAACAAAGTCCCCCGCCGAGTCTATCTGTCTGTCTGTTCGCGATAAACTCAAAAACTACAGAACGGATTTTCATGGGATTTTTACCAATATACAGAGTGATTTTGGAGGAAAGTTTAAGTGTATAATTTGTTAAGGTTTTGAGTAAATTGGTTAACACGAGCGAAGCCGCTGGCAAAAGCTAGTTTAATATAAAATTAGAAACCATGCGAGAACGGAAGCTAGGAAAGTAGGTACAGTCAACTGTGGCATTTTTACTTTCCATGAGCAACTTTACCAATGAGAACTGTGCTTAAATTTCTCTAGATAACTAAAACTCTGTTGCCGCCATTTAATATCCAACCGATACATAACAAATTTTGAGTAATCGAGATATATTTTTTAAAGTTCTCATTGCTAAAGTTGCTCATGGAAAGTAAAGATGCCACTGTTGACGGTACTGTAGGAGTTTTACGCCCGCACGGGAAGAAAAAATCTTGGACCATTTCACGCGATACCTCACGTGCTTCGTTGTCCAACATTTCCATAAGAGTTCAGGTTCAAGTTTTCAGGTGTCTCCAAAAGATGATAGTAGGTACAGCATTAACTAAGTTATATAATATTCATAGATATCCTTTGCTTGTAAAATTATTGTTCATAATTTGTTTATGTTTGTGTATTAGTGAATCTCACAAACATAGTTTAAGTTATACCAACAAAATAATGAGTAATATGTCTGCATCAAAGATGAATTGATTAACTTCCTCGTTGGTTGCAAGCGCTACTCCTCAGGATTAGGTCCTAGGTTCGATTCCCAGGTCAGGCAAAGTATAATTGAGTTTTTCTATCAGGAATTTCTCAGTAGTACCCCGGAATCTGTATTTGTGCCCGTCTGATTGCAATAGGCTCGCCCCCTATAACATGGGACTCATTGTGCTGTCTAACCCTTCGGGGGAAAAGGCGCGATGTTATGTGTTATGTCAAAGATCCTTACTATATAATATTATAAACGAGAAAGTTTGTATGCATGGATGTTTGTTTGTCTTTCACGTAAAAACCACTGAATTGATTTGGATGAAATTTGGCACACAGTTAGATTATAACCTAAATTAATACAAAGGATAATTTTTATCCCGGTAGTACGTTCCCGCGAGATAATTTCCGACTTCCACGTGGGTGGAGCCGCGGTCGGAAGCTAGCCAATAAGTAAATAAATAAGTTCTATCAGGGCACAGCATTACGAAAATTAGGTTTTTAAATCAACGCAATATGTGATCCAAAGTATTTTTTTGGAGATATTGTCGAATAGTTCAAGCATCACTAATAATAGCAGCACGAATAGCAGCATCCCATTTTTTCCGGGTTTTCAGCGTTCTCTATGGACTTCACCACCATACTGCAATCGTCAACCCACCTGCCAAGCGCGGCGATTACGGTAACCCAACTTAGGGGAGGCCTATGTCCAGCAATGGACGTCATTGGGCTGAAATAATAATGACGATTCAAGCAGCTGAAAAAATTAGACCCTTAATCCAGCAACACTTTCATTAACATCTCGAATACAATTTAGGTCACAGGTGGACAAGCAACTAACACCATTTAGAACCGTAAACCAATTCGCGACGCCACATATTTCTTAGACTAACGATCCTTTATTTCCAGAAGTCATTCCACTATGTTTATAACTTCCTTCAATACTTAAAACATGTGTAATTGTGTATGGTCTATTTGTATCTGCCCTATATCTAGTTCTGGGAGCAGTGGTGGCCCGGTGTAAACGGCTGTGACTTACGAGATGTAGGTCATAGGTTCGAAACCAGACAGGCACCTGCCAGGGGTGCGGGTTGTTCGAAAGAAATACCGCGGCCCCTGGCACACAGGCGATTGAGGGAACACGGGTGGGTTTTAGTCAGTAAAAGTCTGACACGCCCTCCTGCTCCACCCAGAGCGGGAGAAGTTATTTGATGATTTCCCAAAAAAAAAAAAGACAGGCACTTTACTTTGTGAAAATTATTTCATCACAACTGTTCTCGGTACGGAGAAAAAAATCATCGTGAGAAAACCGGCATGTGCTAGAACTAAACATTTGACTTATGAGTCGATTCGCACAAATTTACTAGCCTAAATCGGGCTAATTCACCCTTTTAAGTAATATATTTCTTTCTATATGCAACTCGCATGAAGTTAATTTTTTATTAGACGAATCGACAATACCAGGACTAAGTTATCAGGCATTGCCAAGTTTTGCATTTTTATGATTTTTTTTTGCATGCACTTACAGTGAACTTTTCTTATAACTTTATTGTTGCATAAAATTCGTGTGTATCGACTAATAAGCCAACATTTGGAGGCATGAGACATCTTGCCTGTGCTCCCTCATTGAGAGGATGCCTGTGTTCCAGTCGTGAGTACTTTATAGGCTGATTTAAACATATCACATATTATATGCATATCTGTTTCAAACTCAGTTGAATTGGGTTCTCCCAGATTGGTAGTGTATGGTTTTCTATGGGATTGAGACAGCAGAGTCAATCAAGGTATTTGCCATCTGTGGTATATTGAATTCCGTTGTAACTTGTTGAGATTAGTTAGCATTCAATGTATTGATGGCCCGAATCTTGTATGCCTAATTCATGGGTTTCAGGCCGAAATTGTCCGGTAGTCGGTAAGGCTAATCTTAGTGAGGCATATTATCAACTAGTATTCAAAAAATTGCATCTGATTTAAGCATATCTAGGTGTGTAAAAGCTTAAAATAGAAGACTTTTACTCGACTAGGCTCGTTAACTAAGATTCATATTGCAGATGCGTTTAAATATAATATGTTACTCTGATGTACCTCGATACTGATGCATCGCGACACGACCTGCTTTTAAAATAATTTATGAATAATTTTCAGACCTATTCAAATGCCCAGCGCCGCCAAGTTTATACAAAGGTAAAAGTGGGTCCATATTTTGGTTCCAGGAACCAAATATTTCACGAAGTATATTGCTCCATACAAAATAGTATTCACGTCTTTATTGGCAATACGCCGACAAAATGATTAATATACAGACATTATGTCTTCTATATTCTACGCGTATTATTATGAAATTGAGGACGAATAGGACAACTACTGACCGCCAAAGGGCCAATGGGAATACTATGATGTCACATATTCTCTTTTTTTTATTAAGTCAAATATTGTCCTGGGTAGGCTGGCCATACAGCCAAGAGTTCTAGAATTGTATAGAGCGAATGGTATGATTACAATTATTTCCCCTTAATAAGTCGATGACAAAGCGATGGTTTCAAAAACTTGCAAAAGAGTTATTCAGAAGGACATAGACAACGGCTAAGACGGGACCAAAGAAGAAAGAAACAGGAAAATGGAAAAAAAAAGCAATAGCAAGTCCAGCCGAACCACAATTATAACAATTTACAAACGCTTTTTGTTTATTTACCAATAATAAAGTCAAAACAACCCCTTCTACATCAATTATGAATCAGTGTATATTTACCAAACAAAGACCATATTGAGTTTTTACTACAAGTAGACATCTTCTAAAACAAAGCTTGATCATAAAATCACTGCTTTTATTACAAGCATGTAACGTAACCAGGCTGATTCCCGGCCACCGTAGGCGCGGGCTTGCGGATGGCAAGTAAACGGCGAGTCGGCGCGTTTTGTTCCATGCGCGCCTCAAAGAGATGTCAGCACCAACTGGTGGGGTCCGCAAGGGCCGATGCCTGCCAGGGGTGCGGGTTGTTCGAAAGATATACTGTTGCTCCTGGCACTTTTTAGTCAGTAAAATTCTGACACGCCCTCCTACTCCACCCAGAGCGGGAGAAGTTATTTGATTATTTCCCACCCTCAAAAAAAAAGCATCTAACGTAGAGCGCCACTACGGTAACCGCTTGATTATTACGCTGTAAGTATACCACAAGATCTAATTTTGCATGATATCTTTATAAGACGTCACACGTGGAACGCACTATAAAGTAAATGAGTTTTCATACAATTTTCCTCTTAAGACGCTGTGTCGCGGATTTTTGTTACTTGGCAAAAATTTTTTGCTGAGTCAAGTATTTCAGATTTTTTGTGATGCTTCCGCTATGATATTATTTAAGATTGTGTGATGCTCCCTCATTTCCTAAGAATATTACAATTTATATGCCGACTCTAACATAGTTGGGGCCAGGCTAGGAAGGTGATGATGATGATGATGATAATGATTTATATGGAGTCCTGTTTTAGTACCTACTAATGGACTTACAGTCTAGTGAGATGTTAAGATAGCTTGTGTACTTAAATGTAGACCTGTTTAGACCTAAAATTACGCAACACTAAAACTGTTTCTTCAAAAGTTGCCGACGAAATTTTTTGCAACCAAACACCTGAAATTCAATTATGAAAGGTTTGCTCTGATGGCTATGGAGGGTTGAAGCTGGGTTATAAAATATTCGGAACTCAATGAAGCCGTTCCGAGGATACCCGATGAACACCGATGCAGGTACGTATCTGTGGGCCAAGATGTTTACCAACACTTTCGAGGTAAGAAAAATGAAATCTTTGAAACCTTCCATTTACGCGATGGAGAGTTTCGGGGAAAATTTATCTGTTTTCAAAGGCTTTGTAATGGTCAATGAAGCATTATGAATTTAAGAAAAACCCTTACAAGAAAAAATTATATAATAAGGTATTTTTCTGTTCAATCGATACCAACTGATTTGTGCGTGGATCCTTCAATCATGAAATTATGCAATACTTATTAGCTCTCAGTCCAAAATCTATAAACTAATACAAATTGAAGTCTGTAAAAAGTTATACTCGATCTTGTTAATGTGACGCTTCTTTAGTTAAAAGAAGTTCTACTTAACTTTTTGTTCTTACCCAAATCATATTAGGCTAAATTTACCCAATTTATTTTTTAAATTCTCTTCTATCAAAAGGATCAAAATCTTGTTATATGACCATTTTTTGCCTCTATAACACTTGTTTTACTTTATATTTTCGAAAATTGTTCTGAAAATCTGCAAATTACATCTTGTCAAGCTCCTAAATTGCTAAAATATTATTTTTTGTGATTCTGATATTCAGTCTGCTTTAAATTCGACTAACTTTCTGAGCTTTTAGGTCTAGCAATTCTCTTTTGGACATAAAATCAAGCTGTTTCGCGTTGTCTCCTAAGTTAAAGTTTTGAGTGTGCAACATATTGCAGTTTCTAACGGTAACTAGGCATCTTTACATATTATACAACCAAGTCGCTTTTCGTGTTTGTACGCTAAGAACTTTTAAACTACGCAACGGATTTTAATGCAGTTTTCATCAATAGATAGAGTGATTCAAGAGGAAGGTTTACAAGTACATATGATACACTGGCCTCAACGCGGGCAAAGCCCCTGGCAAAAGCTAGTGTACTTATTTAGCGTAGGTAATATTAGTTTCAAATATCCCTACGTTTAAATAACTAATGAAGTTACTTTAGTAATATTATTACTATTATAATAATATTATCATTCTGCATAAAGAGAAGGGAGTAGCATTGCTATACAACGTGACACTGCTGCTAGCCTTATAGGCACTTTTCCTTATAATTCACAACGATGATGAACCACATGTTTGTGTATATGTTACGGCTAATAGCCGAAGTGCGGCTACACCTAGTTTTAGCCGGCTATAACTAGGTGCAGCCGGTTAAACTTAGATGTATCCTACTTATGTCACCGAAAAATTGTAAATACCGTTAGATTATAATCTATCTCGCGAGATTGTAAACTGTCGATAAATTGTGAACTGCACCATACTGCTTACCGACCGATTAGGTTAGGTTAGGTTAGAATTGCGACCAAACGCGCGCGAGCCGAGCGAGCGCAGCGAGCGATTCCGCGGCAGCGGCCGGCGAGCGCTAGTCCAGCTGCACCTAGTTAATAGCCGGCTAAAACTAGGTGTAGCCGCACTTCGGCTATTAGCCGTAACATATACATATTTATGTTTTTAATGTATATGTTCGGGCATAACTCCGTCATATATAGACAGATTTGCAAAATTATGTTTTTGTTCGGGGTTTACTCCGAAATGGTCCCATATAAATTTCATATAGATCTGATGATGGAATTCGGAGACAGACAACGGAACTCTTCAAAAAATGACAGCAAATTAACCGCGATTGGTGGTATCGCATAAATATGCATGGTTTTGACCCCAAGGATGATGAAATTTCGAATTGGTGTGTACTATAACTAAAATTAAAACTTTTTTCATAAAAAGAACAACCGACTTTCGGAAAAAAACACTACAAAGTGAAAAATAACTTTCGAAAGGCGGTAACAATTTTTTTAAATACATATCCAAAGTCACCGACTTCCGAAATTACAGTTATTTTTCACTTCGTAGTGTTTTTTCGGAAGTCGGTTGTTTTTTTCTATTTATATAATTGTATAAATGATTATTTTAAGACAGCTAACATAAAAGACAATGACACAAAATGAAGACAAAATTACTCATAAGAGAGATTGAGAAGGGAGTGCATGATAACGTGATGGTTCACAGGGGAGAATGGAAAAAGAGAACGTGTTGAACCGACCCCAAGTAACATAGGAGAAGGCAGAAAAATTATGATGGTTATTGTAACCAAAGATCAAAATGAAAATAATAGTTGAGTTTTACGATTTTCCCAAAATTTAGACAATGAGGTCAAAATAATAGAAGCCAGACAGGCTTTCCTAAAGCTTAATAATACTATATCCAACATATTTTATATGCCAGCAATGTAAGGAATACGTGACATGATTGGTGGAAATTTTGTTTTAAATTTTGTTTCATGGCATTGAAGTCTTTATAGAGGGATAATATTAGAGCCTAAAAGTTAAATGTATCATGAACAGCTCCTACTAAAAAATAAACCTAATTTCGTGCAAGTTAACTTTTAACATTGCCAGAGTGGAAATTGGCTTTCACTGCCAATGACGTCACAGCAAAAAACCTAAACGCATCAATTTATCTTACCAATAACGAGACCTACTTCTTTCGGGTTCTTCACGATAAATCTCAATACACACACAAAACTTGACATTCCCCTTCCATTATAAGCTCTTACCCCAAACAATAGGGTTGAAAATTGATAACGATTGTGTCAGAGTATTGTTTCCCTATAGTTCAGTCTTCAAAGCAAGTCAATATAACTAAAGCTAGAGACATATCTAGATATGCCTATTGTAGAGTTTCCAATAGAATTTCTATGCGGGACGATGCATTGTGTGTAGTGACGTCATCCTATACAAATTAGCAGGGCGCGGTTATTGGAATAACTGAACACAGAAATGATTGAACACGTAACTATTCTGAAAGGTTAAAATAAAGTCATCATAATTATCTGCCTAGCCTTATGCCAACTATGTGGGGGTTGACCTTCAGTCTAAACAGATGCAGTTGAAAACCATATTTTCCATGGAGCGCCCTCCACAACCCAGATACTTGGTATACTTGGTATAATTGGTACCACTTGGTATGACTGGTTATCAAACTTTCAGGCTTCTGTCGAACGATGCGTCATGGTTGTCAAAGATTCACGAATGACAGCCGGGACCAACGGCTTAAGTTGCTTTCCGAGACACAAAGGGGTCTCGATAGCTATGGCATGTCATTAAATAGTTTTAAAGATACTTATCCAAACTAACCTTAATTCCAATTTGCAGAAACACGTCAAATCTAAACTATTATTACTGTGACAAAATAGACACAAGAGGTTTATGAAGATGAGAGAGGTACAATAGTTACATACTTATGTACTAGTGTAGGTAGTACTCACGCTTTTTTCTCATGGGGGTAAGCAGAAACTCCGGAACGCCACCTGCTATGATCTTTACATATCTACTCCTTTTGCCTCGTTCCCATTCATACATCTGTGGCCCTAGTGTGAGTTTCTTTTAACCATCTCGATCGAACGCATCGAGCGCGTTCAGCGCTCCGATTGGCCCTAGATTGGTGAAGGACCAATCCGAGCGCCGAACGCGGTCGATGCGGTAGATCGAGATTTTAATTTAATTTAATTTATTTGGGTCAAAAAAAAGTTATACATTACAGCATTTACAAAAAGTAGTTGCATCATGAGATGGTTAAACATACACTTTATTTGCGAGTCTTACGCACCGCAGGATGAGAGGTGTTTTATAGATAGGACTACAAGGCCATGCTTATCAACTCATAAGTATTTTTCACGTAAATCCAGCTTCTGTATAGTAACCAAATGTTCTTGTAGGTTCTCAAAAGCCAAGAAGCCTATTTTTGTCAAGGACGATTCCCAAACTTACACACAAAGAACGTTAATGTTGAACTTTCCTATTTTGTGTAATTTCTATCAGAATTTCAGTCAACAATAACGCTTATGGCATAAATAGGAAGACACATACACATATTTGGGTTTCCTTTAATTTTCACACAATTTTCGTTAACTTTGCGGTACGTAAGGTTGAATTTGGTTATAAATTGGATGCGAAGATCCGTATCATTAGGAAGAAGTTGGTTTGATATTCTTGCAAGTTAAATTCATTTTGCTAATGAGTGCGAAGATGGTTACATGGAAATTGGCACATTACTCTGATTTGACTTGGAAAGTACTGCACTAATATCGGCTTGCTGTTTTAGTGATTTGCGTTCTTCTTTACAAGAACCCAGGTATATATTAGGTCTTTACCTATGAAATTGCCGTTTTGCAGTACTGGCCATTTCAAATCAAAATAATTTTTGTTTGGGTAAGAATTCTAATTTCAAATTAATTTTATTTTAAAAACATGGATTTTTTTTCCAAAAGTAGTCATTTGTTTATTGATTAGTGTTACATTTTCATCGCATTTCAATCTTTTTCGTCATCATGGATACGTTAAAAATTCGAGTAATTATGGAATATGAGTACCGTCGTGGCAGCAACGCGGCACAAGCGGCACGCAACATCAACGACGTTTACGGAGCTAACACTACAAACCAACGCACCACCTGTTATTGGTTTGCTCGCTTCCGTTCTGGAAATTTCGACCTGAAAAATGAACCTCGCGGTCGTCCGAAGACTTTGGTCGACAATGACGAATTAAAGGCGATTGTGGAAGCTGATGATACACAATCTACGGCTGAATTAGCAGCAGCTTTCGACGTTAGCGTCAAAACAATATTGGTCCATTTGCGTCAAATTGGCAAGGTAAAAAAGCTTGACAAATGGGTGCCCCACGAACTCAATGATCGTCAGCGCGAAGTACGCGTCGAGACGTGCCTTGCACTGCTCAACAGACACACAAATGAAGGAATTTTGAACCGCATTGTTATCTGCGATGAACAATGGATTCTGTTTGATAACCGCAATCGCTCAGCAAGTTGGTTGGATCCTGGTTCAGCACCTAAACAATGCCCTAAACGAAAACTTACCCCTAGAAAAGTGATGGTCACTGTTTGGTGGTCTAGCGCCGGTGTGATTCATCACAGCTTCTTACCAAACGGGGTGAGCATTACTGCAGATGTGTACTGTGAAGAACTGAACACAATGATAGAGAAGCTGGCACATCTCCAACCAGCATTGGTCAATCGCTCGTCTCCGCTGCTCCTGCACGACAACGCGCGACCTCATACTGCACAGCAGACGGTCTCCAAGTTGCAAGAACTGGGGTTGGAAGCTCTCCGTCATCCGCCCTACTCACCAGACCTTGCGCCTACAGACTACTACTTTTTCCAGAATTTGGATAACTTCTTGGCGGGAAAAAAATTCAATACCCGAGAGGCAGTACAAAATGCCTTTGAAGAATTTGTTGCCTCCCGTCCAGCTGATTTCTTTAAGAAGGGCATCAATAAACTGCCACTGCGATGGCAAAGATGCATTGATTGCATGGGTGATTACTTCGATTAATACAAATAAAAAATACGTGAAAAAAATTCGTTTCAATTTTTTCATACAAAACGGCAATTTCATAGGTAAAGACCTATTATGTTTTATTTTAAATAAGCAGATGACATGATGATTTTTACTGTGTTTAAAAAAAAAAAGTTACGTAGATATTTAAGTTATGGAAGAGCGGAGTCTCCTAACACAGGCTTTTCTGCTTTAAAGGAGGCTCCAATCACTACTTGCTAAGTTTTACTTGTTAAAATAATAAACCATTTTTAATTTTTATTTTTTTATTTTGTCTAACCAGACCTCAGTCAAGCCAGTGTTCACAAGCGCTACCACTGAGCATGAGGTCGCAGGTTTGATTAACGGGTCTGGCAAAGTGTTATCGAGTTTTTTCATATGGAATTTCTTATTAGCCCAGAGTCTGGTTATGATTTATCATTCACAAAATGTGGATGCGCTAATAGGTAGAGATCAACTAATTTAAAACTGCACGCCCCTTCACTGCTCGTTGCGTACACATTTCAAATGCTTGTATAGAGGTGTGCAGTTTTAAATGAGTTGATCAATACACCTCTGCCTAACTACCTATATGTGCAGACCAAGCCATCGCAGACTGAGCCAATATACAAAAGACCTACAAAGTAAGCTACCTTAAGACAGCAAGGTGCTTTACAAAACATTAAATCCGTCTATACGGTTCTTCTCAAACATGTGTAGGTCCCTAACTAGATTGTTAATAACATTTGCTACTGTCTATAATTTCACCTTTTGGTCTTTATTAAACTTTTTTAATAAAATGCTGTAAAGGAGCAACTGGGTAGGAATACCAGTAGGAATGGCTTTCATTTTGACTATTAAACAACATTCATTGCGTTCATTACGTTGCTGAGCGGATAGATTTTTTCAAACATATGAAGCAATGGGTACGCAATATCTTTCAAAATGATTTGCTATCAGGTTGCAGGTAAGTCGAGTGCAAAAACTTTCAATAACTTTGAAAAAAAAGAACCTGTAAAGGCGACATTCCATGCTGTAATCATGTACCTAAAGTTATGTTTGCTTTATCGTCTACTCAATTTGAAATTGAAAGAACAAATCCTTTGGCACAAAACAGAAGAAATTACTTATATTGTGGTATAAATTCTGTATAAGGCGTTACCGATAAAGATATCTGAATAAACAAGCTGAAGTGGCACTGGGCTTGCCATGTCTGTCATAGGACCAATGACCGGTGGAGCAGATGAGTCCTGGAGTTGAGACTGCGTATCAGCTAGTATAGTGTGGGCCACCCCCCAGCTAGAAAGACCGCCGACCTTAAAAAGTCACCTGACGCAAACTGGTTAATGAAGGCGGAGGCGCAGCCTTGGAGAAGCCATTGTACAGCAGTGGACTGCGAAAGGCTGTTGATTGATTTTTTAAGGTGGTAGCTGGTCTGACAGCCCAAGATTCGCTGGGCGTGCATTCATTCGAAGGGCTTGTGGCTATGAAATAACAACAGCACGAGTCGATCGATCAGGTTAAGCTACGCTTGCCGCGGTTGACCCATAGATGGGTGACCATCTTTACATACCAACACCCCTCCGTGCCTCGGAAAGCACGTTAAGTCATTGATCCCGGATGTAATTCGTGGAACTTTGACAGTCGTTACACCCGTAACGACGTCAGAAGCTCGAAAGTCTGACAACCAGTCCAAGGGGTATCTATAGTGTTACCTAGTAACTGGTTTGTGGAGGTCAGATAGGCAGTAGCTCCATGTGAAATATTGGTATTCAGCTACATCCGGTTAGACTGGAAGCTGACCCCAACGTAGTAGGAAAAAGGCTAGGCAGATGATGATTTGTGGAGGCTATATTATAATTGCTCTTGCACTATTACACTAAAAGGCAAAGGTTAATTCATCATCATCATCATTTCAGCCTAAAGACGTCAGCTGCTGGACGTAGGCGGAGGCCTACACAAGGCACAAGACCGGTCGAAGTGGAGGAGCCTGGGGGAGCCCAGGCTCCTCCACTTCGACCGGTCTTGTGCTTCCCACATCCAGCGGATTCCCGCGGCTTTCACAAGGTCATCGGTCCACCTTGTGGGAGGCCTTCCCGCTCTACGTCTTCCGGTACGTGGTCGCCACTCCAGAACCTTTCGGTCACATCGGCCATATGTTCTGCGAGCAATGTGCCCTGCCCACTGCCACTTATGTTTGGCAATTCTTCGGGCTATGTCGGCTGCTTTGGTTCTCCTACGGATCTCTTCATTTTTGATTGAATCACGTAGGGAAACTCCGAACATAGACCTCTCCATTGCCCTTTGGGTGACTTTAAGCCTTCTGATAAATAAAGGTTAATTAATGAAGTATTAATGCCTAGAAACTGTTTCTGTCATCAACACAAAACCGCCGACGTCTATAGAACTCCTATTAGTTCAGCTGTAACAACATTAGTTCTGAAAACTGGAACTGAAATTACTCAGAATTCAATACTGAAACTTGTACAATTGTTAATAGTTCCTACAACTGGGTTTGGCAGTAATCGATTTGAATGAAATATTCGTTCTGGCAAGCAAACGTTTTAGCAAGAAAATCGAATAAAGAGGTCTTTCTAGTAATTATAGGCACTATGTAGGTAGCTACAGTCAGGGAAATGAATTGCATATCTATCAAATTGACACCACGTCAATTCGATGTGTCAAAAGTGTAACAACAATGTCACACGCTTTATTTAAGTTTATTACCAATTTTTTTGTTAAAATAATAAATGAATATGTATGATTTGCACGCTGACATTAAATGCATCATAAGATAATAATGTAATACTTTCCATACCTTATTTACTCAAATAAATAATCATGAATTTGATGGTCAAAGAATAACACTTGTGATTTCAGTATAGCTAATTTCAAAAACAATTAATTTTCCTACTTTTACCCCCACCCTAGCTTTATATACCAGTCTGACTGTATTACACGTAACATGTAACTCGTACAGTTATCAAAACCACCTACCAAGTTTATTTGCAATACTAGCTCATGTCAATTTACATCTTCGTATGAAAAGCTTGCATACTGCTCTGAAAGTGAATCCGTGAAGAATGTTTCGAGAATGGACGGTCCGAGAAAACTCTGTAACAAATTGAATTCGGATCGAATGAAATGCACAAACTGTTTCTACGGGGACTACACGTGTCGGGTCGAGTTTTCTCTGATTCACAAGTGGTCTAGTTTAGTATTTTTTCAATTTGAGAGTTTTAAAGGGAACCTAGTCGTGGGCTCGAACTCACTGGTGGGCCTGGCTAAAAATCACGCTGTCTCACCAGGCTTCGTGTCCGACAGAGATAGTATCAGTGATGAGCAGTTAGACGCTAGTCTACACGCACAACGTTATTGAGTAAGATGCAGGATCATTTATAGTAAAAAATTCGCAAAGAAATGCATAAATCATTGACCAATAAAGTTTACAGAACTTTTCGATAATTAAACTTTGTCGGTACCGACTTGGTTTTGGAGATTTCACACTTCTTTTATTACTTAAATACGTTCAAAGTTAAGTAAAATTAGCAAGAAAAACCAATCTTTGTTGGCTCCTAACTTTTTTATGGGTTTTTATTTTAGCAATCTGTTTCCGTACAGACAATAATAATAATGAGACAAAACGATATAATAACTTTGGATGTGCCATGTCAGACAGTGGAGTAAAACACTCCCGAAGTTTGTATGTGTAGACTAGGTTCACCTTAAGCATAGAAACTTAGGTTGGTTAGTCAGTTGGCAATTTAGATTTATCGGGCCATTAACAGAAGTAACACCTTACTAGCTCTACTAACATAAAATTATTTTCCAAAATTCACCACATACGTATGTCTTTTGCACCTTTATCATTGGTGGTTGTTGGACGTTAAGCCGTTGGTCTTGCGCATGATATCTCTCCGGTCGACTGCCGTCCCATCGGACTATGAGAGTAAGTGCTTTGTGTCTGCACATACGCTTGTGCACTATAATAATCTCCCGTGTAACTGGCAAGTCTCTACTGAGACTGTCGCCAACGTCTGAAAATCGGTCTGGAGGACTATAATATTAGTTATTGTTATTATAAACGAAAAACTGAAGCTAGCATTATCATTTATCAGAAATCTAACGATTCGAATTGTCGTACCTATATATCGTTATACAGTTCAGCTATCTAAACTTCGCAATATAAAATCGCAGGTACTTACTGTCTTTAGCCAAGACTGATTTATCATATTCATACGAAACCTTGACTCCGAACTTCATAAAACTTTCGTAAAATAAATATTTGTTCGGTAACTAAAGGTAAGTAATTTCTTTCCAAGTTTCCTAAGCATATTAAAACTGTCTGGGAACGGTACCCAATTTTGAGATACTTTTTGCGATATGAAAATTATTTTTCGAAAGTTTTGGAATTCTTTATTAACAACTTTAATTAGTTAATGATGTTTCGTGCTTTCAGAAATTATGTGCCGGTTTAATCATAATATTTTAATGTTTTTTTCTTCGATTGCTTTAGTATTAGTTTTACGACAAAGAGAAGAGAGTTCACCTAAATCCTACGCTAAAATGTGGTCCAATCAAAAAAGTTCCGTTTAGCCATTAATTAAAAGTTCCTGGATGACCGAGTTTTATTTTTTGGTTTGACGTTTTCTAAAAATGAAACCTAGTTAGATCGGTTTATCGCCCCCGAAACCCCCTGTATACTAAATTTCATGAAAATCGTTGGAGCCGTTTCCGAGATTCAGATTATATTTATACATTTATAGAAGAATTTCTCGTTTAAAGGTATTAGATATGTTCAAAAACAAATACTGATGTTTGCTCTATACCAAACATCAGTATTTGTGAAAATGATGATACTGCTATCATCATCATCATTTTCCTGGTCGTATCCCAATTTATTTGGGGTCGGCGCAACATGTCTTTTTCTTCCATACTTTCCCTATAAGTCATCATCTCAGTAGTCACCCCGCTTCTAATATATCATCATTCAAACAGTCCATCCATCGTTTCTTTGGACCCTACTATGTACATATTGGACATGCCACGATTGCGGCGGTAAGTCAAGTCCCCTCTTTGAGGAATGAATTTAGAGGCACCACGGCGTCCTCACCTTCCGCCTGACGCAGGTTCTCACCGGACACGGTTGTTTCGGGAGGTTCTTGTTTCGGATAAGGCGGGAGGAAATGCCCCGAGGACACGGTGGAGCATATGGTGGAGGTCTACCTGGCTTGGGCGGAGCGCCGCCGTGTCCTTGTGGAGGCGATCGGTGGCGGCGATCTCTCGCGTCCGACCCTGGTCCAGGCCACGGTAAGGAGCGAGAGTGCATGGGTAGCCGTCACCTCCTTCTGCGAAGCAGTGATGTTCGCGAAGAGGGAGGCGGTGCACGTGAGGGAGAGGCAGTATATGCACCCTCACGGAGACGCCCTGGGCATGGGGAGTCCCAGGCTGATTACCAGCCGCCGTAGGCGCGGGCTTGCAGATGGCAACTAATGGGTAGCTCGCTGTCTGGTAAGGATCAAGCCCGGGTCAACGGCGCGTTGATTTCCAAGCGTCAGCACCAAGTGAAGGGGCCCGCAAGGGCCGATGCCTGCTGGGTACGGGTTGTTCCAAAGAGATACCGCGGCCCCTGGCACACAGGCAACTGAGGGAACACGGGTGGGGTTTAGTCAGTAAAAGTCAGACACGCCACCACGCTCCACCATGAGTGGGAGAAGTTATTTGACGATTACATGCCCTCAAAAAAAAAGGACTATGTACATATTATTATTACACAATTATGATGTGTTTTACAGAAGTCACCGACAAATAAATATCTATTCCCTTATATACTGAATGGCAGTATCATTCACTATACGAACTTTATTGACAACACCATACAAAAGAAGTCCAAGTTTCAAAGTCAGTCAACACTAGGCGCGCACTAGAGCCGACAGCCGGACAATTAATCTTACTTCATGACGACCGACACTTACGTCGACGTCGCGTCGGTCTTTACAAACGTCACTAAGAACCAACTTACAAAGTACTGACAGCAAAATGGAAAAGTTTGCATGTGCAGACTAGCTTTAATTAGTTTTAACCAACCAACTACGTTGTTCGCGTAAAGACTTTGACATCGCTTGCCTGACACTGACACCGACACTGTTTGAGATTATTTAGTTAGAGCGTTAAAAGTTATTTGGTGGCAAAAGTTTAAGTGGCATTGCCCAGTTATAGTGAGCTTATATGTAACGCACACTTTAGCTGGGGACATAATCAGTAATGCACTACACACATTACATTCCTAGTGACCCCTTAATTTAGATTATCATTCAGTAAAACAGATAGTGTGTGATACGATGTAAATCGTACATATTTTTGGTCCTTCGAGCCGGATTCGTATCTACCCAAAGCGTTACGCTAACTTTTTTGCCAACTATACTTTTCGAAGGGGATGAGATTCAACATTCAACACAGTCACACACAAAAGGTATTGGACAACTAGGTATTCAGTAATACTGTTGGACTTCGGTATAAAGAAACTGTGCAGTTGAAGTCGGACGGTGCAAAGCGTTTCATTACCTTGCACGATGCAGGATGTAGATTTGGCCCAGTAAAGAGTATTAGTGGATTCTGGAATATGTTTGATATGGTATTGGATTTAGAGTCTTTATATTGAAAAAGGGAATTTTGGAATAGCAGTGAAACTATTGTTATGTCGTATAAAATACCCGTTTTCTTAACAACAAATTGAACCCGAATTTATTCAGACTTTTTCAATAGCAATTTTTTTATCACGGAATATAAACTAACAGTTAATTTAACATAGTGTTGTTGGTACGAAATCAACTAAATACGCTCAGAAGAATCATCTACACATGCAGTTGGTACCTAGATGATCATACTGTGTCTAACGGAGTAAATCAAATAATTAATCTACCATCAAAATACATCAAATGATTCTTCGTGCACTTTAATAGACATGACCAAATTAAAGAAGGTCCCAGCATCGATTTATCCTCATAATAACGAGCTCGTCCACTGGCGTTCAAGAGATCATTCAAAACCCGGGGACCGTTCAACTAACAAGCATTATTAAGCTTATTGGACGGGATAACAGAATAGATGAGGTTGGAGATGAAACAAGTAATATGCAAGGAAGGCTTGTTTGAAATAAGGATTAGCCAATCTAGCGAAAAACATCTATATATTAATACGTGAAGCAAAACCGTTGTACCCTTTTATACGAATTTATGCAGACGTCGGAGTATGAATGGCAAAGTTCATAATCTATGAAGAAGGAGTGCAGAAAGCACAATGCAGAAAGTATAATAATGCATTCGAAATATATTAAATTAATTTTAAAAAACATGGTCTAGTTTCGACCACTGTGCAACCATTATTTATTATAGTGATAATAGTTACTAATTTATTTATTTGTATAGATATTTACAGAATTTAAGAACTACTGGTCTTAAAATAATGTTCAAATAATGTGTAAATGTACAAGTATAGAAAAAAGAAAATAGTCATGAGGCATCAAAAAGTTCATACACATCGTTGTCAACGGGAAAAGTGCCCAAAAGGCTGGCAGCATTAAGAATATTTAAGTTGTAGAAGTATTATTAGAATAAGATTTTTTGAAGAAGAAACGACTCTTTCACGCAAGTCTCACTTTGCCTTGGTATCACTTCTCGCAAGTCAGACGAAAATGGAAGACGTATTCTTAGCAATTAGATCCAAAAAAAAACCTGTGTAAATGACGATGGCGGTATCGGTAAGAGCAATAAAGTGCTTGTGCAATAAAACCGCCCACTGTACACTAGCTATTGTCTAAACATCTAATATGTGTGTTATTTTTGTATTAAGTGGTGTACAATGAAGTGATAAATAAAGTTTATCTCCTCAGAAAATTAAGCAATATACAATGCATAGTAGTCCAAGCAGATGATTAATTGCTTACTTTACCTTTAACAACCCGACCGCTAGGTTATCCTTATAAGGTACACTGATCAAAGACGCCCGAAGTAGCCTGCAAGTATTCCACAAAATAATAACATATTATAACCCTTTTACTATCTTCATTATTATCGCTAAAATCATCTACCTAACCTTGTTTGGGTCTGCTTTCAGACTGATGATCTGACTTCTTTAACCCAGTAACTGGGTTGGTAACACTTTGTCATACTTTCAGGATTCTGCCCCTCATTGTACTCAGCTTATACTGTTCCTACTGCTGGGACACAGGCCTCCTCTCGGTGAGAGAGACTGGGCACGACGCGTGCCTAGTGCGGGTTGGTAGATGTCATATGTTTTCAAATTTTTCGGTCTAGGACATGCCGGTTTCCTCACGATGTTTTTTTTTCTTCATCGTTTTGAGAGTAGCGGTGATGAAATAATTTACACGAAGTAAAGCGCCTGTTGAGATGTCGGTCATCCGGCAGCGAAATGGGGGGACGACGTTGTTGCCATCGCGGGCAAAGCCTGGATGGGGCTGGTACAGAAGCGTGGGGAATGGCAAAAGAAAAGGTAGGCCTATACCCAGCAGAGGGGGAAATCAAGTTGTGGATGATGCTGATGAAAGCGCCTGTTTGGGTTCGAATTTACGACCGCAAACCGTCTACAACCGACGGCTTCGAACTCGCGGCTTACAACTGGGCCACTACTGCTGAAACAGATGAATCAGACTTCATCTGTTTCTACCTCTAACGACAGTCGAAGACGAATGACAACCGGGATCAACAAAAGTCCTTTTCAAGGTATATAGGGGTCTCGGTATTGTATTGAACTGTTAGTAGGACCGACTTTAGTTAGTCAAGCTTAACTTTGAACAACTTAGCCACGACTCACAATTATAATTAATCATTAACGTAAAAATCACATTCTCAAAATAAAACCATGCATTTGAGATATGCCCCGCACATTATCCGTGCACAATTCACCCGGGCGTAGTGGCATCATTAAAATGTTCCATAGGTCTGCGACAATGGTTCTGTCTGCCTTTGTTCCCAGCCTTTGTGGAGCTTCTGATAATTCAGATCATACGCTATGGAGTTGGGATTGTAGTTATGTTTGGTGTGGAAGAGTTGTTATAGGTTTTATTATGTTTAAACTACATACTGAGGGTTATAAAATGTTTGAACTAATTGAGTCCATAACAGCAGTACTATTTTGATATTCACTTCAATCGTAGCATGAATTAAGATTACATTTTGAAGACAAAATAGGAAACCATAAAGCTAAATTAAATGATCTCCATATGTATCAAATTATCTAGTACACCATAATAATATAACTCGCTTCAACGCTGCCACGGGCTGCAAATATTATATTAAATATAATTATTATTAATTATTTGTTTAAATTTATTATTTTATTTAATATCATTCTGGTTTTTTTTTCCATTCTTTTTTACTGGTATAGTTCTGGTTTTGAAGAAATTCATAATTCTTAATGAAAAGCGGCCATTTTCTGTACTATGCGTGGCATTTCCTGATGCATGATTGTATTAAAAAAACGCTTCAAAGTCAAGTATCCAACAAAAATAACACCATAAAATGTAGCCTGTTTGCTATTCCCTTGTGTATTGTGTGCACAATTAGCTCCATCGATGCCCGGTTAGAGGGCACAGTTAAGTAATTACACCACTAACCTAAGTGCTAACAAAATAATTGTTTTGCTACCAAATTATGGCAATTAGTATGCTATAGTTAAAACTAAAGTAATATGCAGAAAATTGGTTGTTAAAAGGTCCAATTTCTTTTCGTTCTATAATTTCCGAGTATATACAAACAAATAATATGCAGATAGCGTAGAAAGGCATAGTATAATGATTTAAGAGTAGGTTAAAAACTTGGACAGCAGGACCATTTTGCTCGGTAATAGGCCTGTACATATATACAGCCGATCATTAAAGTTGCTGGAAAATTGTTTAAGTAATAATTTTTAAATATTAGTATAAAAATATAAAAACATTTAAAAATATAAAAAATTGTATCCCACCGGTATCGGGAACAAGGTAATAATATTATTAAGTAATAATATTATTAATGCATATAAGGCGAGAATTTACCTTTTTTATCCGACTGCGGAGGGTACTGTTTATTAAGGTGTATTACCTCGTTAATCTGCCTTGTTAGTCTTGTGGTTGCAAGAGCTACTTATTCTGGAGAGACTCTTAAAGTTTCATTGGAATTTTCCATCTGGAATTGCTCAGTGGCAGCCTGGTGTCTGGATTTGTGTCCAGTTGATGGCAATAGGCTCGCCCTTATTACATCGGACTTAAGCATAAGGGCAAAAGAAACACATCTGTAAACCCATTCGACCAATATAGGCATTATGTTATGTTAAGTGTTACATTTACTCCTTTAAAAGAAAATACCGTACAAATAACAGTCTAAGGAACGCAAAAAAACGAAGCACTTTATTCATTCCATTGCTACTTCCAAAAATACTCATTTGTTGTTTCTAATACATTCACGAAACGAAAAAAAGGAGTATTTCTCCCGAAGATAGGTCATGAGAACAAGCATGTGCGGAGTGTCGTGAGTTCAACATGTTGTGTGTATCTATGTCTTATGTTTGTGTATTGTGATGTATGTAGTTGAAGCGTTCTTGAATACGTGCCTTGGTATAGTTCTGACGTATGTAGGAAGTGTTTCGGATTTATAAGAAAAGTGCACACAAATGCTGTTCGGCAAACGCTTTAGTGCATGGATGGATTGGGCAAACAGGTAATTAGGTATATTAGGTTCTAGCTACACCCAGCAGTTTTACCCGCATGTGTCTCGATCCCGTGGAAATATTGAGATAAAAAGTATAGCATAACAGCCTATAATGTTCTCACAGCACCCACACAGGCCTCCACTGTGAGAGGTAGTGGGCCATAATCCACCACACGGGCCCAATGCGATTTGGCAGATGTCATACATCTTCTATTTTTCGGTTCTAGAACATGCCAGTTTCCTCACGATGTTTTCCTTCACCGTTTTTAACCGTTCACCAATGGAGTCGCCACCGGATAAAAAGTATGCCGTGTCCTCATCTAGGTCATGGTCTACGTCATGTGCGAATTTAATCCAGATCCGTTCAGCCGTTTTGGCGTGAAAGCGTAACAAACAAACTTACAAAAACTAAAACTTTTCTCTTTCTATTCATAAATTATAGTTTAGAAGTTTAGATATACATAAGTAATATGTACATAATATTTGAGGGTACGAAGTTTTACTTTGAAGGTTGCAAATAAAAACTGCTCGAGGCTTTGACTGACGAGGTACTTCGAATTGATGACGACAGAGGTTTTGTCAAATTCAACGCATTATATTAAATTTATTAAGGCAATTCATTATTTCTTTCAAATTGTCAAAAGAAGATTAGACACATTCCAAAGTATTCATTCCCATGACGAAGAAAGACATTTTTTACGGTATTTGGGGCCATATTGCCTGCGCTCAGTTCATTCGTGTTAGGCATCCAAGAACCGAAAAATGAAAAACTTTATGCACACTCGTTTAACAGACGAAAACCTGAAGATTGGTTATCTTGTAGATGTATTCACACCACCATAAAAATTAGCCTTTAACAACGAATAGTACATCTTCCATTCAACATATTGAGATCCATTTTTATTACTACGGGATTTCTGGACTCGGCTCGTATTGCTAGGAGGTTCCTCTCTCTGGAGCCTGACCGATGGTAGCCTGGACCCTGTTCCCAATATCGGTGGGCTGCAATGTTTTATATGTTTAAAAGTTTATTTATTTTAATAAAAAAATAGTGTTCTAAATTAATAAAGGAGCGTGTTTTGAACGAATGATTGACTTCAGATTTTGGTACTTCAGACAAAGAAATAGATATTCTGTTTCTGACCACTATAGGTTACAAGCGTGGGCTAGATACAATGCAGCCATATATTATAAATTGGAAAACCATAGTCACACCTCTTTGAAATACCTAAAAAACTTTTAAAACCTGACCTTCGTGACCTGACGTCCCCTGAGCTTGTTTGTCATTGTTCGCAAAAAAAAAAAACTTAAACAAAAGGCTTTGTTTACAAATGTCAATATGTCATATCTAGGGTTTAAATGTTCAGCCCTTTTTTCGAGAGCGTAATGAAGGACGATCAAATTGGTCTAGAAATAAAAAGGGTTTAAGGACTATTCAGTCTCGTGATTTAGAAATATGGTTTATTTTTGGAATAATTTTATTTTAGCTTTTGTTGTTTGCTTGGATGATTTGTTGAGTTATCGTCTGTTTAAGGATTCAGATGTTTTAGCCGCTTGTTATTTCTGTTCATATTTTTAGAATCAGAGGTGCAATTCTTGTAATTTTAAGAACGTTCACAGTAAGAGGGGCAATTCTCGTAATTTTAAAAACGTTCACAGGCTGATCTCTGTCTCAATCTGTCAAAAATACCTTGAGTTTCCATACACTTTTGACAAGTTTTTGACATTTGCTTGTCGCCGAGATGACACTTCGGCTAGATTTTGAACGTTTTTAATTACGAGAATTAGCCTTCTGATCTTTAAGCACTACTAACGGTTCAGATTTATTTTTTCGATGTGTTTAATTAAAATCTAATAGAAAGTTCTTTCAGCAACTGACACCAAATTTCCCTGTAAACGTCTTTTCCAAATTCTAAAAAGGGGTTGGTCCATCGGGTTGATTTCTAAAAATTTAAACTATCCAAGTCTATCACATGATAGACGGAGCCAACAACTTCTCGTCTCTGGGGTATAAACAAACATAAACAAACAAATGTCTATAACTTAGTATAATAACCTGATCTGCGTGTCAACCGGGTATTAAGTAGTGATAAATTGCGTAGCATGCAGCGGGCAATAAAAATGTTTAAGTTCCCAGATGTATGAGCGTTTTCACGTCATAAATGAAAGTATAAATAAAAACTGTTGACAATAAACATGTATGCCACTTTCAAGAGAGAAAATTCTTTTATTCAGGTCGCGTAGAAAATTGTTATTTGAATATTAGGAATAGTTTTTTTGTTTTTATTTTCTACGTTAACTTCTTTTTGTTATTGTGTTAAATATTTGTTGTATGTCTGAATTCAGTAACATTAAAAAGCTTGATTATAGGTGCCCAATGATGTTGAAAATTCTTGTATAGGTCAACACAAATGTTTTCTACATTGTATATACAATGTAAATATCGACGGTAAAAAACAAAAGAAGTGAAAAACGTTTTATTTTTAACCGACTTCAAAAAGGAGGAGGTTTTCAATTCGTCGGAACCTTTTTTTATTTGATTTTTTATGTATGTTCCTCGATTTCTTGATGATGGCTGGACCGATTTGGATTGTTTTTTTTTGTTTGAAAGGGTATACTTCCCAGGTGGTCCCATGATCATCAAGTCGGGATCTGATGATTGGATCCTGGGGAAATAGAGAGATCTCTTCAAATTTTATAGGCACACTGAAGCGATTTGGGTATTTTTTGGAAGAGTACTTTCTCGGAGTGGTCCCATTTCAATTTGGTGAAGATCTGATGAAGAACTTCGGAGATAGGCAACGGAACTCCTCAATAAGTGATAGCAAATGGACTGGGATTGCTGAAATCTCATGTCTGTCTATTGTTTACACCAGTTACCAGTTCATAACATAACATCACGCCGGTACGCTGTGAAGGGGTAAGCACATGTGAACCACTAAAAAGTGAAAAATAGAAACTTTTTCCAAAAAAAAACACTACAAAGTGAAAAATTACTTTAATTTCGGAAGTCTTTGGAGCTGTATTTTAATTTTTTGTCACCGCCTTCCGAAATTAAAGTAATTTTTCACTTTGTAGTGTTTTTTTGGAAGTCGGTTGTTTTCTTTTTTGAAAAAGTTTTTTAACAGTACTGAATTGCTGATGAACTCTTTTGGACTACATACAATGAAACAGAATATCACCAATCTTCCTACGGGTATCCACGTTAGCTAGAACGAATAAAAAATAGTAAGACATCAAAGTTGTACGTACTTTTCATCCTTCAGAACTTTTCATCTCCCAAAACTTCCATCCTAGGAAAACTTTTACGCGATCCGAGGCACGAACACAACTACTACGAAACTATAGTTCATAGATTAGATAGTGATACAACTAAACGTGAACATGCCATAGTAATACATACACAACAAGTATTGATAGTTTCTGTCGTGTGTTGTGACATGCCTTCACAAGTGTTGATAACGTATCTTGTAATCTGTTTCAAAAGACAATAACCTGTGTGTTGCTAGGCAACGTCTTTGTTCGTGTGGTTCGTGTAACCTTAGAACCTGAGGCGAAATAAAGTACATACTAATTCCATGCCTGGGGCCTATTTAATAAAACCGATACTGTACCGTTACCGGTACCGTTGCCTATCGATTTTAGAATTTTCGAATCTCGGATTATTGTTTGTCAACTGTTGACAAACGGCAATCCGCGATTGGAAAATTTTACAAAATGTTATCATAGTTTTAGTGCATTAATATACGACACCTTTTTATAGGTCTTAAAAATGTGTATTTTTTTTTTTTGACAAATATCTGCACTGTCAGTTATTTAAATAGGCCTCTAATTTATCGTAATTTTTATAATTATTAGACATTCTTAAACACAGATAGATAACTTAATAAACCTCCAGATATTGTTTTTTTTAAATATGTACCTACAGTGAAAAGTCATTGGGCTTATAAAATAGGAAGCTTAACAATCAAAAACTCTTTTTTGCTGAGAAACTACTAATATCTTAAACGGAACCTACGGGATACTTGTCTGAATGAAAAAGCCAAGACCACTGGAACTTGAACAAGCAGACTTGAACAAACAGTAAGCACTGACTATTATATTAGCAAATAAAATTTGCATAAGCCCACAAGCTTTTACTGAAAACGATAATCTAATTTTAATCTCTTGAAAATTGCAGGGCGCGATTAAGTAAACTGCTAATGTCATTTGCAGCAAATTTCTCCACCCTGTTATAAAAGGACTTAATTTAACATTTTGCGTACACTGCATTATTTCTATACATGCTAATTTCTTGAACAAATGCAAATGCAGCAATAGATGTTAAATTGGTTTTACGAACGTGTTTTTCTGAGCAATTTCCGCGAGTCTCAGCTATTTCCCGCGGTAGGCACTCGACTCGACGCACGTGTGAACATAGCTAATATATGACAAGTAATCGACGGGGCTATTACCAGCAGGCGGGTACATTCTATTTTGTGCGCAGAGATGGTGGAGATAGGCTTAAAAATGGAGCTATGAAGGTAGCGGATGAAAGGACTGTTCCCATTTTTTTTTATTCAACAGCCTCCATTGCTGTCTCATATTTTCCGTAACGGGCTACATGCTAACAAACCGTTGGTTTGGATTCTTAAATATGTGGGGTTTCCAGAAAAAAGTCATCTTTCAGTTTCATTTGTCTAACGATGTAGGTACCTATGGGTTGAAGGTGCACAATCTCTAGCGTGAATATGTGATCAATTGAAAATAAAATACGATATGAAGTACCAAGTAAAAACGATTACGATTTCCACTTATTTTTTTATACCTAATCAAACATATTTTGGACTACAGTTTTACCATTACATTTTCAAATTTTCCCTGAAAACTCCCATAATTTTGAAATAGTAAAGAATAGAATAGCTATAGTAAGAATAATCAGTAAGTTAAGGCCTTATAAATGTTATACGTCTCAAGGCTGTTGAATAAGTTTAAATTTTGTAAACGCTAGAGTCCATCGTTATTTGCTGTAGGAAAAATTCAATTGTACAATTTCTATTTAAACTTTTCATAGAGTTCATAGGTCACCCCGACCGTCCCTTGCTCGTTGAAGCGCCAGCCCGCGCCGCAGTTGAGCCAGTAGCTTTAAATTCCCCGATCAATAATAATGCCAATATTTTGATCTAGCCTGTCCCCAATGATAGCTGTCCCCCTATCAGCGACGCCCTGAGTCGAGGCCCGTACCCCACAGGGGGTGCCCTCAGCGTGCAGTCGCTTAGTTTGTAATTTATTTTAGTTTGTAAGCCCTGGCTGGAGGCGTTAAGTTAATTCTTAATGGCAGCCCCAGGAAAGCCCGGTTGAGCAGTCACGGCCTCTTAAGGCCAACTGCGAGATGCCCAACAAAAAAAAAATCATAGGTTACCCTATTCTAGTCTAGTATGGTCTAGTATTGGTTGTAAGACAATATTAAATTGTAAGTACTGTTTATTAAAAGTGTTTTATTTTGTTATGTACTTGTTTAGTCTACTTTGTAAAAATCCTGGCTTGATTTTTATACTTTGTTTTCGGGTAACCACTGAAAATCAGCGCTATGCTGAGGGTCCCAAGCACAGCATCATGCTGAGTGGAAGCCTTCATGTAACAGTCACGGTGTGCAGCTTTCGACTATTTATGTTCTATGTGCCTATGTATAAATCTGTGTTGTTTTTTATGTAATCTTTTTGTATGCACGTGTTTCTGTGACAAATAAATCTATTTTTCTTTCTTACTTTTCTTTCTATTATGTGATGGTTTTAAAACAAGTTGGTACGCTGAAATTGATTTGTGTTCTACGTTAGATCATCCAACAAATTTAATATGGACTAAAAAGAGTAAAAGGAAATAGGCCACAAATTAATGTCTTGACTTCTAATTAGGTTCAGCTAAACGACACGAGAAATACAGCAACACCCCGTAGCAAAATGGCGCCTAAAATCTACAAGCTTTAAATTATAAATGATTTTATTTCTGAAAGTAGGTTTGTACAAACACTTTTACACGTAAATCATATTTTTTTTAACTAGTTGAGGTCGGCGTTTCCTATCTGACTACGCTGAGAAGAAAGACCGAACAAACTCAGAGGGCTTTCAGGCACAACTTACGTTTAATGAATGATTTAAATTTATTGAGACTTAAATCTTGAACATGGCTTGGAAGTTTGTTATAAAAGCGTATACATTGACATCTGAATGATCCACCTATTTTCTTGAGCAACAAATACACAAGAACAACAAATTTGTGTTTGTTCCTAGTATTTTTACTATGGATATAGTATATAGATATTTATATGGATGTAGTATACTATGGATATCACTGTATTTTTTAAACAATTTAATATTTTTATGGGCATCATCATCATCATCATTTCAGCCGGACGACGTCCATTGCTGGACATAGGCCTCCCCCAAATTGGGGGGGCGTGCCATTATCGCCACGCTTGGCAGGCGGGTTGGCGATCGCAGTATGATGGTAAAATGCATAGAGAACGCTGCTGCCCATTCTCTAGTAAGTCCCTTAGTCGCTTCCTACGACACCCACGGGAAGAGATGGGTTGGTGCTATTCTTTACGTCCGGCACCACACGGAACATGTTTTTATGGGCATATAAAAGATTTTCAAAAATATACTGTGAAGGCACAGTCATTACATTAATCTCCTTAAATTTCTCTCTGAGAGAGTGTCTCGGACTTAATTTATAAATTTATCTAACAGCTCTTTTCTGCAAGACAAAGATAGTTTTAATGTCGGCGGCATTTCCCCATAACAGAATACCATACGACATTACACTATGAAAATAGCTGAAGTACACTAAACGGGCTGTCTCTATATCAGTTAAATTACGAATTTTTTTAACAGCATATGCTGCAGAGCTTTGCTTTAAATAGTTTTCCCTTCTTTTCGCTCTGCGTGTTAAGAAATCAAAAGCGATAGGCCTCATACATCGGAGATTCATAAAATGACCGCAAATTTTAATATAAATCTTTTTTTAGAGCCCCAGTCTAGACACAACATCTACACGCTTTTATAGATAGGTACTCGTCTAAATAGCTATGAGTATATTCTCAGTGCTGTACTGAGAATGTACTTGGTAGGTACTTGTCCTGATTGGCTATATTCCGTCGTTATGAACTTGAGAATTCGATTACAACATGATAACCCTCAACACACCGTGAAAATCCTAAAAGGTGTTAGCTTTCCTAATTTATAATTTATTGTGTAAATCGTGGTAGGTATACATGAAAACGATAGTGTCTCAGTCTTCACGTAAATACAGTGCTCGATAAAAATGTTATCGTATCTATTTTTTATTTAATTTCCTCAGAAACAGTATCAAAGAATACGAAATAGTTGAATCAATTCCACATAGTGGCCCTTTCAGGAACATTCTCTAACATAATATCTATGGCACAGTAAACGGCCTACAAAAATGTGTTCAATAAAGTTGATAAATAAAAAAAAACTGACGCAGGAAATTGGAATGTTCGGATAAAATGGGAGGACATTCTCGGTCATCTCAGGGGTCACACAAGTCGAGTAGTACGAGTATCATTTCGTAACGTAAATATGACAGTCGTGTTTTTTCCGGTGCGAAAATGGTTAAAAGAATTGGCAGTGGTTTTTGTATGTTTTTTTTTTGTCATTTAGTAGACGTATGTGTTTTGTTTTAAATATATTTTTAACCGATTTTAAAAAGAATGAGGACATCAATTCGAAATGTTCATATTTTTTTATTTATGTTCGGGCATACGTCCGTCATATAGGTATAGACGGATTTGCAAAATTCTTTTTTTTTCGAAAGGAGTTTACTCCGAAATGGTCCTATTTAAATTTCATATAGATCTGATGATGCGTTTCGGAGACAGACAACGGAACTCTTCAAAAATGACAGCAAATAAACCGCGATTGCTGCTATCGCGTATGCATTGTTATGACCCCAAGAATGATGTAATTTCGAATTGTGTGGGATAGGAACTAAAACTTAAAAGTGAAAAATAAAAAACTTTTTTCAAAAGAAAAACAACCAACTTCCAAAAAACCTTTACAAAGTGAAAAATAACTTTAATTTCGGAAGGCGGCGACAAATAATTAAAACACTTATCCAAAGTCACCAGTCCAGTTTTTTTATTTGCGACTTGGAAATTTCTATAAAGTTTAAATTGGTACCTTTAAAAAGCTTGTTTCAGACGTTAATAGGCTAATACTTCTCATATTACTTACCATGTTATTGATTTCTGCCATTACAAAAAATGTCATGTCTTATTTATATTTTTTATTTATTAATGTTACCCATATATCATCCAATATTACTCCAATCATTCAAACACAAATGAAAGTTTTACTGAAATATTGCTCCACAGTGCTGATGTAAACCAAAAATTCGGATATTTATATGAAAATGCTCAGTCAATGTCACAAAAATCCTTTACACTTCGACAAATGATATGCCATACGATTCAATTCACACGAAAATAATATTCAGGTTGTGACCTTTTTTCAGGAAAAAAAAACATCTTTATTTTATGTATGGCTTGCGTTACATCGATCACTTAGTTAGGGTTGTCAATTTTAATGGGATATTTTTGCGCTCATATGGAAGCTACAACACTGGCTTATCAATCTACGTGGCATATGCTACAAACAATGTGTTTTTGTAAATAACTTAATCCTTTTGCGTTCTTCGTTTATTGTCGATGGTCGGTTTTTATCTTGTAGATTTAAATATGCAACTGGACTGGCTAGATTCTTGATTTTAAGTCCCATCCCTACTATAATAGTAAATTCAATAAGGCATCGTTAAAAAGGTGTTACTTTCAACACTTCTTATACTAGTACAGTATTTCTATATTAGTTACATAAAGAAAAAGATGTCATACGAGTATATGCGGAACTTGAAGTTACACGACGGTACGTTATTCTTCGCAACAAAGTAAATACAAAACAACTAAACATTCCTACTTTATGGTGTAGGAATTAATCATAACGACGTTCAGACTGCCATAATTCCACACATTGTAATCAGTTATGAGGCTATTTGTTACGGAACAGTTATTGCCAAACATCTGGAGCAATAAAAAGTTAGTCACCTACCTGGACGAACATTTGAGTGTGTTTAACAAACATAATTTTCACTTAAGCATACTTTGTATTTGAGCATACTCAATATAATTTTGGCAAAAAATATACGTCTTTTTAATGAGGGTGTTGTAAAAGGTAATTTGAAATGTAAGAAGTATTTGGTCATAGTTCCTGGATTTTAAATAACCTATTATTGATGGAGTGAAAGCTTATTCTCTGATTCCTTGAATAAAAGGTCTACTATAGACTAGTAAAATCTGTTATAAGTTTTTAATATCTCTATATTTTTGTAAAACTTTCCGTCCCTTTTAAACTTATCCAAACCAGTTTTATTCAGAAAATGAAGCATCCATTTCATTCAGTTTGAAACGTAACTATTAATTTAAAGTGAACAGGCAATACTACGAACGGTCTATCTACAGAACACCTTTTTCGCAGAATTTTCGAATTGCTAAAATTACAAATGTGGCAAGGTGCCAAAAGGTAAGAGGTAAGAATAATAATGGGGTTTCGTAGTAAATTGAACACACAGACTTCTGCTAGGGGTGTGGGTTGTTCGAAAGAGATACCGTGGCCCCTGGCACACAGGCAACTGAAGGAACACGGGTGGGTTTTAGTCAGTAAAAGTCTGACACGGCCTGCCGCTCCACCCAGAGCGGGAGAAGTTATTTGATCCTCAAAAAAAAAACACAGCTTTACCAACTTGATTTAAAAATGGCCAGTTCAAATTACATGTTGTACCGACCACATAAACATTTGGATAAGGGCTCGAGAATGATTCTTAAAAGACTTCCTGGCAATTCTAAGTTCAATCAAAAGGTCAATCCTACTATCCTACTAATATTATAAATGCGAAAGTTTGGATGTTTGATGTTTGGATGTTTGTTACTCAATCACGCAAAACCGGCAGAACGGATTTGGATAAAATTTGGCACACGTACCTATTTTTTTTATTATTATTAATCGTTTATTTCAGGCATTAGCACCCATAAAAATAAAATTGAAAACTTATTCTAAAACAAAAGATAAACTAAACAAATGAACATAAAAACAAACAGTGAAGGAGATAAAAATAACAATAAAACAGCCCCCCATCAGTTTATAACTATAGTTTGTGTTGAAATGAATTAATTGCATACTCTCAACTCAATACGCCTCCTATCTTCAAGTATGTGAACTATTAAACGACTCACGCTTAACATTACTATTGACGTTTAATAGCATATATTTAATCTGTTACTTTTTGGCTGATTGTAAAATTATAAGGATTATTGCTCAGTTTGCGTATTTAATTAAATAATTAGTTCTGGAATTACTTAAATACTTTCATAAATTATCAGTTTGTAACTTGGCTTAATGCATAGTATACTTTTTAACGAGGTAGTAGGTTCCCACGACATAATTTCCAACATTAACGCGGCAAAGCCGCGGGCAAAAGCTAGCTCAACATAAATGCTTAGACAGTGACTCTAAATTTTGACGAATTTAATGAAAGCAGTAATTACAACTGTCCATCTATCATTAATTATCTCAAAACACTTAAAGAGGTCACGCCTGATGGTACTAATACCATTTATGACAAGTCATTACTTACATATGCAAAAGTAAATTGTAATTAAACGAAATTACCGCTGACGTCATTCAAAGAAATAGGTACATTCTACCAAAGGGCTTGGTCATCGGTAAATTTAATAATATTAGTTTAGCATGAATATTCATTTGTCTTTCTGAAAAAAATACTCCCTAACCAGGAATAGGTTGTTTTATCCCGCGGGAATAGTAACATGCGATGGTTAGATGTTTTAACTTCCGTATCCTTAATGGCTTATTCTGCAGTATTAGCCAATCAGAATTATAGAACACACCTAAAGGCTCACCACGGTAGGGCGCGGTATGTCATAACTTCATAAGATTTCCTAAGCGGAAATAATATAGAATCTTATTATCATGCCCTTGCTACCTACTCACATTTCGTTGATACCATTACAAAGATACTCGAATATACCACGGGGTGGTGTGATATGTCGCGGAAGACTTTGCCATACAAAACCGTTAACCTAGTGAGCGCCGGTCTTAATAGTCTGCATAATCAGCAAGGTCGCTCACAGACGAAAATTACGTGTAAGCGACGATTGCCGTAGACAAGCAAGGTTCGTTGTCACCGGCAGGTAAAGAATGCCTTCGACAGCAAAAGACCTTTGTCGCTATCTTCATCTTAGAGTCACCATCTTTAGAAACTGTCTCAAACAGTCGTAGCTTGCTTCCGTTAACGGTTGACTCCAATCTCCGGTATGGTCCCAGCAGTGGAGTAGTGTTCGAAACATATATTTATTAATTTTACTAAAGACAAAAGAATATCGCAGCCATTTCGATCGCCAGGATGTTGGACACGATTGACCTTTGGGATTGAAGAAGATAACGTTTTAATTAATGCTGTTGGCTGATGTTTTGGTAGCTAGCGTAACTGATAATGTTGTATCGGAGTACATACACTTTGTTTGCAGGAATCACAAGGACTATAGACAAAATACGACAGCCTACTTTAGTAATTGAATAAAAATGCAGGAGGTTTTAAGCCCCATTTACATGACGAAGTTTCTTGTTTCGTGCCACTGTCATATAATCAAATCGAAGCAACAAATTACTTGCGTCGTCTAAACACTGCTTAGACGGTGCAACTATTATTGTCGCTTCAACTATGGTATGCCACGTGCAATTCAACTGCACCGTAAATCAGGGTCAACAAATACGGGTACTCTAACAATTATAAAATTAAGTAACAAAAGTTAATAGAAATGCTAGTACCTAATAAAAAAAAACCTTAATTTAAGACACATATCTCCATAAAATATATAGCTCCTATTTAGATATACCTATTGGTTTATTTCGTGGCATGAAAAACTGGAAATTCAATATTTTTTCGAAATAAAAATTAGGCAAACCACTCAACCAACCCCACTCAAATAAATCCCGGGACACGCGCTTTGTCATACAGATTTGAGAGCTGCATATTGATCGACACCTCTCAGCGGCGTGGGATTATGAAGCGTAGCCTAATTTGGCAGTGTTCACAAAGCATTTTTTTTTTAAACCGTGGACCGGGGCCAAACATTTGTGTTATGCGGACTGTTGGTTGAATTATGAGCGTAAAATTTGAGTCGTTTTAGGAGTTGCTTTCGTAGACAGTGAAATAGAAGTAGACACGGGGACGCAAAACGCTTTATTTTTAAATTAACTTATCTGCATCACCATATAACGTGGCAATACTTCTAGCCTTTTCGACACTTTTCCTGTTGACAGCTATGCGGACGAATATTTTGATGCCCTGTGATTAATTTCCCTCTTTTTTATATACGTCTTTTTTATATATTAATACAACTTTAAGTCTAAGTCTTTGAAAATATAAAAGGTACTTCTCTGGTAAGATATTATCAATATTTTGACTGTAAGGCTAGATTAGAGCACTGTGGTAAATGAAAAGTCAAAGGTAATTAATTTATCCAAATTATTTCGCTAAAAAGTCACAAGACTCGGCATGATTTTGACACGAATGTTCTTGATGAGATAAGTTCATTTTCTTATTTTTGAGACTACCTCGTACTTGTGAAAACATTAGCTATTCAGGAAAGTTTGTGGCGGGTTTGACTTTCGATCGCCAGCCGCATTGTGGAGGGCTATTATGGCAACCTAAACGTAAGTATGAAGGCGAGGAAACTTACCTTATTTTTTGTATTACCTAAACAAATCGTTTAAAACGATTGGCCTAGCGCAAAGAAAATAGTCTTTTAAATTACTATTCTAGTTAATGGAGTATCTTTCTAGGAAAAGCTACCCTAATACCACCAATAAAACAAACAAAACCTCAAATATAATGTCAAGAAAATGGAGTAAGGGTCGTAAGTTTTCATTTTGATCCCCAACTAAAATGATTCAAATGTTAAAATAACGTTTATGTAGGCGAAAGTTTATTAATTAAAACGAAACATGAATGAGCATGTCTACTCCCACAGCGGGACTTTAATTAGCGATGTAGATGTTTAATCATCAAATTGATAGTCCATAACACATTGTTATACGGACTACGCAAGTAGTAGTCCAGTGACGTCATCGCCGCCATTTTCTGCAAACTAATCGTGGTTTAGTGTTAGCCCTTGCAGACTAGGGTTGGGGTCGGCCTTCCGTATATATTCTAATTTCGTATGCGTCACCCGCTTTTTCCCAAGAAACCAAACAGTCTATAAAGACTTCGAAGCAGGTTCTATATTGGGTATGTGGCTAAGGGTCGGTCCAATGAATATGAATGGTGCGATTCGAATCAACCGCACGTTCTAATTCTGTGTGCGTTTCCGTTTTTTTTTTTGGAGAAAGTTTGGTCCGTTCTTATAAACAGTGGGCTCAGCACCAACATGCGGAGTAAACGTATCGTAAATTAGAATGATATTAAGTTTGAAAAAATCTCCTCTAACTAAATATTATCTGTTCTTCTATCTTTTATCTTCTATATAATAAAAATGAATCCCTATTTCCCTTGGTCACGGTATCACACGTGAACGGCTGGACCAATTTTGCTAATTCTTTTTTTGTTGTATTAGTTATTGCCAGGAGAAGGTTCTTATGAAGGAAAAAATAAATAAAAAATTGCGAATTCAAAAGTCATAGTTAAAACAGGACAACGTCTGTCGGGTCAGCTAGTATACAAATAAAAATGAAATGCTGTTCGTCGTTAAGCGCATTACTTGAGGAAGGGTGGACCGATTCGGCAATTTTTTGTTCTAAGATATTCGTAATAGTTCGAATTAGGTTTTATGTAAAGAAAAATTGGAAAAGACTCCCAGAAAAATGCAGAATAACTCAAAGTACATTTTTTTCCATGGGATTTTTATGATTTCGTTCACCACACCGGACCATCTTAAAATTTTGACAGGATGACCTCTGTTGGGTCAGTTAACACAAAACATTTATGTAGTATCAAAACTATACCTATAATAATTATGCTTGTCGCAAAAAAAATAACTGAAATGCTATAATCGTAGAATAGTTGTATTTTTAATTAAAAATCGTTCGAATTTTTAAATTCTAAAAAGTAAGGCATCTAAAAATATATAAAACGAACTAAAAATTAAAAAATAATTTATTCTCAATTATTTAAATAAAAACGTGTTTCATTTTGATGACTGGAGAAATAAAGAACATTTATTATCATGTTACAGCTATTTCCATACGTCATATGTAACATGCTTTTTTAAATAATTGGGATTAAATTATTTTTAACTTTTTAGTTCGTTTTATTAACAAGAACGAATAAAAGCTTGTTTTTAAAAGTTTTTTTTTTTTTTTTACTTTTTCGTATTTATGATGGGGGATTTACAACGGCATAGTTCGTAGCAGCGTTTATCCTTTATGTAGCTTGTAATAATTCGTAGAACCTGAATACGTGTTGTTTTGAGCACTTAAGTAATGGGTAGCTCGCTGTCCGGTAAGGACCAAGCCCGGGTCGACGACGGCGCGTTTTGTTCCACGCGCGCCTCAAACAGATGTCAGCACCAAATGGGGGGGGTCCGCAAGGGTCGATGCCTGCCAGGGCTGCGGGTTGTTCGAAAGAGATACCGCGGCCCCTAGCACACAGGCAACTGAGAGAACACGGGTGGGTTTTAGTCAGTAAAAGTCTGACACGAAGAGCGGGAGAAGTTATTTGATGATTTCCCACCCAAAAAAAAAAAAAAGTACCTAGTGTTATGTATCTATGGTCACTTTCCAGCTCCAGCATCAGATTCTGATTACCATATAGGATCAAAGTACTTGTCAATACGAATTAAACGAGCCCAAGATCGATGGGGTTGTGTCGTTTTAATGCGGAGTTCCTATGGCCACCTTCCAGCTCCAGCATCAGACCCTGGTTATCATATAGGATCAAAGTACTCGTCAATACGAATCAAACGAGCTCAAACTCGATGGGGTTGTGTCGTTTTATTATATTGCAGGTGTGCATTAAAAAATTATAGTCCGCTATCTTAAGTGTTCCGCCATGTTGGATTTAGAATTACATCATACAGCTAAACATGCATTGTCATCCAAACTAAACGTGTTTACAAAATTTCAGCTCAATCGGTTAAAGATATCTGCTTCAAAATTGAGTTGCAAGATTCCACCCGAACAAACATAGTTACATACATACATTGCAAGTTAAATAAAAGCTTGTAAAAAGACAGACCTCAAATATTTGACGCCTCAGTTCTTAATTGAGGTCTCCCTTAATTATAAACACACTATTTAATGATAATTATGAACTTCAGATGATGCTGTTGTTTATATTTTGACAGCCATTGTTGGAGATTCTGCTTTCAGGCAAGAAGTTATTGGTTAATTAATACTTAATAACGAAGTTTGATAACAAAGGCATATCTGGCACATTATTTGAAAGACATTTTATTTTACCTATAAAATATTTTTGTCAATATTTTTTACATGTTTTTCTTTAAGTCATTTTGAACTCTTATATTAGAAAGGGATACTCAGTGAATTTATTATATTTAATTTTCCTACAAAAGGAATAATTCCTAAAGTGTAGAAATGATTGCGTCCTCGGTTCCATTCTTTTCTGCCTCAAGGCACAGAGTCACTTATTGGTATTCTTCCGTCTACTAATTCGAACCTTTTTTTCTTGTTGGGCACGTATTCACGGATTCCAGAGCCGTTTGGAATTTCTGTATTCATTTGTGAATAAAACTTTTGTAAAAGGTAATTGAACTGAAAGGAAATTTCGAGATTGTTACTTATTTCCGATTTCTATTCAGCATCGATTTTTATTTATTCTAAGAAAAAAAAATACATTATAGTCAAGGGAAAGGAAGGCAAACATAAAAGTTAGGCCTTTGCCCAGCAGTGGGATATTACGAGCTAAATATATAGATAGATACTTTTGTCAATCTTATTTGCATAACGATTGACTTCTCGCAATTTGGATATAACAAAAGGTTATTTAAGTTTTTTCCAATTGTTTGTCTAAAGTGTAATCTTCATGATAACTTGAGGTAATCATATAGCGTGGCAGGGACATCGACGCAAAAACTGTAACCATGAATTTAGCACATGATTTTAGACCCCGTAGCGTAGACAACTTTATTCTAAACTCCGTATCATAGACATCTTTATTCTTGACCACGTAGCGTAGACATCTTTATTTTATAACCGACGAAAAATTTCAACGCAGGGGTTCAGAATCATGAACTGAATCCATTGTACCAGGTTGCGCTTCAATATCTCTGCCACCCCGTATTTAAAAAGTAGTTTTGCTTATCGATAGTGAAAACATCATACATTTCCACATTGTGAATGCGCCTTAAATTACACCTAAGTCAGTAGCTATTACAGAGAACCATTAACTGTCTACAAACACTGCTTTTGAACCGCGAAATCTGTTAGTTAAATCTACGGTTTGCACGATACGGGTGGTAAACTACACGAGTTTATGTTTAACGACTTGGGTTTCACATTGAGACTTGGTATAGTTAAAGCCATTTGTCTAATGTTTGTTTATGTTTTTATTTGGACAATTTTTCTGCTAAGCTTATGTTGAGTGTGAATAGTGTGATCCTTGCACTCCAATTATGTTGACCTGGTTGGCCTTTTGGCCTCGTACAGGACTTTTTTTTAAATTTATATTTTGTTAAGCATATTGTGTAGTTAAGTTTGTGATATTTCTGTGCGAGTCTAATAAATACTTTTTCTTTCTTTCTAATAATGTTGCTTTTAAGTTTTACCATTAAGTACAGTGAAGGACCTCTGCACTATCCTTTGGGGAAACAAGGCGTGATGTTATGTTATTTTAAATTGTAGGTTTTTCTGAAGTGAATTTTAAAATCTAGCCCATAGTAGCCCATCAATTGCTCTTTTTATCCAAGTCACTACGTATTTGGTCAAACAAAATTCGCAGTTAATATTGACTTTTTTTTTGTGTTTTCACATTTTTTTCTGCGCATCAATTTATTGTTCATCAACGCTTATTCTTTCTTCTTTCAATTTAGCATAATCAGCAATCGACACGCTCTGATTCGCATCCCCCCATCTTCAATGATGAAATCAGTGTACCTAAACAATACAACAGAATAAAAAAACCCTCCGAAACCGCAAAACAAAGGGAAACGCTGAAATGTGGAGTTTAATATTAGTAATAAAAAATAAACAAGACTGCTTGTAGCATCACCGATTAAATTATTCTCATCAGTTCTCTGAAATTCGTATGAATGAAACATTGGGTGTTTTTTATGGTTGCTTAGGCGAACGCTCTCCGTGGATTGTTTGTATAGGGGTGACGATAAGTGTTTGAGTTACATTTATACGTTAAAATGAAGGGATTTTATTTAGCAACTGTCTGCGATTTTCTTGAAAAATTGGGGAAAGGTTTTCTGGCTTGAATGTAGTCTACTCGCACGTATAATTTAAAACGCAAGATTAATAATGACTTCGTCACATATTTTTCAACGTGAGCACACCTAAATGCACCCTGGCTAATTTCAACCTCGTTGACTCCTTTGACCATATCGGAAATTCTGGCTTGCACGGCATTGCTAATTGTCCACTAAGTATTTTTTGGCAAGACTTTTGCCCCTGTATTATATTTTGCGCTTAGGTATATATTTTAAACTAGCCTCTACTTCGCATAGTTTTTAAGTCGTAACAAAACATTGAAAATTGTCTACTATGTGTCAGATATAAAGTGATGTATTATACACATAAGTCTTTCGGAATAAATTCTCTTAATTATGATGAAAATCACATCAAATTCTGTTGCCTAATTTCAAAGAAAAAAGACGCGGTCACACATTTTATAACATATATAAATATATGTAGCAGGATAACACATGCCAATTTATTTAATTACTTTACGTGTACAAGAAACGCGACTTATACCTACCTATTTCTCGGCTCTTGAATAACAATCTGGTTAGCCTAAACTCAAAACCAAACAACTATTTGGGCACAACCAAGGGCAGATTAGCAGGGGCAGGTAAGCCAAACCCAGGACGCATACTAAGCAGCTCATTTGGAAAGTGATCAATGTTGACCCTGACCCTTGTCCCGACTAGGGATCTTTGAGAGTGATATGGGAGAGATGTTCACATGTAAATGGTTTACATACTCGTATAAAAGACTAGCTATTGCCGGGAACTTCGTACGCATGTTTCTTGTTTTAACATGAAAATGACCCAGGCCCAGTAGCATCCCATTAGTGCATGAATTTTCGAAATGGTATCAGTAGTTCTGAAGATTAACCTCAACGTACAAACTCACAAATATTACCTTTTATTGATGCGCTAAGGTAGCCTGTGAAATTCAACGTTAGTTACGTTATTTGCATTTTGCAGGTCAGTCTTAGGGTATGTATATATTTATACAAAAAAACATAAGAACGTTTGAATTTAGCTGGCTATTCTACCCACCTTATTTAAAGGTAAAAACCTTTAAAAATGTATGTATCTAAATGTGTCTAACGTGAGGTTTAAAAGTAGTCTATTATTAATAGGTTTAAAATGCAGAATATTGAGTCGTAGAAAAGGATTTGAAAATGCATCGTAAATCGAAGTATTATCAGAGTTATAAGCATTTTTTATTTCTTAATGAAAAAAGCTTGAGAGGTGTCAAGGGACACCTGGATGGAACGAAGTTCCTTTCCATTAATTAGTGAAGGAATTGTAAGAGCATTTTATAAAAAAATATATATATGTAAATATATAATATAATAATAATATATATATATAAGACAGAGAAACACGCGCACGCCGAACGGCTTACAACGATAGCAAAAAGTGTCGAAGTATTGTTACAACTTTTAGTCTTAATTTTTTCCGTCTAGCCCCCTTTCGCAACGCGCGATAAGGAACTTCGTTCCAATACTCATAATTTTTTCTAGGTACTACTTTATGAACATTATACTACTACTCATAAGTTAACTTATTTATATTCTTAATTATATTTTCCTATATTTACCGTAAGACTAACCAATTAACTTCTAACGCCTATTCATCATTGTTGAGTGCTCTGTTTCGTACAGAATTATTAATTACTGTGTGTCGAGACTAAAAAAATGTTATTATACTGTTTTGACCTACCTAATTTTATAAAAACAACACCTTTTAATCACAGGTATAATAAGCATGAAATTAAATGAGAAGGTCCAAAATGTATATGTCAAAAACCCAGTAATCGGTACAACTAACTGTATGCGGATCGATTATCGAATACATGGTGTATCTGCCTAGTCTTTTCCTAACTATTTTAGGGTCAGCTTCCATTCTTACCGGAAGCAGCTGAATACCAGTATTTTACATGGAGCGACTGCCTATCTGACCTACACAAACCATTTACCGGGTAACACGATACTCCTTGGTAAGTCTGGTTGTCAGACTTTCTGGCTTCTGACGACCCGTAACGACTGTCAAAGATCCACAAATGATACCCGGTATCAACGGCTTAACGTGCTTTCCGAGGCACGGAGGTGTCTTGGTGTTTAAAGGTCACCCATCCACGGACCAACTGCGGAAAGCGTAGCTTAACCTGGTCGGTCGACGCGTGCGGCTGTTATTGCTTAGCCATAAGCCCCGATATAGGCTGATAAAATATGCATGAAAAATCGTTATCTACTAAGGATTTTCTTTACTCTTGTACCAAAATCAGTCGTGATGTCGGTTATTTTTGCTCGTTCTAAACAATTGTTTGGCATACAGTTTGTTCGTATCGATTTCTAGGTCAATTGTGATACCGTCGCCTTTCCTTTGCTTACAATCTCAGGTCGTGGAAATCAGTTGGTAGATGCTCCTTGTACCTCACTCAACTTTATATTCAGCCACATTGGTAAGACCGAAACACAACCCCAAGATATTCAGGGGAAGGCCACAGATAAAACGAGATTAGTCTAAGGATCTTGGAAACTATTCTAGCATCTGAATTGTAATCAAGAAAAGACTTGAGTTCCTGCATCTTAGTTTTGTTGACCAAATACAATTCTTTGACCGATGCATCTCAACTTCAAAAACTGTCGAAATGAAACTTTCTCTAGTCAAAATCAGGATATAATGTTCCCACTGCTGGGCACAGCACAGGCCTTCTCTCTGTGAAAGGTAGTGGTCCATAATCCACAACGCGGGCCCAATGCGGGTTAGTAGATGTCACATGTCTTCGAATTTTGGTTCTAGGACATCTCTTCCAGGGGTGCGGGTTGTTCGATAGAGATACCGCGGCCCCTGGCACACAGGCAACTGAGGGAACACGGGTGGGTTTTAGTCAGTAAAAGTCTGACACGCTCTCTCGCTCCACCCAGAGCGGGAGAAGTTATTTGATGATTGCCCACCCAAAAAAAGAAAAAAAAGGACATCTCTTTCCATTCCTTTCACCGTTTATAAGACCACTGGTGATGAAATTATTCACACAAAATACATCGCCTGTCTGGGTTTGAACCTACGACCAACAACTCGTAAGTCGCAGCCGTAACCACTGCGCCTCCACTGCTCTCAATGAAACTTGCTTTAGTAATCCATACAAAATATACGGACAAAGACATCATAATGTTTATACCAGTATGGCAATTATGTGTTTATACCTCTATTAAGTGGAATCTAGTCGCGGGCTCGAACTCACTGGTGGGATGACTAAAAAGCACGCTGTCTTACCAGGCGTCATGTCCGACAGAGGTAGTATTAGTGATGTGCAGTTAGACGCAAGTCTACGCACAACGTTATTGAGTGAGATGCAGGATCATTTATAGTATATATAGGCGCGTAAAAAGTTTAAAAAAAAGCCTTCGGAAGATCGGGTTTTATGAAAAAAACCACTGCATAAATCAATAACTAATAAAGTTTATTGGACTTTTTGGTAGCTGAGCTTTGTCAGCAGCGACTTGGTTTTGGAGATTTTACATTTCTTCTTTTATTACTTAAACACGCCCAAAGTTGGGTTAAATTAGCAAGAAAAACTAATCTTTGTTGGCTCATAACTTTTTAATGGGTTTTTATTATCTATAGTATTATGTTTCCGTACCAACAATGTTAATAATGAGACAAAACGATATCATATTTTACTTTGGATGTGCCATGTCAGACAGTGGAGTAAAACACTCCCGAAGTTTGTATGCAAAAAATGTGGACTAGGTTCACCTTAAGCCTTCATATTTTCGCATAGGTACTGGCCTATTTACCGAATAAACAAAATGTTTTAATAGGAAAGGCAGTATAACTTGACATTTACTACAAAGACGAATGATGGCCGGTCGCTGAAGGTAGTAATTTCTTTCACATTTCAAACACCGTTTCTGCTGAGGTAATTACTTGGACAGCCATAACTTGTTTTATCTTTAGTACTTAGTGTTTCAGTGATGTTATTGACTACTTTGTAGCAACTACAAAGATAAATTGGTTCGGGAGTTACAGACATAAATAGGTAAGTTATGTGTTGGCTTAGAAGTGCATTTGAGGGGATTGTGGCAAAATAACAGCTGCAAAGTTCGAGCGTTAAGCTACGCTTGCCGCGGTCGGTTCGTGGATGGGTGACCATCTACTATATATATCGAGACACCTCCTTGCCTCGGAAAGTACGTTAAGCCGTTGGTCTGCGCTGTCATTCGTAGATCATAAACAGTCGATATAGGTCAGAAGCCCAAGACTGATAACGTGTTACCCAATAACTGAGTTGAGGGCGTTAGATTATAATCAGTCGCTCCGTATAAAATACTGGTTAGACTGGAAGCTGACCCTTATATAGTAATGAAAAGGGTTGGCAGATTGATTGATGGATTGATGTGTTTGCTAGAAGCAAGATTTTAGTGACAATTTCACTATGAAACCAGGTAGAATAATATAAACAAGAATATTACTATTGTTATGCTTTAAATATTCGACTTTCGTATTACCCAGTAACAGTGTTGTAAGATAAGATAAGATAAGATGATAATTTATTTGCCCAAACATGAGTACAAGACATACAAAACAATTTGTCAGCATGCAAGAAATTAGTAGTAAACATAAAATAGATCATCACGTTTGCCTTAAACAATGGCATGCAAATATTAACACAATAATAAAAACAACCTGCAACAAAATTGCGTAACGCACAATCAATCATAACCTGAATAATTTTGAAACAGATTGCTAATCCATTGCTTCATATGTTCAAAAAATGTGTCTGTTCAACAACGTAAATAACGCAATGAATATTGTTGAACTGTCAAAATGAAACAGATTATGATTGATCGTATGTTACGCAATTAAGGTGCTGGTTATAGTTGAAAAGGCTAGGCAGGTTGATTGATGCTTTAAATATTTGGTCCTGCTTTTATTTTTACACGTTTGGTCAGAAAATTGTGTACAGGACATTGTAAATGCTGAAAGTAAACTACACCAAACTACGTGGTATACTACTGAGTAGACATGTAGTTATGATATGAACCTACATAAAATACCCAACAAATACTCAAATATCGGTATGTTGATATGCAGTCTAATAAAATACATAAAATATTGATACAACGTCTATAATCTCCAAATCCCTGACGTCACTCGATAGAGTTGTTTGTAAACGCATACGTTTTATTTATCTTCCCGATCTATTTAAGCTCTTTGCATCTATGATTTATCCCAGACTAGATATAAACTTTTCTCAGTTCTTTCATTCATAATTTTACACCATTTTTCAATTTGTATTAGTTTGTTTATTATTTTTCGAGCTTATTTCATGCAATAATAGCATACTCATAGCATAGATCATAAAAAAAATGGTTCAAATTACAAATTTGTAATTTTAACCATTTTTATACTGGTACCTCATTAACAGCATAAGTATGTGAAGGTCTTTTAAGTGCTCCCAAATTACAATGTTATATTATTTTTTTACAAAGTCTGACATATTCTCGTCATTATTTGACATTATACATCAATTCTAATATCGACTATTTATTAGTGATTTTCATGGAAATCATGTCACTTGGTTTAAATAGGTTAATTTTATTTATATAGATTCTTTTACATATTGTGAATGAAAGAACGTTGTAAGCAGACTGTATATTTGTAGATGATTTTCTATTCTTTATTTTCATTCCTCTAAGTACCTGGTACTTATTGACAGGCCTGCACTGTCTTCCCATACTATTATTACTGTAATTTGAAAACATTGTAAAAGCCAATTATTTTTAAAAGAGTAACCGTGTTGTTTCTTGCTGGCTCTTCTCCATAGGAAGCGACAAATTGGAACCGTGCACCTAGCTTCCAACGTTTCATAGGTGCCCATGCAGGTTTATGTGAAATAAAATATTTGTATTTTGATTTTGAGAAAACAATTTTACATGCATTAAATTGCTGAAATATTTTAAATTAAAATTAAATTAAATTAAATTTTTATTCAAAAACATAAGGTACAATGTTTACAGTTTTTCTTTAATCTACGTCAAGTTCACTCATGATTTGTGCCTGAACTAGGTAATCCTGTGTCTCAGGCGATTGGAGGTAACCTTAATTGATTAAATAATCACATAGCATATTAGTCTTGGTGCCTATGTAAAAAGGTATATAAAAATTATAGTATCTTAAAAATATCTAACTAATTAAATAAAAAAAAAGAAAAAATAACAATAATACGAACAATATTTACTTTAGCACAAGTAATAACTTCTCTGTATCTTCATAGGACATAGTTTGAAGAGCTTCCTTAAGGATCTTCTTGCAGTTACTGTGATTTAAGGAGTAGATGTTTCCTTTTTCATTTAGCCTGTTATAGAGCAGCGGTCCGAGGTACATATAAAACTTGGCTGTGAAAGCATGTTTTGTACTTTTTTGAGGGCAAACTATATCTTTCCGTCTTTTTTTAATAAATTCAGTGCTATATGGAAGTGCTGCGTGTTGTTTTAGTACAGTGCTCATAATAAATAATTGTCGGACAGTTAGTACTTCACAAGATTTATACAGGAGGAAGGTGGGGAAAAGGAAAGGGCGGCAAGTAGCCACCTTGAGAATAGCTCTTTGATTTTGAATAGCAATAGAAGAAAGCTTAGCGCCACATAGGTGTACCCACAAATAAATCTTATACACAATTTCACGGTATACATTTATTCACAGTGTTTGAAATTCAAGTAGTCCAATAATTACTTTAAGTTGTTTACACTCAAGTTTAATCACGTGTTTCCGTATAATAATGTACAACATCTTAGGTTGTGTCTACACATTTACAAACGCTCCGTTCAAGCTACAGTTTTACAATAGTTCAAGCAGTCTTTGTGAACGAAATAAACATGTCGTGCACGAACGCGTTCGGTAGTCGTTCGCAGATGTGTAGAAGGCCTTACATTCGGTTATGTTAGTTAGTTCGTGGTTTGCGACATGCTCCCGGCTTAGTTACGACTTAAGGAATTCCCTTGGAGACGGAACACGCCTGTGTACTTAATAAAGCTTAATAATGAAGTTGTGATTGAATATGGTGGGTCGATAACTTGAGTTTTGGAAGTGTGGATTATAGAACATTTCAGTAACTAGCAACTTTTTGAATAGGTATGTATGATTTCCAAAGGGCAATCCTACTAATATTATACCTACATGTGAAAGTTTGTATGCTTGTATGTTTGTAACTCAATTACGCAAAAACGGCTGTTTCGGATTTGAATATAATTTGGTAAACAGGTAGCTTATAGCCTGGATTTAACATAGGGTAGGTACTTTTTATCCCTTGGGATAATTTTCGACGTACTCGCGGGCGAAGCCGCTGGCAAAAGCTAGTATATTATAAAACTAGAAACGTAAATAAACTTATAGAACATTAATTTAACAAAAAATAAAAGCAAAACCAATAATTAAAACAACATTGAGAACTTTCGTTTGTAAAGCCGTTAAAATATGGCCCAATCATTGGTTCCACGCAAATTGAATTTGGAACATCGAAAAGAATAAAAACAAACGAAAACCGAGTCCCTTTTAACGCTGGGCCTTTAAAGAATAGCACTTCTGAAAACGTTAATAATCCCCCCGGTTTCCAATTAGCGGTGTCTTCATTTGGAACTGAATTAACAAACCGTTGAAGAAACGAAAGGTCTCCCAGAATTGTTTCATTTGAGACCGTATGAATAATTCAGTAGGTACTGTGTCAATGAATGAAAAATTCAATATTCATAAAGCTCCTAGGTTTGGTTAGCCCGAATAGTATGAACAGGTTGGTAACTTTCTAAATTCAGGTCAGAAATGTAGGAACAGTGGATGTACAAAACTTTTGGTTTTGGGAATTTCTGTTAACAACCTGTGGATTGTAGATTAACAGGGTACACCGATTTCTTCGAACCGACCGGGAAAGATAAGCGACAGGCCTTAGCTGTCGTTTGAAAACATTCACATTCACGTTATTCCAAATGAATAGGCTTCGATAATACGTTTTCAAAGCATCTGAGTTTTTTTCCGAGTTGGTTATAAAAATAGTACTCGTATGATTTTAAATCATTTGTAACGTACTTCATTCGAAGCACGTACGTCCATTAGTTGAGTTTTCCAGCCGTGATTTTTTAAATCACATTTTACTGCTAATTGAATTTCCATTGTATCATTAATTGGGCTTGATTTTTAGTTGGGTTTTGGCGTTTAAAAATAAATGAGTAAATGAAACTGCTACGAATATTGTAGTAGATAAGTTTATTTTAGAAAAAAAGAGACTTGTTAATCTCTACCAAGTTACTAACAAATCTTTATTATAGTTTTGATATCAAGCTACACGTAAGCAATAAAAAAACATGGTCTTTTTAAAATTTATTGTGTGTATAAAATTTAATATAAAAGGACCAAATACTAATTTAAATCGTTTGCAAGTCATAAAAGCTTCTTGAAACCGATCCAAAGTGGCAGTAAATACATGTACTTCTGATATTAATAAAATCATTATATTTATAATATCATAATATTAGTACCAACTTCAGTTTACGCAAACAATATAGATGAAGAAATAAACATTCCTTAAAATAAGTATTTTCTCTTTGAAAAAACCGCTTTTTAAGCTGGACATAAAAATAATGTGAGTCATGTGACTATTCCCATATTTTATACCTTTTCTTGGAGAACAAGGAATCCTTTATGATGGACCTTGATATTTTACGCTCTATCACAGATAACACATCTACGGATTTTATAGTCAGTAAAATGGATAGCAATAAAATTCTTATCCTTATTACATTAAACTTTGAGATTCTATCAGGTAATACGTTTATAACCAAATTATGAGGCTAATAAATTGTTTAGACAAGGTTTTAAAAGGTTGAATGGCAATAGACTTCCCATTTAGCAGTTTGGAGACGACAAAATTGATCACGACGAATAAAAATAATACAGAATCCAAATACTGAAATCTCACAGAAAGTTCAGATTCGGATACTTTTTACGATACGATGGTTCTTTTTTACCCGACTACGCCAAAGCCAAAGAAAACTGTTATAGTGTCGTTTATGTGTGTTATGTGAGGAAAGTGGGCTAAGAATTCAACATTTATTGAATAATAAGCTCATTTTACAACTCGTTCGTGAAGCCACGGAATAAGGAATAAGATGAATATTAGGTATCTTTTCGTGATTTTTTTAGCATGTTTATAAAAGAATACGTATGCACACAGAAAAGATAGATGGATTGATAATAGGGCCAGTAAATAAGGTAGAATTAATATAACTGCTGACAGAGAGGTAAATCAAACAAAGACGACATTCGGCATCGGATCCTCGAAATAACAAGAAAGCAACAGTGAACGTTGGTCCAGTATTCGCATGCGCTTCTGCTGAGCATGCCTTTCTGGGGTTGAATCCTAGGTCGGGCATAGTGTTATTGGGGTATTCCATCTGAAATTTCTCCATAGCAGCCCGAAGACATGATTTGTGCTCATTTAATGGCAATAGGCTCGCCCCCTGTTACAATAACAGGCGATATGTGGGTAGACTATAGGTCAACCTCTGCCTAATCGTTCGGGGAATACAGGCGTGATGTTATTTTATGAACAGTGAAAATAGCGTTTAAAAATATCGTACCGTAGCGCAACGGATCGTGAAAACGTGAAATTGTATTGAACAGTTCCGATTTTCCGTTGGTATTTATAGAAATTTGATGCCTCGCAATTACGTTGTTGTTGTTGAAGAAAATATGTACGAAGCCGAGTTTTGGGTTCTTTTGTTTGAGTTTGATGAATTGACTTCGTTTGGCAAACCAAACAATAGAACAATATAAGTTGGAACGTATGAAGTCTTATTGAACAAATATCTTGCCTTTTATTTGCCTTTATCTGGATTTTATTAGCTTCATACGAATGTTAGTATGTGCCTATGTAACGGAAACTTTAAACATGATTTTGACCTCCTTCAAAACATCGGATTTTTTTTTTTTTGAGGATGGGAAATCATCAAATAACTTCTCCCGCTCAGGGTGGAGCAGGAGGGCGTGTCAGACTTTTACTGACTAAAACCCACCCGTGTTCCCTCAGTTGCCTGTGTGCTAGGGGCGACGGTATCTCTTTCGAACAACCCGCACCCCTGGCAGGCATCGGCCCTTGCGGACCCCACCCTTTGGTGCTGACATCTCTTTGAGGCGCGCGTGGAACACAACGCGCCGTCGACCCGGGCTTGGTCCTTACCGGACAGCGAGCTACCCATTACTCACCGTCCGCAAGCCCGCGCCTACACATCGGATTAAATCGAAATTTTGCATACTTATCAAGGATCGAAGACAATTCAATAATTTCAACAAAAAAAAAAACACTGAAAAATCACGCTTTTGTAGTTAGCACAACTAAAACATATAAAATAAATAGTTTAAAAAACTAAAAAAACACGCTTTAAAAACCAAACTAAAAAAGTAGGAAATAATTTAATTCTATTAAAAATCCAACGCTTTTTATTAAAATTAAATTATTTTCTACTTTTTTTTTAGATTGGTTTTTAAAGCGTGTTTTTTAAAATATTATTTTTGTAGAACGAAGTTATTTAACGCAGCTTGCGGTAAAATTAAATTGGTAGAAATAGTCAAATACCGAAAAAATCGTTACAAAACGAAAAAGTCTTATACTCCCTCGATGTGACTTTTCATTAAATATAATAGAAATAGACTAAAAGTGAGAGTGAGAAAGTTTTTGTGGCTTTCTAGAGTGCTGAAATTAATAGTGATGTCACAATGAAAATCCAAGATAGCGACTGCGAATATTAAAAAAAAATTGCATCAGAGGTGTCATTTTAATTTGTTTCGAGAGTGCCGAAGCCGATAGTGAGGTCAAACTCATTTAGATTTAAATAATGTGTTGAAAAAACACACACCACGTTTTAGTAAGTTAGGTACTGAAACAGATAAGTACGTCATGTTCATACTAAAGTACATAGTGGCATAAACGTTTTGAAAATCATGTAGTTAATGTTATGGTAGATGTTCATTTAGTCTAGGTCTTTAGCGATTACCTTAGACTAATTTGTGACTAACGTAAACGTTTCGTTACCATTTTAATCACGCGATGTCGAATGGGAGGCATCGCGGCTGAGGGTTACAGGCTGCGGCGGAGGAGGAGTGCCGGTACTTTTGAGTAGCGCTCTTCCCTTCCGTGGCCTGGACGGGGCCGCCACCGTTTGATGGCGGACGCGGTGGGGCCGCAGGGGAAGAGGAGTGTCGGTATAGCGTTGGCCGCTCTCCCTATCCCCTGCGGCCGAGAAGTGGTAGGCGGCGGGGCCACTGCGCTGACCCGTCGCAGGGGGACCAAGGGTGCCAAGGGTGCCAGGGAAGTCTGGGGCCCTTGTGCTACTTGGTTCCTGGGGAGGTCACGGCGTGCCATGTGTCCTGGTGCGCCGGACTGGTGGGGTCCGCAAGGGCCGATGCCTGCCAGGGGTGCGGGTTGTTCGAAAGAGATACCGTCGCCCCTGGCACACAGGCAACTGAGGGATCACGGGTGGGTTTTAGTCAGTAAAAGTCTGACACGCCCTCCTGCTCCACTCAGAGCGGGAGAAGTCATTTGATGATTTCCCACCCTGAAAAAAAAAAAAAAAAAACCATTTTAATCAAAATTATGCATCAAGCAACGCTTCCAAATTAAGTTAAACTACTCTAAACAAAACACATTTTAAACGAATCATTAAATCTGTATCAATACAAAAAATAAATAAAATTGAAATGTCTGTCAGCTATTACACCATCCTATTAATATTATAAACGCGAAAGTTTGTAAGTATGGATGGATGGAAGGATGTTTGTTACTCTTTCACGCAAAAACTACTGAATGGAATTGGATGATATTTGGCACACAGATGGATTATAACCTAGATTAACACATAGGATGCTTTTTATCCCGGTAGTACGTTCCCGCGGGGTAATTTTCGACTTTCGTGCGGGCGAAGCCGCGGACGGAAGCTAGTCTGCCATAAATGGTGTTATTAGGAGTAAGTCAGGCTACTTTTTGTTCCGGTCACACGTTTCGGTGGGATAATCTCCAACATCCACGCGGGTGGAGCCGCGGGCACAGCTAGTTAGTTATATACTCTAATACCATCCTAAAACTCAACTCAAAAACTGACCCTTTCAAACACACCTCGGCTTTAACTCAAAAGCTAATTTAAGTCAGGACCCCTACAGAGACTTGGTAGCTACCCAAGTAGTTGTGTAAATAGAGAGACTGCGGAATTACCCCGCGTTTGCATCAAACATGAAGTGTGCTGGCAAACCGCAGGTCTAGGTACAGTCACGCGCACAAATGCCTCATACTTATGCAAAATTCTAAAGCATATTTCTTGTGAAATAATGAGTGCAGCTTTGAGTAAACTTATTTCACAATAGTATGGTGTTGAAAATATGTTCGGAGAACGATTATTTATGAACAGTTGAAGAGAAAATCGTCCGGCCGTCCGTTCGTCCGTCCGTCTGTCTGTCTGACAGCGGGCTGTATCTCATAATAGGTAAACAGTTGAAGTTTTCACAGAATCAAATATTGAAAATAAAAACTAAGATAAAAGTTAAAGGGACAAACAAGAGACGTGTTTTTTCCGGCGTTTTATTGCCTTGTGGTACGGAACTCTTCATGTACGAGTCCAAGTCGCACTTGGCCGGTTTTTTATTTATCTTGCGTCAGTACTTATGCTCGTTATTGTACATTCGAACAAAGATATTGGTATACAGATAGTTAACCTGTTACTGCTTTTAAACAATATCATGAGTGTACTCAGTTGCCAATTCTTTTATTGACATCGTCCTTTTGAATCAATGAATATTAGCAGTGTAGTAAAAAGACACATATTTTGACCTGTATACAAGATTCTTTGTTCGTCGGTACCTACGTAGAAACTGAATGCCAAGACTGACAGATCTATATTAGATTGTCTATCTGTAATTCTTACTTTTGAAATGTTTATACTTCATCCGATTTCATTGGAATTTACAGTTTGGTTGGTTAAAAATAAATTTAATGGTGGTAAAGTAGTTTTAATGGCGGAATTAGTGTGGCTCGTAATCAAAGATCTTAGTGGTTCGGGTGAATAAAAAAGTTAATTAACGTAAGAATCATTCGATGCAAGTTACTTTAAAATGTTCTGTTTATTTAAGTCTAGCAATCATAGGCCGAAGCGAGGCTTATTTAATTTTAGAATACAACAAAGCATTATTTATTCTATTTTTCTATCTCATCATCTGTCTAGGATTTTCTCAAGTATGTTGAGGTCGGCTTCCAGTCTGACCAGCGACTGCTTATCTGCCCTCCACAACTCAGTTATCCACTGGGTAACACGATACCCTTTGGTAAGACTGGTTGTCAGATTTTTGGGCTATTACTGAAGACTCGTAAAAACTTTCAAAGATCCGCGAATGACAGCTGGGACCAACGGCTTAACGTAGTTTTCGAGGCACTGAGATGTCTTGGTGTTTAAAGGTCACCCATCCACGGACCAACCGCGGCAAGCGTAGCTTAACCTGATTGATCGATCCGTGCCACAAGCCCAGCCTTCTATCTATCCATCTGTACCTAGGAACATAAACTGCACTCTATTTAATCAATTGTAATCTTCCAGTCTTCGCCTAAAATGGTCTCTTACGTCCAAGTTTATTCAAGTATTAAGTGATTTGGGTCGTTGGAAAACTATTCAAGCGAAACTCGAAGTTTGGCAAAACGTGTGCCAAAATCCATAGGTTTCATAAAATTGGCACCATATCGGTTCTGAACAAAATATATCATATTCGGAACATAGTTGATTAAAGGTTGAAAAATAAAGCACGTCATAGAGAAGATTCAAAATAAAGCCACATAAACTTGTACATCATTTCAGCTGAAACCCGTCCACTGCTTGATACACCTGCCTTTTACGGCACCCAAGGGAAGAAATGGGATGGTGCTATACTTTATGTCCGGCACCACACGAAACTTGCACAAAATCAAATTCAAAATAATAAATCATTTATTTAAATTAGGCTGAGAGTCAGCACTTTTTGAACATCAAAATTACATAAGACAGTCCCCCAAAAACGCCCGCCCTTCACCACTTTCTAGTGCTTTAGCTGGTAAGAAGAAGTAGCGCAACAAACTCCCCAGCAGCACAGCTGTCTGTTAAGTTAAAAAAACTTGATTCTATACAATAGCAGGTAAGTAATTAACATTACGAAAAACAAGAAACATTAAATTTGTCATTATGTCAGCTAGCACACACCAAGCCGTACCGACTCGGCTGCATGTGCAGCGTTTGGAAGGCTTCGCAATATCTTCTCATCCCAAATGCCGCAGTATTGAGACACTGCTGTATTTGGGACGAGAGGAAAGTCTTTGACCAGTGTGTGTTGACAGTGATGACTTATGTTATAGAAACGTGGTCGCTCACAATGGGTCTTTTCAAAAGGCTTGAAGTCACCCAAAGGGCAATGGAGAGGGCTACGCTCGGAGTTTCCCTACGCGATCGAATCAGAAATGATGAGATCCGCAGGAGAACCAAGGCACCCGACATAGCCCGAAGAGTTGCCAAACTTAAGTGGCAGTGGGGAAGACACATTGCTCGCAAAACAGATGGTCGATGGGGCCGAAAGGTTCTGGAGTGGCGACCGCGTACCGGAAGACGTAGAGTGGGAAGGCCTCCTACAAGGGGGACCGATGACCTTGTGAAGGCCGCGGGACTCCGCTGAATGTGGGGAACACAAGACCAGTCAAAGTGGAAGAGCCTGGAGAGGCCTATGTCCAGCAGTGGACGTCTTTCAGCTGAAATGATGACACGCCAAGTAAGCAAGTAGCTTGCATGTCATTGTGCCATACCAAGACGATGTCAATGTCCCTTTCCCCCCCTTATTGCATTGATCCCACTATTAATCAAAATCTTTTGATGTATATTGCTAATTCATGCAGGTATTAAGTTCTGTTTACGTTTTTATTTTTGCTGGAGTAGTTTTCAATGTTATTTGATGGTATGTTGGTGTGTGCTAGCTGATATGTGGTTAATAATTTAAATTTATTTTTAAAATTTAATTTCAAATATTTTTGTGTTTTGTAATGTTAATTATCATATCGAATCAAGATCTTTTAGACAGCTGTGCAGCTGGTGAGTTTGTTGCGCCACTTCTTCTTCCCAGCTAAAGCACTAGGAAGTGGTAAAGGGCGTTTTAGGGGACTGTCATATGTAATTCTGACGTTCAAAAAGGTCTGATTCACTGTCAATTTTTAATGAATGAATTTGGTTTTGTCATAAATACTCACCGTCTGAAAATTGAACACCATAATCATTGTGCTATAACACCTTCTGATTGGTCTATGTCACAACGGCATGTGTGTATTGCTTGAATCAATTCCGCACTTTTATCTAGACGAAAAATTCCATTGAAAAAATTTCTAACTTTTGTAATCAATCAACAGAAGTTTATCAGGATTTTTTTTTTTTTTTTTGGGTGGGAAATCATCAAATAACTTCTCCCGCTCTGGGTGGAGCGGGAGGGCGTGTCAGACTTTTACTGACTAAAACCCACCCGTGTTCCCTCAGTTGCCTGTGTGCCAGGGGCCGCGGTATCTCTTTCGAACAACCCGCACCCCTGGCAGGCATCGGTCCTTGCGGACCCCACCTATTGGTGCTGACATCTCTTTGAGGCGCGCGTGGAACACGACGCGCCGTCGACCCGGGCTTGGTCCTTACCGGACAGCGAGCTACCCATTACTCGCCGTCCGCAAGCCCGCGCCTACGGTGGCCGGGAATCAGCCTGGGATTCCCGACGCCCAGGGCTTCTCCCGCGGCGACTACGGCCGTGAGGGCGCATATACTGCCTCTCCCTCACGTGCGCCGCCTCCCTCTTTGCGAGCATTACTGCTTCGCAGAAGGAGGTGACGGCTAACCATTCACTCTCGCTCCGTACCATGGCCTGCACCAGGGCCAGACGCGAGAGAGCGCCGCCGCCGATCGCCTCCACGAGGACACAGCGGTGCTCCGCCCAAGCCGGGCAGACCGCCACCGTATGCTCCACCGTGTCCTCAGGGCGATCTTCGCAATGGAAGCACCCGGGCGTTTCCTCCCGCCTTATACGAAACAGGAACCTCCCGAAACAACCGTGTCCGGTGAGGACCTGCGTCAGGCGGAAGGTGAGGACGCCATGCCGCCTCTCAAGCCACTCCTCAAAGAGGGGACTTACCGCCGCTATCGTGGCGTGCCCAGCACTGGGTTGCGACAATCGCGCTCTCCATGTCGCCATGAGATCCCGCCGGAGCTCTGTCCGCTGCACCTCGATTTCTCGCGGCAGCGGAGTAACGCCCCGGCGTTTGGCCTCCTCGCGCCACTCCCAGATATGCGCGAGGACCTTTGCCTCCAGATCCCATGGCGGTAATCCGGCAAGGAGGCCCGCCGCCTCACCTGAGATCGTGCGGTATCCCCGGATCATCCTGATCGCCATGACCCTATGGGACGCCTTCAGCTTTCGCGCTGGTTGGCGCCTCAATGTAGGCGCCCACACAGGCGCCCCGTATAGGGCCATGGACCGCACGACCCCCGCGTAGAGCCTCCGGCAGGAGGCGTTTGGCCCCCCTAGATTGGGCAAGAGCCGCTTCAAAGCAGCCCCGGCCCGCTCCAGTCTGGGAGCCAAACGTCGGAAGTGTTCCGCGAAGTTCCACCGGCTGTCGAGGACGAGTCCCAGGTACTTCATCGTCGACTCGACGCCGATGTGAACCCCTCCCGCCGTTATCTGGGATCCCGCCGGTGGCGCATTCCGAGGACCATGAAAACACATGGCCTCGGACTTGTGCAAGGCCACCTCGAGTCCCAGTTGCCGGATCCTATCGACGATTGTCGCAACCCCGTGTGCCGCTAAGTCGGCCGCCGCCTGGTACGACCTCCCTTGCGCCAGGACCAGCGTGTCGTCAGCGTAGTAGACTACGCTGACGCCGCTAGGGAGGTCGGCGCGCAGCACCCAGTCGTATCCGATGTCCCACAGATGCGGCCCCAAAACCGATCCCTGTGGGACACCGCACGACATCTCTCGCCGGTTCCACTCTCCTTGGTGACCGGGGTAGATGACGGCCCTGTCCGTCAAATAGGCCTCGACCACACGACAGAGGTAGGTCGGCATCCGGTGATACCGGAGTGCCTCCCTTATGCAGCTCCAGGGCAGGGTGTTGAAGGCATTGGCGATGTCTAGAGACACCGCCAAGACGACCCCACCCCGGGCCACAGCATCCCCCGTCGTGAGGGCTCGCACGCGCATGATGGCGTCCACCGTGGAGCGCCCCCTGCGGAAACCGAACTGGCTCTCCGCCAAATCCGGCCCCACCCGCACCAGCCGCCCGACGAGGCGGTCTGCAATTACTCTTTCAAAGAGCTTGCCCACCTCGTCGAGCAGCACGATGGGCCGGTAAGCGGACGGAGAGTCCGCGGGGCGCCCCGGCTTCTTAATGAGGACCAGTTTCCCCGTCTTCCAACGACGTGGGAACCGGCCCTCCTCCAAGCATGCGCTTAGGAGCCCTCTTAGTCGAGGCCCGAGAGCCTCCAAGGCCAGGACCCAGGCTTTTCCAGGCAAGCCGTCGGGTCCTGGGGCGGTACTCTTGGCATTCAGCCTACGTACCGCCACTCTCAACTCTACCTCGGTCACCTCTGGAGCATCGTCGTCGTCGTCGGTGTGGTCCGCATCGGACACCGCAGCAGGCGGAGCCATGGGCGGGAGAGCGTGCTCCCCTCGCGAAGGGAACAGAGCGCTCACCACGTCCTGCACGAGCTGAGGCCGGAGACTCTGGGTCAGCGGGGGAGCCCACGGGCGGATCTTATTCCGCACCGTTTTATAGGGGCGTCCCCACGGGTCTCTGTTCAGGGTCTCCAGCGACTCCTCGCGGGCCAGCATTCTGGCCCGCAGGATCTCCGCTCGGAGGGCGGTCTTCGCCGCTCTGTACCCCTCGTACAGCTCCGCCTGAATGGCTTCCGTATCCGGAGGGCGGACACGGAGCCTGCGGTGCCTGGTGTACCGGTGCCGCGCAGCAACGCACGCCTCGCGCAGAGCTGTGAGCTCCGGCGACCACCAGTACACCTGGCGTGAAGCGCGTCCTGGCTGGACCCGAGGCATTGCCACGTCACAAACCTCGGACATGGCCTCCTGGAACCACTCAACCTCGTCGTTGATGTCGGCAGGCCTGTCCGGTGGTGACACCCAGGCCTGCACGATCGAGGCTTCCAGGAGGAGCTCCCGGTCCAGCCGCTTCAGCGCCCACCGCGGACCACACGGGGCCCGTTGGACCGGCGCGCTCGAGGTCTGGGCGGAGACGTCAAACCGGATGTACCGGTGGTCGGAATACGTCTCCACCCCCTCCATGACGCGCCAGTCGACGACACGCGGCAACAGAGCGGGGCTGGCGAACGAAATGTCCACCACCGACTCACCCCGCATCCGCACACACGTGGCGACAGAACCCCGGTTCAGGACGACCAGGCCTGTCTCCAGAGCCCAGTCCTCCACCATCCTGCCCCGCACGTCCGTCAGACGGGAACCCCAAGCCAAGTTCTTAGCATAAGTTTATCAGGATTTGTTTCTATATTTGATTGATAGACTTTACCAAGAAAATAATTCGTACTCATAATGATCGTACAATTTAATAATTGTGTGTTAGTCAGTTGCCGTTTTTGCTTTACTTTATAAACCTTTTGAACCCTATTGACTGCCTTAGTTTCTAAGTTAAGCTCCAGTTATTTTTATTTATCACTAGCAGCGCTCCGCGGTTTCACCCGCGTAGTTTCCGTTCCCGTCAGAATACGGGGATAAAATATAGCCTATGTCACTCGGGGATAGTGTAGCTTCCCAACAGTGAAAGAATTTTTCAAATCGGTTCAGTATTTTCGGAGCCTATTCAATGCAAACAAACAATCAAATCTTTCCTCTTTATAATATTAGTATAGATTTACTCAGTAGTACACTTTTGTTTATACATTTAAGTTGTTGCAATGATGAACTCATTTTAGTTTTACCGTGCAAAAAAAAATTCATCAGAGAATTGAAACAACTTTAGTTCTTAATTAGAATGAAACATTGCTGAAATTACAATGAAGTTAAAAGCGAAATAGTTACACAGAGTGACTGCATTGGATGTTTTCGTCGATAAAACACAAAAATTGCGGTTCCATACGACATATTGACCGCGTAAGTATTGTAGTTTTCTATGAAACATCACATGTATTTTTTTGATAACCGACGTAAAATTTCTACTCTAGGAGGTCTAGAATCATGTACTGATTTCATGGAATGAATGAATACTGACAAGTGAACATCGGTGACTGATCTGACCGTTCTGAAAACAAAAATGGTGGAGGAATGTGTCTGAACACAATACAGAGTGTTCGTCACAGTATGTTTTTCTTAATAGTTAACTCCCTATGTTTTGTTTGTGTCATGATATTTTTAGTATGTTGATTATTCACATGATGCAAGTTGCTTGCCTGTAGCATGCAAAAAAATTAAACCAACAAATAATTGCTACGTCTTAATTCAGACGATTTTTATTGTTGCTTCAATTTACGGTATAGCACAAGCAATTACATCGCATCGTCAATATCACATTTTATTGCTTCACCTAGCATCTTGGGATATAATCAATATCAGGCTTCAATTAATACACAGAAGATTGGCATCTATTGTGGCTCTGATTAAGTTTGTTGTCAGTTTCAAGACTGTTTGTAGTTGCTTCGGTAGGTTGAGCAAATCTGGTGATTTTACTTCAAATATCTGTGTATGTTCCGATTTTGTAACAACGACATGAGGAAATAATAGTGAGTCTTGTGTCAATGTGATTAAGATTGTCTTCAAAACCAATTGAGTTATTTTATTTCTTCTACTGAGGTGTCGTCATGGAGATTTATGTGACATATTGACCTAATGTAAATAATTATGCCACTATTACAAACATAATCCTTCCGAAAGAAATTCTTTAAATAGTGCTGAAAACCACATCAAAAACGATTGTGTAATTAAAAAGAACAAACCAATGGCACAGGTAGACATGTATATCGACTTTGTTTTATACTGTGTATGGATATAGATCTATTACAAACAATTTAACTCTTTAAATAATTAGCTTATATGGATCAAGTGCCTATATCATGGATTTAAACTTACACAATATTAATCACTAATACACTGGAGCTTAAGATCATAAGCCTGTTTTTACTGCCAAGTCATGCATCCTTAATGTCGCCTTCTGACCTTTGCGGTGGTAGATTCAGTCCAATTTCTTGTGGATGCTGTCCTACATAAGCCGGGATTACTTCCAACGGCCCTGTCAACGGTCATTCTGTTACTCGTAATTTTCGCAATCTAAAGGTTGTGTGGGTACACTAATCAAGAAATGTGTTTTAGCATTTTTGAATTTTGCTTTTCAAAGCCAACTTTCAATCTCAAATCATTTATTTCAAATAGGCACATGTAAGGCACTTGGAGCGTCAAAACTTGCAAAAATAAATAATTCATTCTAGTTGCCCCTTTCAAAACATACATTGATATGGAGAAGAATGGGCAAGAAACTCCACCGTAACAGTAGAGTTTCGTTTAAAATATTTGATATACACTAATTAGGCATATCATTAAACCACAAAATTAGTAACCAATTTGATTTTGTCCAGCTTCGTCCATATGGATCAGATGTTGAGTAACTTGAAAAAGCGTATTTAATTCTTGGCATAATGTCATCTAATTAGACAGTAAAATGTTTTATATGGTAAGTTCTCCTGCCACTAGAATGCCATCATCATCAGTATCGACAGTAGTTCTACCGGGAGTTCTACTTCAGTAACATGATTTTTAATCGTTCCAGCGAAAATACACTTAAAGGTTTATCTTAAGGACTTACATTATACCACAGAAATATTATATAATCTTTTCATGAATAAAAACTTTATGGATTTTAGCCATGTACTCGTCTTTCTATACCAATGCATAGATTCTAACTCTGTTTCAGTCGTGGGAAGTTTATGTAAGAGTATAACAATACTCTACGACACGCGACAGTTGGATTCACCATTCAGAAAACACAGATGTGTTGGACATCAATAAAAATATGTTTTGTAGTTGTGTTAGATCCGTTCTAAGATCCGTTTGTGGTATCTAAAAATAACCGGGGAGCTGTAAATCCCGGTTCGATTGAACGGATTTGACTGAGAATTTCGATTTCGAAAGTTTATGATCTTCAGTTAGTGGAGATTTATAGTTATTTATATCACTATTTTCGTCTGTTTTCTACAAATACTACAGATTCTTTCAAGGTGTCTGTTTCTCTTTGAATGGTGCAGTTTTCAGAATCAGTTTGGAAATAAATTACTTTGTTGCGATTTAGTTAATGTTTAATGTGTGTCTTTAGGCTAGTTTATGTAGTTTCGTTTAGGAGCGTATCGGAGATTTAGTAGAATGAAAGAAAACGTAGTGTTTATGTTTGGGATATTATCGTGTTGGCGTTGGTAAGCGCAGGCGCCGGCCGAATACTTAAGCGAAGCTAACGCGTAGTATACATAGCAGTTGTGTTGTTTCTGTATAGCACTCCCTCCCAGTATGAAACCGTCCTTTCAATTTGACTTTCTGAAAATTGAACGAATGAAATGAATGGCTACGGTCTGACCGCCGACGAGGAAGCTACAAGCTATTAACGATTTTCTCACTTAAAAAATGTAGAAAAGATTGTGTTGTTGATTGCTGACTATAAACACCGCCGGTCGGCAAGTACTTGTTGGTCCCAGCGGCTAGAACTATCAAAAAGAGTACTCGCTGAGCGACGCTCACTTGTCGGGCAACACACTCTCTGAGAAACTCACGCTTGGTACATTCGCATACCAGCGAGAAATCGCTGGTCGCCGTCGCGCACTCGTTGCTCGCCAACTCGTGTAGTTGCTAGCTAACCAGCTTACGTCTCGTGCCTTAGGTAACTGTTATTTGAACATTGTTTTTGCCACTAAATCAACGCTGCACGGCAACCTGAGTTCATCAACGGCGAGGATACACTTTGACAATCGATTTCTTGGCCAAAGAATCAACATCGCCATACAACGTGGCTATGCTGCCAGCCTTTTGGGCACATTTTCTATTGACAGCAATGCGGACGATTTTTTTGATGCCCTGTGATTCTTTTCTCTCTGTTTTTGTTATAATATGTACATACTATAAATAAATAACCCTTAGGTATTTTCACATTGTAATACTGAGTATTAATATGATCTCTATTTTCAATAATTTTCATGAAAGTAGAGAACTCCATCAACAAACCTAAATGGTAATTAAGTTTTTAATAAGCACTCAAGCCCTTAACGATGCTATTAAGATTGAATCTGTTGATAAAATATTAAAGGGCAAACAAAGTGAAATAATAATAAAAAGATATAACCAAATAAACTTTAGGGTGATGAAAGTAAAGATATAATTAGGTTAAGTTATATAATAATGTGTTTTTGTTTGCTTTAATATATCATATTAGTTCTTAATTATAGTTGCATGGTTTTTTATTTAGTTTATTTTCTCCTTATTTAAATCTATTTTTTCATTATTATTTAATTTTGACAGGTGTTTGGTGGTTAATGTTTTAGTTTTATGCAGGGATATTTTTGTGTAGGAACTAACATACGTTTCGTGGTATATTGCTGTTGTTTTTTAAGCTTTACTAGCATAGAAATCTCAAAAAGGAGAAGATGAGGGAAGGAGCAGGTTACGTTCTGTATTTTCTGCGTAGGCACTCACACCTTCTTCCGATGGGTGTAGACCCATCGGAAGAAGGTGTGAGTGTACGTATATGTGTGAGTAAATCTTAAGAATGGGTAGTGTTTATAAATTAAGAAAAATATTTTATTTCCAGTTTGTATTACAGACAATCCAACAACATTTTCAAACATTTCAATAGAATTTGACACGAAAATATATCGTTCCTACCTCTGCTTACAAGAAAAGAAAAATGTTCTGAAGAAGAAACATGTAGGTAGACTTTTAAGGGATGAATCGAATTTGGTCCCTCCGGGAACACCGTCTGATTTGTCTGATATAAAACCGAGTAGGAAAATGATCCAAATCTTTTTTTTATACTAACGTAGAAGTGTCTGTGAATGTTCGTCTTCTATTACATGGGAAAATGTTGGTGTACTACACACGTTTCTGTTAATGTCTTCGGGGAATACAGGCGTGAAGTACCTTAATTTTATTTTGTGTTAAGAAATTCAGACATATAAAGAATTAAAATGCTTTGGTTGAATTTCCAATTCAGACATTAAAAAAATTGCTGGCAAGGGAATAGGTGTTGAAAACATGTATAAACTCACGCCTTTTTACAGAAGGGTAGAGAGAAACCACCTGCTTAAGATCCTTACATATGTAGCTTTGCTTTTACTTACATACGTACAAATAAAAAATTAAATACATTAAAACTTCAGAGCTCCATGTTTTCTCAAAAATTCAGTCACTAAATTCCTTGGAGACAAACCAATGCTACTAACAGAACAGCTTCAGCGAATTTCTTATGAAAATAATTTATTTGAAACTAACAATTACTTCCAAGTATTTTTGTAACTGCCTAAACGACCCTCCTTTTTGTGGTTCGTAGTTTAATTAATGATTACATAGCAAGACCGTCGTCACCATTAAAGAAAGCCTTTTAACTGTAACACGTCACGAAAAATCAAAATTCAATTTATAAAACAAAGTACAAAATATAACTTTTCTCTCAATTTATGAATACGTTCAAATCAGTACAAGAGCTATTCATCAAGTAAAATTTACGATCGAATATGACGAAAAAGTTATTTAGAGACTTTTTCGAATAAATCGAAATATCAGTTTGAATGGTTGAAGCTTGCATTTGTAGTGCCTCGAGATTTATTGCCTAAAGCTGTAGCATGATATGATGGGACCACTAACTATGAATAGAGTGACTCGACTATACCGTGGTACAGATAGATTACGTTATATCTATGCATTTTACGTTTGTATAGTAATCTCTAAAGTGCTGAAGAAAAAGGTAGTCTGGTACATATTATAGCATATACACCAACATACATCGGTCGATAGGTTCAAACAGAGACTGGCGCTTTCTTTGTGAAAATTTCTTCATCACCACTATTCTCAAAACGTTGAAGGAATACATAGTGAGGAAACCAGCATGTCTTAGAAACAAAATTCCAAGCCATGTGACCAGCCCGCACTGGGCTCATGTGGTGGATTACAGCACACTCCCTCTCAGAGACAGGAGGACTATGTCCCAGCTTGGGATAATTTTAAGCTAATTATGTAAAGCATAACCGTACACAGTTGAAAATTATGTGTAGTACCTAACCAGCTGTGTACTGCCAAGTATACAACTCGCTTAGATTAGGTAGTCAGTGAGTCGGTTGGCAAGATGCTGGAACAATTCACTATATTGGGATCGAGCGATTTTTACACCCATAAATGTTTGTTACTTTTTTGTTCGTGAAGTTATAGAAATATATATTTACGTATATTTTGGTCATTAAATAGTATTAGATAAATTGTTTGCGATTTCTTGTCTGAAAAATAAATTTCTCAGCGAGGTATAGTGTTGTAAAAAACTTTACTCATATTTGAAATATTTACAATGTATCGATTTAACTATCCTGATTATCAATTTCGATTGAAACGTTCAGAAGACACGATAATACCATGCCTCGTCTACTAAAAGCCACAGTCTTTAATTAAAAGACCAACAAATATAATGTCCTCACTCGTCAACTGCTCCAAGGACATAAGCAAAAATAATTTGCGATTGCTAGAAGCGGGATGAGACGAAACTGATCAATCCATCACTGGCTGGTTGTACCTGTCAACTAATAGTGATCGATGTCCCTCAGCCATAGTAAGCAAACTCCTTTTTTGAGTCTAAGAAATCGTTGGAAGAAGGCGAATCCCACTATCCTACTTCCTGCTAATATTATAAATGTAAAAGTTTGTATGTATAGATGTTTGGATATTTAAAAATAAAATAAAATTCGTTTATTTCAGACTAATAATTTATCCATATTTTGTTAGTATAACATTATCTTAAAAACTATGTTAGTCATGAGGAGATCAATTGTATTTAATTAAAATTGAAATAAGTTCATTAAAATTAAATTCAAATAAATTAGAATTCAATTAGAATAAATTTAAATGAAATGAAATAAATTTAAGTGTTTGGATGTTTGTTACTCAATCACGCAAAAATGGCCAGACGGATTTGAATTAAAGATAGTTTATAACCTGAATTAACTTAAAGGATACTTTTCATCCCGGTAGTACGTTCCCGTGGGATAATTTTCGCCCTCCCCGGGGGCGAAGCCGCTGGAAAAAAGCTAGTGTTTAATAAAATAACAAATTTGATAGAATCAGAAAGTTTCAGTACTTAAGAAGAGTAGTATTCTCGATAAAAAAAAATCTATAAATGTTATTTTTATATATCAAATCGATTTTAAAACTCCATGGGCCATTTCACTACCTCTGGAATAGCTTCAGTTAAATTATCAAGTAGATAATTGCATGAAAATGCAAATTCTGTTGCATTCTGAGGTTACCTAGCTCGGAGCCCGTAGTAAGTATAAAAATGTACCTATGACAACTAATTTGTCACTCCACAAAAAGCTCTTGACTAAAGAAAAATTCGTCACACCTATTTTCTAACAACAATCAGCCTTTAATGTCCCCACTGCTGTGAAACAGGGCTCCTCTCTGTGAGAGGGAGTGGGCCATAATCCACCAAGCGGGCCCAGTGCGGCTTGGTGGATGGCACATGTCTTCGAATTTTTGGTTCTAGTACCTACATGCCGGTTTCCTCACGATCCTTTCTTTCACCGACACTTAATTATCTACAACTATTTATGGCTCTATGTATAACAATATAAATGACTATAGTAACCTCGTTAATTACCAGCCTTATGTTCGATCAGATTACCTCGGGTGTCGAATATTCAACACAGTATTAATTTCATACTCAATTAAGTTACAAGGGCCTATCTTCTCTTTACTATCGAATGGACAGCTGTACCCTTGGCTAACTAGCCTTATTGGACATTCTTATGATATATTATTAAAAGTATTATTTCGTTATAAATACTATCTCGTACCTTACCAATTATTTCCATTATTGTTGATAATTAAAAAAAAACAGATCCACGAAAGTGCAGTTGTGTAAACATCGACAAAGAAACGTAGAAAAAATCGAAAACCACAAATGGCAGCCAGCTTATTACACGTTTTCACAATATTGTTACGTGGTTTTTCAACACAGGTAGTTAGGTACTACAAGTCTGTGCACAACAAGAGACAATATTGTGAAAATGTAAGTAGGTTTAATTAAAACCTATTTTGACACAAGACGAAACAATTTCGTCTTATTTTGCTTGATACTTATCGTATTTACCTTAAAAAAAGAATTAGAATAAAAAAAGTATTTTTTCGTTACCTTGACTCCACCAAAAAAACCGCAAAAGCTCCAGCTTATTATATTTTTCTAAATTTTTTTACGTACTTTTTAAAACACAGATAGTAAGTATGTGGGCAATAAGAGACAATTGCCAAAACTATACGTAGGTTTAATTAAAACCTACTTTGTTACAAGACAAAACTATTGTGACCATTAACGACAAAAATTTATGATGTGCGCAAGATTGCCTTAGCTAAAAAAACACAAATAATATATTTATGTTTTTTTTTGCTAAATAACCAAAAATTCGGCAGACAAGTTTTAACCCAGCCCTTTCTTTCTTGGTAGGTACTTATTCATCCATCTCCAAAATATTTAGATCATCGGCAGTAATATGACACTGGAAGAATGTGCCGGAGATACGGAGTGCCGAATAGAGGAATTTGATCTGGTAATGGAATTCCCCTGAACCAATCCCGCAGATGCTCAGTGCCTCGCAAATACGATTATTTCCATATTTAGAGAAATTATTACGCTTAGTAATGTTTATGTAAGTTTTTATGTAAATGTAGTGTTTTGTATGATGAATGATGGCGGCGTTATTATTGTTATGTCATATTTTATGTCATCATTTTAGCGAGTATATTATAATTATTTTTCATTGGCATGATAATATTATTTTACAGCAGGTTAGGTATGTGATAATGAAACATTGCGTTGCGTCACATAAAGTAAATATCTGACTACAAAACAAGCCGTGCGCCCGATGATATTTCTCATCGGCATCCAATAATAGTTTAACAAAACTAAAAAACACGCTTTATAATTATAAACCAAACTAAAAAGGTTGAAAATAATTAAACAAAAAACAAAAATAAGGATAGAGTGAATTTTAACGCTTTTTTACATTAAAATTATGTCATTAATTATTAATCACTATAACCTTATTTTCTAATTTTTTGAAATTATTTTCTGTTTTTTTAGTTTACAGCATGGATACATAAATACATACCAAGCTAATAAAAACGTGTTAAAATAAGATGAAGATCCATACAAATTTCTGTAATTAACCTTCTTTTCAAAATGTCAAGCTTCAAGAACCAACATGGTTGTAGGTTGTCCATCAGAGAATTAATTTAAAATATTAAGTAGAAAATTATGATCACATAATAACGACAGCTTCAAAGCTGGTTGACTATTCCCCATCTGAAATTAGGATGTAGGCAGAAAATAAAGGCTAATTTAAATTTTCGGTACCTATGTATTTGATATCATCTTTGACACGAAGGGACTCTGAAAGTAGGTTATGATGGACACTAACTTATGAATAATTCTGTTTGTGTATGACATTGAATGATAATATTTAAACAAACTTTATGTAGTCGCTATACCTATCAAACATTCTTTCTATTTTCGTTCATGTATTGTAAAATAACGATTTTATAGTACATGGTAATCCATGTGTTGCTATTGTAAAGCCCGGTTTAAATAATGATTTGATAAATCTTTATTTTTCCCTAATTTCTGCAGACTATTAAATTGAAAGTATAAACCAAAAATGTTTAAATAATTAGGTAGGTACTTACGTAAAATTGCAGGCCAAAAGCCTAATTTTCTTTATAGTAGATTATCTTTGGGTAAATAATTCATAAAATTATATTGATACGTATTTAAAATAATGATCAAAAGTCCCGTAGACGATTATCCACTTCAAATGACTTCAATTCTAAAATTCAACCACGCGCTGAAAATATTTGCATATGAAAGCCGAATAAGTTTTCGCTTATAAACTTAGTTATTACCATAATTTAATCCATTATTTCCCGCCGTCGTCAATAAAAATGAGGGTACCATGTAGCATCCTATATTACTGACCAAACTTTTAATTGAATATAAACTTACGAATTCCAAAAAGTTTTTAAATGCAGAAAAAAAAATATCACAAACCTTCACATAATCCACAAAAATGCACACAAAAAGTATCTTTTAACTAGTTCACTCAAGTACACTTGCTTGCATTTAAATCCACCGCTCACACGAAATCGCGACACGTTTACGTAACTACAATCGCTCACGTTTCCACGGCCCGTGCTTTCGCTAAAGCGTTATCGGCGCGTCTGGCGATTTTGCCTCACGCCGACCCCCTTACAACTACTTCTATAACTGCATTGCGCCCGTACAAACCCAAAACGCTCATTATTGCTACTTAATTCTTTATCTTCATTACACTAGTTTGAAGAGAACTTTGAACTACTAGTTTAAAACCTTCGCTTTGAATGGAAACAGCGCTTGAAGCAGCTTAACCGTTGCGGGTGGCTTTCATAATAGCGAATATTAAACTCGTCGGAGTTACTTTAAGCGGATTGTTATCGCCATAACGAGTGCTGAAATAATCCTTTTCCACTAACTAACCAGCGCAGGATGATCTCAGTTGATAGGTATACCTATTTATACCCCGTTTTACCTCTTTAATCATTGTAAAGCGCACTAGATACTTAATAAAGGACTCGTTTCGGCTAATAGCTATGATTTGAGTGGCGGAGTCATAACATAATATGACTTTATTGCGGCCATTCGACTCTCCTCGCCTTTTGTGGTAATTTAATCGTTTCCCGGATTCCCCGGCGAATTAATGCTGAGTTTTTTCATCCGTAAGGTTTTTCCGCTAATGAAAATTAGGGGAGTTATTTTGTTTCCGTCTGTTTCCGACGCAGACGAGTTTTATAAACAGTCGTTTTTGAAACGTCAACGGTGTTTTCAACGAGTTTTGAATGTTAAAGAGTTGAGCCCAATTTGGGTTGGAGAGGTGAAAAATCGTCGAATTTATTTTCATGTTATAAAAAGCGTTTGCGTCACTGGTTTTTGTGCACTGATTTGTTTTAAAAATATCATGCATACAAAAAGATAAAAATGAAGTTATATTGAGACACACATACAGTTTCGATGCCGTCTTTTTTTACAAATTGTAGATTTATTTTACTTCTGTATCGCTTCGACATTAATTGGCGGCAATAGATTTTTAGTTATCGAGAAAAATTTAAGTACAGTACTCCTGGGTAAAATTGCTTTGGAAAGTAAAGATGCCACAGTCGACCATACATACTTCTAAATTAGGTAAATGTACCCAAACACCAATAATATTTTCTTACAAGATAAAAGAGTTTGCGAATCGTGTCCGAATCCCACCGTTTGACCCTCATATTTTTATGTCAACCCCTAACGGAATATGATAGAGACTTATTGTCATGTTTCAAATCCTTGTATCTTGATATAAAGGGTGCCAATGGGTAATATAATATTACATACCCACAATGAAGTTTGTAGTTTTATCATATCTACAAGCTCTTTTGTATCGAATAACATTGTTTCGTTAGGTGTGGTAAAAATAACTCTATTTTACTTTTATCTTGCAGTGCCTTTATTTTGAACGTCTCATCAAAACGAGAAATACATTTTGTTATTATTTCATAATAATATTTCGTTTCGAGCCGATGCAATTTGTATGTAGGTAAATTCTAAGCAATTGTATATGTATGAAATGTTTTCATTATAATTAAATTACTTGCTACCTTTAATGAAACATACCTATTAATAATAATAGATAGTTCCTGACGCCGATGTCACACGCTTTACTCAAGTGAATGGTTTATTCGGCCGGAGCTATATTTTTGTTTCATTTCACGTTCAGATGACGCCGACAAAATTAAGTAGGAATTAACGTTCATCCGCTCTTTTCATTTCATTTTCGATCATTCGGTAGGCAAGTTAAAGATGCCGACGGCCGAAATCCAACATGGTTAGACCGTTTCACTAAGGAATTAATTTTCACTTTTGCATTTCGTGTTCAGACGTTTCATTTCGAGTGAAAGATGTCGAATGAAAAGCAAAAATGAACAAAAAGTGAAACGTCTGGAACAAGAATCTGTCTAAATGTTTTTTTCATAAATTCAATCATCCTTTTCAAACGGCATTTTTCTATGAGGGTAAAGTATTCCAACATACGCGTATGAGGCATGAACTTGACACGGACATGACGTAATCTGACGTCAGACGCAAAAAGAAAGAGTCCAGTTAGCCCGATAAGTCTCCGTCACGTTTTGTATGTCCGTGTGAATTACGCCCAACAGTATACTAGTAGCTACATAGATAGTTGCCTATGCTTGCAAACACTAGGTGGGTACCCATTTTCCTCAATTAACTTTTACTACTAGCGTGGGTAGGTCAGCACCTGACTGCCTGTTTCGAAACCAAATCAGTGTAAACCTTTTAGCTTACGAACAAGTATTTAATTTCAGAATATTACCATTAGGGAGAATAATTGCGTAACTTTGGAATGATAATCGAGTTATTAATTCCTTGCACTTTCTATGACAGAGTGTCGACAAGGACAGTGACAGGGCTTACTCAGATATTTGATAATAGACCTTAAAGCTCATTAGATCTAGGTCCAACCCACAATCTTGTTCATATCGTCTATCAACTACTAAGCGAAAAATGCCACCACGTCAATCTTAAATCAACTCTATCTGTAACCAATCAAAGTACAATATTGATTGTGTGTCCTCAAACCGACAGTCCGCATTAATCGAGGCAAGACCCCAGTTTGTCTTTCATCTGTAACACGATAAGGGCACAGTGTACAAACAGAATTTGGGCCACTGCTAAGTTTTTAGTCTGTCACTTGATTGATTACCGAGACTATCGAATTATTAGACGAATATTAAGATTATAGATGTTCTTTTAGACCAAAGACTTTAGCTGAACCTACTGTAAATTATGCTTTTCTTGAATTAAATAAATAAATTCGTCGTTTTTGGTAGAAAACATTGACTTTGTAGTTTGATTATATAAAATGACAAGCGATTTCATTTGTTAGGCTTAATTTCTGAGGATTTTTTGTCCTATCTTTATATATAGCTAGGTTTTGCCAGCGGCTTCCCCCGCATTAACCAATTTAAATAAAACCTTGACAAATTATACACCTAAACCTTCCTCATGAATCACTCTGTCTATTGGTGAAAACCGCATGAAAATCCGTTCAGTAATTTTATAGTTTATCGCGAACACAGACGCGGCGGGGGACTTTGTCGTGTAATATGTAGTGATTATTCTATATCACTGAACTCCTCCTAAACGGCTAGACCGATTTTGATTAAATTTATTGTGTGTGTTTGAGTGGGCTCTGTATGGTTTAGATTTACAATTTGACCTGGTACATGGCGTTGCGATCGAGATCTAGGAAACAGGACAATGTCTGTTCGGTCAGCTAGTTATGCCTAAGTAATGATGTTGTCTGGGCTATGCATTCAGTCATTTTGAGGTTCAAAATTTAAAGTGGTTTTCTTCAACATTCGTAAAATTGCGTCTTATAAGTATTACATTCTTAATAAGGAAGCGGTGTGAACAGTTGGTACACACCGCATTTAAAAAGTAAATCATAGGGTTCTGGAATGAATCATTTGAGTAGGTACGACTAATAACACAAATCTAGATAGTCTGTAATACCTAATAGTGGTTGGAACGTCAAGTGTTTGTTTTAGCACGCTGTGTCTCGCTGCTAGATATTATCAAAGGGAAGAATCCTTTTTCATGTGAAGAGTCACGATGTTACTAAACTGTTTGAAGATTAACGATGAATAAATGATATAAATTGGTTTAATACTTCTCTAAAATATTTACTCGCTTATATTTCGTAGGGTAGACAACATGAATCATTATGTATTGACACTAATAACACCCACCCGGTATAATATTTTTGTTCGGCAAGAATAAAAAAACAACCAATGGTAGGAAAATGTCTGATAATGTCAGAAAAATATAGCGAGCTTGATTGGTGCACTTATTCATCTATGTTCTATTTAACAAATAAGAAAGTTACGCGTAACGTTAGAAAATGAACGAAAACTTAACGACCTTTATTAACTTTTCTAATAATATACCAATGCAAATTCAATATTCATAGTTATGACAGGAGAACATCTGTCGGATCAGCTAGTTTCATATTTATTTCTTATACAACATGTCCCGGAATTCACGCACACCACCAAACACCCCAATTAGAATATTACGGTATGATCATTATAGTTACATACACTAATTTTTTACTATTATGTATTAGACATTGTTTACTTATTAAATTAGTTAAATTGATTGTGGGAGAAAATTGTGGTCACATTATAAATCTACGCACGCACACAGTCACGCACTTTTAAAGGCTTCTTTAGACAGTCGTGACGTGACAGCGCGACGCGACACTTGTAAAACAATTTCAATGAATCTTTCATAGAAATTGTCCCACGTGAGTCGCGTCGCACCTATTTCCAGGAGTCCTAACGGTCTTGCGTAGGAAGTACTTCGGGCATTTTGGTTTGTTTGACTACACAACGGAAATGTGACTATAATTTACGGAGTTTTAATTATTTTTGGTATAAAAATTACATAAATTAAAAATACCAGATCACGATTCTGAACAAAATACTTTCATTAAGTGCAGTTAGTTACACATTGTATTGTGATTTTGTGTTATAATATATAATTTAAGAAAGGAAAGATCCATTTCTAAAAATTAATTCTGTTATTTTTTAAATAGTTATTTCTGTTTATCACTACACAGATCCAATTCTGTTTAAAGACAAAGAATTGGATCTGTCTAGTGATATGGCGACGAAGGATGAAAACACTGAGATGACGGTTGATAGATACGAAAGAAAACACATTATTGGGCGGCGTAAAATAAATTCAGATAATTTGATACGAAACATTGGATTTTGTGTCATTTATTTCTCGAATAGCGTTACATAATATTTAGTAGCCAGTCTATAATACGTACCATTATTATCACTCCATCCTCATTCCCCTATCGTTTTTGCTATCGTAAAAGGAAAGTAGGTACCTTTCACTCACTTATCTCAATCCGCAAATCTTTGGAGGGTAGATAAGGAACAAGTTAAATTGGAGGGTCTTGCAGACTCGCTAATCTGTGTAGGGTAATTATGAATTAATTGAGAACAACGTTTTACAAGTACCAGTGTGATAACTATGTGCATAATTTGAGGTGAAGGAAAACTATCGTGAATTTTTCATTTATCTTTTTGTGCGCAGTGGCAAGGTATGTAGAGTTTACCCTCGACTCCCTGCAGGCAATTCAGAGCTCTTTTCAAAAGAAACAAAAACCCATTTTATAAGAAGCTATACACACGAGGCGCAGAGGGCGAGGCGAGGTGCGGTCTGTTTGCTGTGTTGTATACAAAATCAAGGGTACGTACCGACGGTTATTCAAAATCTAAACAAAAGCTCATAGACTGCGCCCGAAATGGGAAGCCCTTTATCGCTTGTGGTAAATATCAACAGAAATGTTGCTGCTTATTTGATAAACATCCAAAACGGACCCATATTTAGGTCAAACGCCATAAATATATTTATTTCAGGATTCTGATAAAAAAGATTATATATGGTATGTAATAAAAGTAACTTACATTTTCATCTGCACTTCTTCAATTTGCTTCAAAGATTACTGCACTAACGGAAATGCTTAAACGATAAGTGATTAAGTAAAATATACCTTTTTACGCCTGGCAATAAAGACTTCTACATCAAGTAGGTAATGGAGACTGCAATTACCTGTAAAGATAGCAAAGACTTTATGTTAGTTGTGTTGTGAGTAGTTAAATGTTGGCTTTTATTCTAATTAACATTCAAGCAGAGCGGTGATTGCGTAATACACTATCAGTAAGAATCGCTTTCATTTTGACAGTTCCACAACATTCATGGCGTTGTTTACGTTGCTAAGCACACAATTTTTTAGAACACATGAAAGAGTGGATTAGAAATTACCTTTAAAAAAAACACGCTTTAAAAACCAAACTAAAAAGCAGAAAATAATTTCAGAGTTTTTTAGATTTTTTTATCTATTATTTATTTTCTATTTTTTATCGCCATCGGTCCTCGATAAGGCTACAAAGTTTTAAACGAAATCTGACCGTTTGAAGTGGGTCAAAATCAAGTCCAAAGGAGTCGGTAACAAACATGCTTACAAACATACAGGTGAAGCTAATAAAAGCGTGTTAATGATTCAGATTCTGATTAATAGTGCGTTACGCAATTAAGGTGCTATTTTCTTAACAATAAGGTTGATCTTCTTCATTAAGATATAGGGAAGTACAGGTACGTATATGGAGATTCAAGTCGTATTAAAAACTTTTGGCACCAGCTTGCGGAACTGCTGAACACAGGAGGAGCTCGGGAGCTTTATAACTAACTTGGAATAAAGAATGAACATACCTAGATTATATGAAGAACTCTACTACGAAAATAGATCCTTGAATTTTGATGTAACCTCTGCAATTCCAGATGATATGCACATGTATAAGTTGGTTGCTGCCTCATTCCATTCAACATTGTCTAAAGGGCCCTACAAGTCGACTTCGGCCCCTCGTACGCATTACAAAGGACTGGGACCCCATGGTCCCAAGATATGTTATCATACATTTGAAATAATTTGGATTATTTTAATAAGAAATTAACAGAAATCGTCTAAAACTCGACAAAGATCTACTGAAAATGTTCTTCCTTCCATTTGAAATAAACATCTATCAGAATATAATCTATACACTAGGTAAGTTTGTAGGAATTTTAGCAGACGGCGTACTGAATACTTTTGCCTACCACTGTAAGAGAAAGGCGTGATTTTATAAGAAATAACACTACCTACACTTAAAATCTTCTGAAAAACAAAACACAAGCGGCACCTGGTCAGTTAAAATAAAGTGGGGCAGACAAATGAATCGCGTTGAAAGCTTACCTACTCGAAACGGCGTGAAAGGAACAAAATGACGTGAATGAGATTGGAAATTGTGCTGCAGGCTTTGTGTAAAGTGATTTGCTGAACAAATGTACGTGATAGACTATCAGATTTAGAGACAGATGGACGCGTAGATATTGTATGAAATGGTCTAGAAAGAGCTTTATAATGTTCATGATATTCAATCTGCCTAGCCTATTCCCAACCATGTTGGGTTCGGCTTCCAGTCTAACCGGATGCAGCTGAACACCAGTATTTCACATGGAGCGACTGCCTATCTGACCTTCACAACCCAGTTACTGGGTAACACTTGGTAAGGCTGGTTATTAAACTTTCGGGCTTCTGACGACCCATAACGACTGTCAACGATCTACGAATGACAGCCCGGAGCAACGGCTTAACGTGCTTTCCGAGGCACGGAGGAGTCTTGGTATGTAAAGATGGTTACCCATCCATGGACCGACCCCGGCAAGCGTAGCTTAACCTGATGGATCGACCCGCGCGGCTGTTATTACTTAGTCACGACCTCCTGATATTAACCAGATATTATAAGGTGTAAATGATATGTGTTATTTAAATGAAAAGAAATTGTACCAAAGCCAAAAAAAAGAGGGGTGAGCTCAGGACCTTCGTGTGGCGAAGCGGCACATATTGTTCATTTTCAGTACAGCATTGGTTTTGGAGAGTTTTGAAAACTGGAAAACTTTTCGTTCAAATAGTAACTGTCAAAACATTACTGTACGAATAATCAAGAGACATTTAACAAAACAAGTAACTGTCGTCATTATTTAACGTTTCAGTATGCCTTTTCAGGGCCAAAATAAATTAAAAAAAAAAACTAAATAATAATAGCTTTGTAGCCATTTTTTATAGCAAATAATTTCAACAAAATTACGTTCAGTTGATTAACTTCACTACATAGTATAAAACAAAGTCGTTTTCCGCTGTCTGTCTGTCCTTATGTATGCTTAGATCTTTAAAACTCCACAACGGATTTTGATGCGGGTTCTTTTAATAGATAGAATGATTTAAGAGGAAGGTTTTAGTATATAATTTGTTAAGTTTTTGAATACATTGGCTAAAATATAATGATATTTGTTGGAGGTGTCGGAAAAAAAATAAGCCGTCTGGGAGCTTTCAACGAAAACACTGCCTAAACCCTTTGAGATATCCCCCCCAGTGGGTTCCCGCATTGTCGTTGCGGGGGGGCTCAGTAGCCGTGGTCCGCTCCCACGGTGAAGCGAAGAGGAACCCCAAGGTGGGGCCGCTCGTCAGGGCTTTTGTCTCCAAGCCGACGACGTAGCGGCCAAAATGTAGGTTGCAGTGAGGTGCACCGCAACTGAGGCGGGCCGCGATGTCGAATGGGAGGCATCGCGGCTGAGGATTACAGGCTGCGGAAGAGGAGGAGTGCCGGTACTTCTGAGTAGCGCTCTTCCCTTCCGTGGCCTGGACGGGGCCGCCACCGTTTGATGGCGGACGCGGTGGGGCCGCAGGGGAAGAGGAGTGTCGGTATAGCGTTGGCCGCTCTCCCTATCCCCTGCGGCCGAAAAGTGGTAGGCGGCGGGGCCACTGCGCTGACCCGTCGCAGGGGGACCAAGGGCGCCAGACACGGGTTAGTCTGGGGCCCTTTTGTTACTTGGTTCCTGGGGTGGTCACGGCGTGCCACGTGTCCTGGTGCGCCAAACTGGTGGGGTCCGCAAGGGCCGATGCCTGCCAGGGGTGCGGGTTGTTCGAAAGAGATACCGCGGCCCCTGGCACACAGGCAACTGAGGGAACACGGGTGGGTTTTAGTCAGTAAAAGTCTGACACGCCCTCCTGCTCCACCCAGAGCAGGAGAAGTTATTTGATGATTTCCCACCCTCAAAAAAAAAAAAAAAACCCTTTGAGATATAACGAAATGATGTATATTGGAATTGTGTATCTTATATAGGTCTACAGAAAAGCCCGCGATGGCATATGTCTATCTCTTAAGGATAACATACTATATCCATTGTAATACTTTAAAAATAGCCAATTAAAAAGCGGTTATTGTAAAGAAATTTACACAAATACGGTATTATTAATCCTTATCATTTTAAATAAGTTAGGGGCATTATTTCCGACTTCCACGCAGGCGAAGCCGCGTGTGGAAGCTAGTTTCATATAAATTGGACACGTTTTAATTGGGTTTCAGTGGGCATTACTAAAATTGCGCAATATTTCCTAACTTCAGTTTTAATTTTACGTTTTATTTTCATGCGTTATTTTTATACGCCACTGGCAGCATTACTTGACACTAGAGAGTGTTAAAAACTCTGAGTGTAAAAATAATCTATAGGTTTGTTTTAATGATTTTGATACAAAAATGGGCACTTAGGCATTTCTTTTATCACAACACTAATGATGCATGAGAATACCTATAACACAAAGTACCTCTTAAGTCCGGGCCATCCCATTAAATGAGCAGTTTAAAACATTACTCCGATTTTTATTTTTCTTGAGCAATTCGTTAGTCTTGGGCTCTTTCTACTCGAGTGTTTATTTAGGATATCTTTCTCTACCAGGAACTTCAAGATTTTCTCAGGAGTAAGTGGTCTTAACGATGTTTCTTTTGTGTTTTCTTGATACAAAAGAGTCAGAACAAGATGGAGTAAAAGCAATATAACTTCCGTCCAACTACTCCAGTTACCCTTTATTTCGTTCAGAAACTATTAAAGTTTCTAAAATAAAAGGCCTTTCTTGGAATAGTTGGTTAGTTATGTAAATGAATTTCCCTAAAAATTGCTTTTGGGTTTACTAAAAACCTATCTAAAAGATTTTTCTGGAAGGAATAGTATTATTTCTTGTTAAATTTTTTTTTTTAAATGCCTGCTATCCGTCCGTCTATCTGTCTGTCAGCGGGCTGTATCTCATGAACTGTAATAAGTAAACAATTGAGATTATCACAGAGTGTGTTATTGCCGTTTGAACAACAAATAATAAGAAATAAATAAATTGAATAAAAAATAGGGGAGGAGACCTCTTAATTTTTTTACAAGAAACGGATTTTTTGGGCGTTTTTTGCTTTATGGTACGGAAACCTTCGCGTGCGAGTACGATTCGCACTTGGCCGGTTTTTTATTAGTAAATTCGGTGTGTTTTAAACAACTTATAGCGTTTGTAATTTTGGGATAGCCATATGTTAGACGTACCCAGCAGCATCTCTGCCTATTATTTCTAGGTACTTATCAAAAGTAATTTTAAAGTTTTAATTGCTTTATTTTTACATACTTAGAGTATGTAAAAATAAAGCAATTAAAACTTTAAAATAAATTACTTGTTTCTCAAGTTCAAAGCTATAACTTCCACGACATAAAGTTACCAAACAACAAATTAAACTTTTAACTTTTTGATAACTTGGGTAACCTCTTATAATAGAAGTTCCGAATATTCTGGCTCATGAGGCTTACCATTTGATAGAAGCAAAATACATAAAATATTTTCACCATTCGAAGCAATGGCGATATAATTTGAATGTCATCATTAATTTATGCCTCATTATTGACAGTACGATAATATAGATAAATATCGCTAATCGTATCAATCAGTTTGTGCTCGTAACGCTTATAAACTACGCAACTGATTTTGATGCGGTCTCCACCATCATTTAGAATTTTAGACTATTTATTGAGGAAGGTTTATGTGTATTCCAATTGATTAACGGGTACCTAACCTAATTCATTAATATTAAACTTACATTATAATAAATAAATCTTGATGTTTTTTAAAGTCATAAAAACCGTGCAGCAAGGACAGGTCATTAATAAATAATCCGTTTGTCTGTGCTTCCTCTACGCCTTGTAGAAAACCACTCAGTCATTTTACATCAATTACTTAGTTCACCACCTATATGTTTAAACAATGATCAATCATGCCTCACAACTGAGGCGACGCCGAGAGCCTGATTTTGCATCCCACTAGATGCATTAAATGTAGCCCCTTATCTATGCTCAGCAGATAGTTTGAATTCATTGACACTTCTCACTTCGGTGGCTAGCTGGTTTTGCACATTATAACTTGCATAAGTAGACATAATTTTTGGTAACCTGATATTCAATCTTTAAATTCTCTTGCTAATTTATATGAGCAGTCGTAACACAGTGGTAATGGCCGCGAAATACGAGTTGTAACGTCGTGGGTTTCGAACCCAAGCACCTCATAGGTAAATTATTTCATCACCATTGCTGTCAAAAACGTGAAGAAAAATCAGTCCGAATGTCATAGAGACAAAAATTCGAAGACATGTTAGGTCTGCTAACCCGCACTGGGTCCGCTTGGTGGATTATGGCCCATTTCCTTTCGAAGAGAGGGGGCCTGTATCCCGGGTCCCTGAACATTATAAACTGATTATCCTCATATTAATTGCTACCCAAGCTGTATTTGTCAGAAACATACAGCTGACAAACTGATGGACAATCACGAAATCAACAGTTCCATATAATAAAACTGAAATTGCAGAATGCTTATCGGTGATATCAGACCTTAGTCCGGCTTTCTTCATAATGTCTATCGTCACCAATCGTCAATGGTGCCGTAGTAATCATTTGGGTACACACGTAATCAAAAAAACAGGTTTGAACCATCCACCTTTAAACTTATCAAACTGGTCCGCAAATACGAGGCACTAAGTCCCGAGAGAATTGCAGTGTTTTAGTAAAATTTGTGTTATTTCAATGTACAAGCAATTGGGTAGGAGACGGCGAGTAACCCCATTATTTCGTCTGGCTAATTGAAAATTGTAATCAAAGGTCCTTTGCCCTTGTCAGTGTACATCTAGCTGTTAAAAGACACTCAATTTGTGTGTCGTATATTTGTCTTGGTTACTGATTGCTTCACATATTTTATGATCATCGTTAGTAACTTCGTAGTCATTGTTATAGACTTTATTTAGTGACTTAAGCTTAATAGAATCTTAAATTAAATGAACAGCTGATGAATAGCTGTAAGCTATATAATGTTGACGACATAATTATGTCCTGAATCTAGCGGGGCTTGTGGCTAGGTAATAAATAGCCGCACGGGTCGATCGATCAGGTCAGCTACACTTGCCGCGGTTGGTCCGTGGATGGGTGACCATCTTTACATACCAAGACCCCTCTGTGCCTCGGAAAGCCCCTTAGGCCGTTGGTCCCGGCTGTCATTCGTGGATCGTTGCCAGTCGTTACAGGACGTCAGAAACCCGAAAGTCTGATGACCAGTCTTACCAAGTGATATAGTGTTACCCAGTAACAGGGTGGTGGACGTCAGATAGGCAGTCGCTCCATGTAAAATACTGGTATTCAGCTGCTTCCGGTAAGACTGGAAGCCTGCCTCAACATAGTTGGGAAAAGGCTAGGCAGATGGTGATGATGATGTCCTGAATCTTATTAAAAACCCAATAATCTTTTGTTTCTTTAATACGAAAACGCGCATTAAAAAAAATTTGGAGACAAACATTTATTATTTCGCATTCGGTACGTTGATACACATGTCAGTCATGTGCAGTTCTGACGTCTTTCCGAGTCCAATCCACATCGAAGGGACGCTTCTCGAAGTTGTGAAGGAGTATGTCCACCTAGGGCAAGTCATCCAGGTCAGTAGACACAACTTTGAGAAAGAAGCCGACAGGAGGATCCGGTTTGGTTGGGCAGCGTTTGAGAAACTACGTCAAGTCTTTTCGTTGCCTACTCCGCAATGCTTTAAGACTAAGCTCTTCAACCAGTGCGTCCTGCCCGTGATGACATACGGTGCCGAAACGTGGACACTGACGGTTGGGCTGGTCCACAAATTTAAGGTAGCTCAGCGAGCTAAGGAGCGGGCTATGCTCGGAGTTTCTTTGAAGAATAAAATCAGGAATGAAATTATCTAGAAAAGAACGGGATTCAACGACATAGCTTATAGAGTGAGCAAGCTGAAGGGGCAGTGGGCTGCCCATGTTTGTCGAAAGACCGATGGACGGTGGAGCAGACGACGCCTGGAGTGAAGACCGCGTATCGGCAAACGTAGTGTGGGACGCCCCCCAGCTAGATGGACTGACTACCTTAAAAAGGTGGCTGGGACAGACTGGATGCGGAAGGCGGAGGATAGAGTGTTGTGGCACAACCTGGGAGAGGCCTATGTCCAGCAGTGGACTGCGATAGACTGAGTTAATTGAATGATTCACGTTGATACACAAGATTATAAAGAAGACACATGGTGACAGGGATATCGTCGCACAAACTGTAACCATGAATTCAGCACCGCAACTGCAGATCATTGCAAGTTGTTTGTAATAATTCTAGACGTACAATGAAGACCTACATATCGTAGAATTTTTTTTCGGTTAGCAAAACTATAGTCTGCCGTTTCATAGAAAAGCGCATTACCTACGCGACCAAAATGTATGAAATAGCTATTTTTTTAAATAAATCGATGACAAATTTCAACATAGCACGTTGCGTGTCGATTTGCTTGCCACCTTGTATTATGTATCTGTACAATCCAGACAAGCATTGATGTCAAACTAGCTAATATAACTCAAGCATAGTTCTACATTGTACAATCCCAGATAATAGACAGTCGTAATCAGAATGCCTTTGTGTCCGCCCGTATTGTCATCTAATTGCTGCTAATTAATTATAACAACCGCCATTATAGTTCCACAGATTTATGAATAAGAATTAATTGGATATGATCATTCGAATCTTGGAGGGAATTAGTTTTACTTCATCTCCGTACTTTGCTTAACGCGGTAGTTAGGAGAATCGAATGACTGAGATTCAAAAACTTTCGTAGGCAAACTGTTGTAATTACTAAATTTTCTTCCATCTATAATTGTAGAACCTTATGTAATCCGTGTCCAACTTTTTGCAGCAAGCTGTAATGCACAATTTATTTTAAACTGCTATGCAACAGCAACAACCAATACTGACGTACCTTCAACCATTAAAAATCGTAGTTAGACAAACAAAACCATTTTTTTAGGGCTCAAGTCGTTTCTGTTCCGCAAAATTACAACAAACAACAAACCGTGTGTCGACAAAACGGTTTTCAAGCAATATTTTTGTGACTTCTCTTTCAAACCAAAGCCATACTTAAATAAGATCAAACTTTTTTCTAATTTATGATCATAGTCTATAATTTCAATTTCGGATTGTGGCTAAATGTTAACAGCTGCATGGGTCAATTGATCAAGTTAAGCTATATACCAAGAGCTCTCCGTGCCTCGAAAACCATGTTAAGCCGTTGATTCCGGCTGTCATTCGTAGATTTTTGACAGTCATTACGAGTCGACAGAAGCCTGAAAGTCTGACAACCAGTCTAATCAAGGGGTATTGTATTACCCTGTAGCTGGGTTGTGGAAGTCAAATAGGCAGTTGCTCCGTGTAAAATACTGGTATTGAGCTGCATTCAGTAAAACTGGAAACCAACCTTAACATACATATGTAGAAGAAGAATCTGATATTTCGATGCAATGTACTCTGTGTCTTTAATCTATATACATTATGACATTTGTACTATTACCAAAATAGATCAATTTCCCGATTACCAACACATGTGATAATTGGATTGGACGTGTCTATTCAATTCAAACGTGCTCATTACAGTACGTAATCAAAGGCGTATTACAGGTTAGATGATGTTGAATTGACAGCGTAATGGCACAATCCAAAGCATCCTGGTATAATACTGCCTCTTTTGAAATAGATCTATGGTTGTTAGGTGTAGGTATTTTTATATTATAGATTTGATCACTGTTAACAATACTTAACTACATATTCAATTGTTGTTTAGTCACGTGATCGCAAGCGCGACTGCTGAGCGAGTGCTTTTCGGGTCAGCTATCGGAAGTCTTACTAGGCAATTATAAGCATAAGTATAATTAGCCTATAACGTTCCCACAGCTAGGGCACAGGCGTCCTCTCAGTGAGAGTGAGTGGGCTGTAATCCACCACACGGGCCCAGTGCAGGTTGGTAGATGTCACAAGTCTTCGAATTCTCAGTCCTAGGACATGCCGGTTGCGTTACGATTTTTTCTTTCAACCTTATTATAGGTGACGGATTATTTAATATCACAAGTGTAAACATCTAACAATAATTCGAGCCGGAATGTTTATTTTTCTGTCGTCTATGGGGACGCTTTCATGACGTTTAAAACGTCAACTAACTAATACGTGTTTTGGTGCCAAAGAAACGCAACGAATGATTGGTGTTATTACGTGTATTTCACAAAACATAACTCCTACGTCAAAATCTGTTCACATGATCATACTTCTTATAAAACTGCTTCGACGTATCTATGGCAGGACTTGCTCTCGTCTCGGGCGGATAAGGAACGAATGGAATGATAGCTCACGAAACTTTTAACAACGAACGTACTCAAAGAAATCGTTCCATGTTTATTCTGCGCGGAAAAGTAGTTGGAAATCGTCCAGAAAAAGAAAACAGAGAAAAGAGTTACTTGGTACGAGTAAACTGACGATTCGGATTTGTGAACTATTTTGGATGGTTTTTTTTTTTAATTTAATTTGTTGGTGTAGTGAAATATACAGCAGTAACCAATTGTCTTACGAAATAGACTCTTAGAATTTAACACATTGTTATAACTCGTATAACACTAGTTTAATCTCACCCAAGTTGCCAGCTTTGAGGCCAATATGTTATATTTTTACATTAAAATAAAGTATTTAGACTCAAAAACCATCAAAAGTTATAGTAATCTTAATAAATATTATTCTCTAGACTCTAGACAATAATGTCTCGACTCTATTACTAGACTCTAGAGTATCACATTTACATACATATATAAACTCACGGCTTCTTCCCGTGGGGGGCAGGCAGAAACTACAGAACGCCACCTGCTACTATCCTTATATACTCCTTTTGCCTCATTTACGTTCAAATAACTGCACCGTGCACCATTTACTTTATTTCCCGCATTTAATCCCCTTTCCACATCTTTATCAATCTGTCCATCCCTTGTAAAGCAGACTCGCCAAATATACGAATTCACTTACTTGCTCCATTCTATCATTTGTATTTTTGCATCACACACCGATACATCCTCTCTTCTTCCAAACACCACGACCTTCGTCTTATTCACTTTTATGTTCATCATCTTCATCTTATATGCTTCATCCATCACAGTCGCCATATCTTGCAACTGTTCCGCTGACGATGCAAGTAGGACTTGATCATCTGCGTAGAGAAGGCATTTGACAGGCATCTCTTTCATCGTCATTCCACACTCAACCTCTTCCAAATCTGTCAGACATCCATGGAAAGCTACGGTGACGTTACATAACCTTGTCCAACATCTAGAGTAGTCGTTCAGTAGTTTTACAGAAAAAAGTCAATATCAGGTAGGTCCTATTGTGGTTTGTGTTTTCAGGACCAAAAGTCTCATTCTCATTTTTAATACCTATCAAACCACATATTAACCTACGCTTGAAAATACCAGGTACATTGTTCAAACAACTTTCAACGAATAAACTATTGCAGACAAGTTTAGTACTATCCTCACCCAATTGAATGGGGCCACGATTGATCGGATTTGAACCAACTTCGGAATGTTTTCATGAACTAGCTCAGCAAATAATTATGTTAGGAAACTTCTTACTTGTTTTCTGAAATGTAGTGCGGTAAGCTGAGTTGGTTTGAAATAATTTTATTGGAGGGGGAATTGAAAAATTTAATTCCGTATCGAATAAATCGGAGAATAAACGTTAAGACGAACCTCCCGGCTATCTTTCGAAGATCTTTGACAGTTGTTACGGGTATTCAGAAGCACAAAAGTGTGACAACCAGTCTTACCAAGGGATATCGTGTTACCCAGCTACTGAGTTGCGAAGGTCAGATACGTAGACGCTCCTTGTCAAATACTGGTATTCAGCTGCATTCGGTTAGAGTGGAAGCCAAAACCAACATAATGGTTGATGGCTAGGCAGATTGATATCAGTTGGAGAATACTTTAGCGTATAATAAATAATAGTTTAAAAAACTAAAAACACGCTTTAAAAACCAAACTAAAAAGAAGAAAATAATTTAATTCAATTAAAAAGCGTGGGGTGCTTGACATTAAGTGATTATAAAAATACCTCAAAAAGCACCCCACGCTTTTTAATTGAATTAAATTATTTTCTTCTTTTTAGTTTGGTTTTTAAAGCGTGTTTTTAGTTTTTTAAACTATTATTTATTTTCAATTTTTTAGTTCTGCTAACTACAAAATCGTGTTTTTTTTATATATTTTTTTCCTTTTTTATTAAATTATTGAATTGTCATCGGTCCTCGATAAGTTTACAAAGTTTCAATGAAATCTGACTGTTTAGGGTGGGTCAAAATCGCGCTCTAAGGAGTCGGTTACATACAAACAAACAAACATACAAGTGAAGCTAATAACAAATTACCCACGGAGAGTTACATACTGACATACAAGTGAAGCTAATATAAAGCGTGTAAAAATGAGGTTGTTTTTGAGGAATCTGGATAAGCTCGACACAGAACATAATTGTAAAAAGTAATGTAAGTTTTAGGTATGAATGTAGGATCACACCAAAGAAATGATAACGGATGTGTAAGAGATGATATTAGATACTATGACAGGTAGTTTAGTCAAAACTGAGATGATGGCTCAAGAAAATATTGAAAAAGACGACGTTTTACGCTAGCCTCAAATAAATTGAAATTAAACAGGGCAGAGGGAGGTAACGATGAATAAGTGATTATTCAGTCATGAAATACGCAGGAACATTGAGATAACACAAATGACGACAAAGTTTTTTATCATATTGCAAAAATCAAAATAAGTTCACGGTCCACCTAAACGCAAACTGCGCAATCCGGACCCTTTGAACCGAAACAGCTTACTTCACAGTCCGATGAACGCGATGAACCGAGCGCCAAATTTATGGACCCTTGGATTGTGAACACAAAAGATGCTCGTGTGAACTCACCATTAATTGATTATTTGAAATGGTAAGTGATTTATGATTTATTTTAAGAGTTGTCCTACACTCAAATTTTGATACATGACTAAGAAAGAGCTAGGAAATAATGGGGATGGGTAGCGTTAGCCGTTTTTGAATCACCATCTTCTCTGGATCAGTCCTATTTTCTTCATGTCAATAAATGTCATGGCTTCTTTTCTGGACCATCTTATCTTTTCTGGGTGTGTTGTAATTTCGTTCCCTTTAATTAATGTCTTAAAATTTATCAGCAGAATTATTTTAATTTAAGAGAATGCATGTTCTTTGCCTAACAAAAGCTCACAGAACTAATGTTTGCCAAACAAATTCGCAAAAACAAATGCTTGTGGTTAGTACTGTCCTTCACGAATGCTTATTACAGAAGATAATTTTACATTCCCTGAACCAAAAATGTTCGTTAGATTTACAGTTTTATACTAAAAGATTATAATATAAATGTAATCTTCGTCTCTCTGAATTTCGGACTGGATCTAAACCACACAATATCCCGCCTCCGTTGCACCGACCGCAGATCGAATGCTCAACGACTGTGACAGAGCTGCAAGTACCTACAGATTCTCTATTTTACTATGTACTGAATTTAAAACCGATTTATTTCGTTTGTGATAGATTTCTGCCATCAAATGGCAATTATTTTGTTTTCTGAGAGACTTGACACTTCCATCTTTCTCTGGATTAGGGACAGGGTCTGGACAAGTGTCAGACTCTGGATAAGGGTGGAGTTTGCTAAATATGTAGTACAGTTTTGACACAGATTAAGTTAACTGCAAGTTGGCTTGTCATGTATTTTCACGGCCAGCAGCCTTAGTACGAGCACAGATTTGTCGGCGGAAGAATAGACATGACTATTAACTAAATCATGTACAATAGGAGACGATAGGTATGTTTTTCTATGAATTATCACAGTTATACGTTCTATACGCATCATGATTTTGTAGAAAATCGTATAAACTTTGTGGCCGTCGAGTAGAAATTTTGTTGTCAGTGTGATTTTGACAGTTTGGGATGAAATATTCTTCTGAAACAGTCTACATTTATAAGGACCTAGACAAAGATCGTTAGAAACGAAAGACAAAATTACAGATTGTAGAAGGATATCTACGGTGCGATGTCAAAAATGGAGAAACGAAATGTCACTTTGTATTGAAAAAGCACTGTCTATTCTTCGTAGAAATAGAAAACGTCATGCTAAACCTGCTGGAGGGAGCGAGCGAGTAGTATACGTCTGATACGTACCCCCGAGTACACCAACCAGTTACGAAACTCTGAGTCTATTCTATACAAATCTCACCGCAACACCGTGAAAACTTAGGTGATGCGTGTGTTGGATCATTCAGTTCCCTACAAAATGATTGAGCTGGATGGTGCTGATCCACGCGTCAAGTTCGTGAACAGGCGCCGTCGGTTGAGACTGGTCATCTCCTAACTTCCATGGCTTATTTAAAATCTTATATTTAGATATATTTTTTTACATTGTTCTCACTTATAGAAGCAACAAGAATAATTTTCCCAAGATTTTGTAATACCTAACATGATTTAAAAGAGTGTCCTTGGAGTTTCTTGCCCGTTCTTCTCCATAGAGATCTACGTTTTGGAATGGGCAACTAGCTTCAACTTTCCAACTGATCGAGTTTTTGACAGTTCAAAAGTGCCTGTAAAACCATTTACAGGCACTTTTGAATTGTACCAATAATTGAAATAAATGCTTTGAGTTTGAGTTTGAGTTTGTGAGCTTGAAGTGAGTTATCATTCCACCTGATGCTAGGTATCCTTACTATAATTAATAATATTATTATCCTTACTAATATTATAAACGCGAAAGTTTGTATGTATGGATGTTTGTTACTCTTTCACGATAAAACGGTTGAACGGATTTGGATGAAATTTGGCACACAGATAGATTATAACCTAGATTAACACATAAGATACTTTTTATCCCGGTAGTACGTTCCCGCGGGATAATTTCCGACTTCCATGCGGGCGAAGCCGCGGGCGGAAGCTAGTTGACAAAAAACTTCATACTTTTTTGAAGTTTATTGAATATATATAGAAGAGCGTAGTCACTACAAGTGATTTAGTTAGTTAGATAGTGAGTGTTATGTACGTAAAGGTACTATCGAAGAAACTTACATCTGACCAATTTAAAAGCAAAATCCCGTGCACACAATGACCACATCTGTTAGTAAGCGTTACTATAGCGGCTGAGCGCTGCAATCAATAATAATCCTTTCGGTGCCGGTGTATAGATGTTAGCTTCCTCGCTGGTACCTACTAAAATTTTCTCAAATAAAAAAAAAGATTTTTATTCAATTTGATGAAACGAGTTTGCAAAAAATTTTGTCTACATCATTTAGGCATTGTTACATTAAAACTTTTCTTAAATTCTGTAGATTTTTCATTATCAATAAATTATCATCCATTGTGGGCAAAACGAAATAATAAAGGAGAGCTCATAAATCTAGATTCGCTGTCTAGATCGAAGCCTAAGGTTGAAAAAGAGACTTTATTAAATAGCTCTATTGTTGAAAAAAAATCGGTCCCATCGGCCATCTGTTTTGCGAGTAATGTACCGGTCGATACTGAATACTATTATGCACTATTGTGCATAAAGTATTGTCAGCTAATTTAATTTGACCCTTTATACCATAAACGCTTCACCAACGTCCATGCACGTTATAACGTTATCATAGACGGAAATTTAGAAGCATCTTCATAATATATTTCCATACATTTTATATCCCTTTGTTATCGAGATGCTAAGGGCGTCCACGATAATACCGTCACGTTGAAATGACAAAATTGCACTTTAACAATTTTAAGCCACCGATTGTACGTTTCCGCACGTTTGTCATAAATAGCGCGTGTCATATACGTCCACAACTCCGACCGCAACGCAACGGGGGCGCAATAACATTACAAAGCTATGAAATTTTATGCGCCCATCAAACTGAGGCTTTCAATAGAAGGTGCTTGGTAGACAACCGTTGGTCTCGCTTGATTGCATGAATACCATTATATGCCTATGTGTTATGACTATTTTTATTCGGAAAATATAAATGTTTCATGCCTCCTTTATTGTTAAGCTTCACATCGATGACGTCGCGTTGAAAATCTCTTCTCTTAAAAGACACAGGCAAATTAGATAGTGGGTATATACTTACAAGGCCTGATTTTTCCTATGACAGATTACAGATATATGATCCGAATAATTTTTTTCAAAAAATGTTATTACACTTTATGTTCACTCCGCGGATTAAAAATGTCTGACGTTGTATAATGCAGGCCTAAATATAATGTTATTTTTACTTTAATTCATTTTGCTCACATTGTAGTAAAACGATTGGCGATCTCTGCTTAATTATAATGAGATCCAAACTATCTTTAGAATACTAGGCATAAATTGTACGTGCCTTTTTTTTGTGAGTATTTCACGAATGAATGGCAACCGCGGCTCGATTACCAATACAGCGCAATATTTCACGATGGCCACAAAATCGCCAAAATTGTAAATGTGTCCAGTGACATTTAGATTAACGGACATACCGTGGGCACAGTAATATCGGTTTTTATGGGATTTTTATAGTCAACGAGTAATAAAACGTAACGCATCACGTTTCATATAAAAATCCTGCGTGCTATAAATTCAACATTGGTGCAGTACTGAATAGACGAAAATGTTACAATACCAGCTTATTACTGTCCCACTGTAAGACAAGGGCTTCTTCACGTAAAGAAAAGGCACAAGCATTGATCATCGCAGTTGCTCATGCTCAAGAATACGTGAATTGCACTCACTGACGCACTCAAAAAGATATCAAGTGCACAGGTAACAGGACTTGCAGCGTAAAATGGAAGGTGGGCCATGGTTTCTGGAGAAACGTCGCATACGCACTAAGATCTGAGCCATCCATGAACCTTTTGTAGAGATGGTCTTTGCTTCAGCCGACTTGGGTTCGAAGTCTATTTAAAGATTTCCATGTCGACCATGGTAACCAGTCTGTCTTATCTTAATGTAAAGTATTCTCTTGAATTCATGATCGCCATAGCTGGTGATGGCACAAGAAGAGCTGCTGTTATCTGTGGGCACAGTAGTTCCCGCGCCAGGACGAGCCAAGTGGAGCATAAGGGTACTACCTACCTTTTCTCGAAACATTTTTTTTTCTGATTTCTCTGAACTTTGATAGTCGAAAGACAGAAATAAAATTTCATCATATCAACCGAAAGACGTCCACTGCTGGATATATGCCTCCCCCAAAAGGGGTGGGGGAGGTTGCCATAATCGCCACGGTTGGCAGGCGGGTTGGCGATCGCAGTATGGTGGTAAAATACATAGAGAACGCTGCTGCCCATTCTCTGGTGATCTAAATTATATAGTTACCACCTAAGTACACATATGGAAAAGCAATAAAGATATTGAGATATTGATATTGAGATATTGGTAAGTCCCTTAGTCGCCTTCTACGACACCCACGGGATGAAATGGGAGGATGCTATTATTTACGTCCGGCACTATACGTAACTAAAGTTTAGTTTAAAAAAATAAAGTTTATTCAAGCCCAAACAGAAGTTTATGTGTATTAAAGTTAGTTTTTCAATGTATATTTGTTTATATATTTGGGTACATACTGAATCACGAACGGAGTATAGAATAGATCAGTAGCCAGATGAAAAATTCGTGACTTCACCAGAAGCAGAAGCTGTTACTGCGTAATTGCAAATTAATAATAACAAAATGAGGACCGAAAATGTATGGTTCTTTTTCATAACTTACAAGTTTTTTTTGTCTAACTTCATAAATTAGCTTTTAAACTTGTCAATACAACAACAGTCACTAAAACTTCGGTTTCCTAAGAAATTGGTGAACGGTGACAGAATACCTGTCCAAAGCGTTTTCTGACACCTATATGTCAAATACTGGTGAAATTTACAGACATTCTTGACAGCCGTTATTATATGACGGAACCACTTATCTAGGAACCCAAAGCTCAAACGATTATAGCAAGTGACTCCCCGTACCCTCCACACAATAATTTACCTTTATAACCCCATAAAAAGGTAACACGTATCTGCTGGTGAGCTCCGAGATTGCATAATGACATGCTGAAGAGGGTCGAGGGGTTAAATGTGTCTGAAGATTTGCAACGTGGTTATGTTATCATCATGGGCTATTTTTAGGTTATACAGGATATTTATTTTACCAGTGCGCAAACATTAACCATGAATTCACCATATCATTCTAGACCCTCTAGCGTAGAAATTTTTCGTCAGTTATACAAAAAAGAATCAGCTGTTTCATAGAAAAGTGAAATACCTACGCGGTCAAAATGTATGCAACAGCTGACTGGTATTTCATACAATGACCTTGAAGCTTAACTTCCACCCTATTTTAAGCCTTTACAAATATTTATGAAGTTAGTAAAAAGTTTAAGTGAAAGCTGAGTATCGAAAGGGCTATCGTACTTATGACATTAAGGCAAATCTAATCGCAGTCTCATCTCGGCGACAATAAAATATCAAATACTTGTTAACAATTTATTCATTTAATACTTCACGCACAGAAATGTACAGAGGCGGACTTAATGCCAAAGGCATTTTCTACCAGTCGACCTTTGGGTGATGCAGAGACAAACAGTGGTAGGTGCAATTACGTAACTCGTGTTTTGAGTATTTATTCAAATATAAGTAAATATAGGTACTAATGTTATTATACTTATACATATGATATAAATACTTAATTAAATATAACCAAAAATAAACATACTTAAATACACATAAATATAAAAAAAAACAAATAAAACAAACAATGAGAAAACCTGGAAGCTCGAGGTATTTTTGACAGATTGAGACTGATATCAGCTGTAAACGTTCTTAAAATTACGAGGATTGCCCCTCCGATGTCTCGGTGTTTATGACACATAACAGAGATTTTTAGTCAACACGTATTTTCCTACTTAAACCATAAGAAGGTGATCTGAAAAGCTGAAAACTCAAACTTGACCTGGAAGGCCTTACAGGTGGAGAACAGTCTTTTGCCTGTTGAAATTCACCTTATTCTCGCATTGGGTGCATTAAGTTCAGAAAATAAAATCCATAAAATATCTATCTTTTAGAAAAAACAAGGCGATAAATCTCGTCATTATTTTAGGAATTATATTTTCATTTATTCCAACAAAGGACTAATAAAATGATAGGTTTACAATTTCGTGTAACGTGTAAATTTATTTCGAGGGTAAAAAAATAAGGCTTATGTAATCCCGATGGAGGTGTTACTTGGAAACCTATTTGTAAAAGTAGGGCAAAAAACCCGAATACCCTTATTAGTCGTGTTCTTTTTCATCGACATTATTTTCTTTACCGGTACAGTTGAAGTACTCGTTCTAATTTATTGATAGGATCTTAGGAACAAAGTCACCGCCAACAGCCGTGATACTATTATCACAGATATTTTAAAGCCCGATTTCTGGTTTAAGATAGTGCGCCAAAAAGAGACAGTTGACAGATCGTCATTTGCCTTTTAATAATACGATGCTGATGTTCAACTTTTTGAGATTCTTTAGGCGTGTATTACCGTGTCTTTGACGATACCCACCCACTTGTGATGAAGAGGTGGTTCATTAAAAATTAAAAATTAAAAATATATATTTCATCAAAGCACGTTCCAATTGCTAAGTAGAAATTTATTTACAATGTTAAACATAATGTTTTGGGTGGAGTATTTTAAACAAAGTACTTATTTCGTTTTAAATATTTTGTTTTATTTTATTTTGTTTTATGTTATTTTTCCGTTGTTTTTCCTTTTGTTAAGATAGTCATAGTATTTGGGTTAGTACCCAACATATTTGTATCTTCCAATCTTAATGTAGCAATGTGTCAACAGTCGTACTTTTTTGTTTACTTTTTTACTTTTTTGTTTACCTATTTTGATTTTGATTTGTATAAGGTTTTTCTTTTTTCTTTCGCTACTTCTAGCTAGCCTAGCTCTATAAATGTCGTGAAACTCTGTTATTGGCTTAAGAGATATTTGTTTTTCATAACTCATGTGAATTAATTATAAGCTGTTGAGTTTCCTAATAAATAAATAAATAAATTCTTTGCAAGCAACACAAACATATATTTGTCCAGTACCTGAACATCACGAGGGATAATAATTTAGTTCTGTACTTAAAATAGCCCACAATAGCTAGCTCTAACTCTATTGTAGAACTACTATACCGATTAAATCGTTTAATTCTAATCCGAAGCCCGTTTAGCACAACAAAGCTACGCTGTACCGTAAAACCTATCTCGTTGGGCCTGCAATCTGGGTATAATGAAAATAGACAGCTGACAAGTTAATTTGCTGAGGAATTTATATCGCCTCTACCTACATAATATTGCTACTGCTTTGTAAAGATGTAGGAAACGATCGACTTAACGTCTAAACTTGTCATTCCAAAAAAAACAAGGATTTTATCTCTTAACCTAGTTTGTGTAGTACAGTTGAATGACAGCAACGCGAAAGATTGGGCACGCCACGATAGTGGCGGTAAGTCCCCTCTTTGAGGAGTGGCTTGAGAGGCGGCATGGTGTCCTCACCTTCCACCTGACGCAGGTCCTCACCGGACATGGTTGATTCGGGAGGTTCCTGTTTCGCATAAGGCGGGAGGAAACGCCCGGGTGTTTCCATTGCGAAGATCGCCCTGAGGACACGGTGGAGCATACCGTGGCGGTCTGCCCGGCTTGGGCGGAGCACCGCCGTGTCCTCGTGAAGGCGATCGCCGGCGGCGATCTCTCGCGTCCGGCCCTGGTTCAGGCCATGGTACGGAGAGAGAGTGAATGGTTAGCCGTCACCTCCTTCTGCGAAGCAGTAATGCTCGCGAAGAGGCAGTATATGCGCCCTCACGGCCGCAATCGCCGCGGGAGACGCCCTGGGTGTCGGGAATCCCAGGCTGATTCCCGGCCACCGTAAACGCGGGCTTGCGGACGGCGAGTAATGGGTAGCTCCACAGAACAGAGGAAAGAGATTAGAAAGGAAATAGTTCCTGATTTGTATTACAACGCGTGTCGCCGCATGTCTCCCACTCTTTAACTCTACTACAAGCAAGAGACTAGTACGTACATGGATTACGCACACAATTGAACCACACGCACATAGATCGCGAGCTTGCTATTAGTTGTCACACTAACGCAAAACAATGCATTTGACACGCCCATATTCTCATACATGTTACGGCGACCAAAAGGTCGATTATTTATATCGATAAAATTAGTGTAATTTTTAAGTTTTGCAATTTTTCGCTATAATTTCTGAAAAGGGTGGCAATTAGTGTGGTCTTCCTAAGTACATATAAATAATAATGTTTATGCTAACTGCAGCTCTGTTTTACGTCATTTATGCGTAAAAAGACATGCTATTTAATTAGGTACGTAACACATTTCCGTAAACGATTACGCCTAATCTGTTTCATTTTGACAGTTAAATAACAATCATTGAGTTATTTACGTTGTTGAGGAGATTTTCTTATCGAACTTATGAAACAATGAGTTAGCTTGATCAATCAGAATCTGAATCGTTTTGAAATAATCTGCTTCAAAATGATTCAGATTGTGTTTGATCGTGCATTACGCAATTAAGGTAATGGGCTACGGCTAGTAAGTAAATAAATGACACAAGTAAAAAATACAATACCACTTTAATTATGAACAACAATTTAAACTCCATTTCAATGCTGATTTTATTATTGTCCTTGAAATAATACGAATTTATTAAGTAACATGCGCTTGCTATCTTTTAAATTCGAATTTTTCAAAATAAAGTGCAATCTTAAATTAATATATTTTCCGATAATAGCCTTAGTTAGGTCTGTAACATGGCTCGCAGTAGGATATAATCCAATCTGATGATTACTAATGTTGCTAAATAATTCAGTTCCAACGAAGCTGCACAAAATCTTTGTTGTCAACATATGTTTGTTAACATTCCGGAGATTGTCGGTATAAATCTTGATAACTGCTTCCGACGTTTTACATATTAGTATTAGATCTTTCGAAGGGTACAAGAGACCCCCTTTATCTTACATTCATCTACATTTAGTAGGTATCCATTCAATTCTACCAGTTGCTTCAATCCACAGTCTTCTTGCACCAGGATCTTTTGGAAACCTGAAAATAAAATTTATAATGTATGTTTTCATTATAAATGGTTAACTTTAAACCAAATTGTAGACGAAAAACCGACTCAGAAACTAAATTAATAACCCATAATAAACAATAATTGATGGTAGTAAACAAAGTTATTTTAATTATAATATTACTGATAATTATCACTTATATCAAACACACATACTTAATATCGACATTGTTTACAACTTGGTACAACACTATCGATACGCATGGATTTCGCAGAATTTCAGATTGGCTGGGCGCCCGCGACGTTCGCAGGGAACGCAATACATTGCGCGATTGCTCATCTAGTACAAGATGGTACCCATGCATTACAAGCAATGTATAATTTAGCATCTGGCTGCGATTGTATCGTTTTTGTCTACAAATGACATAATACAATTGTAAAAATTATAAATATCGCTTGTATTTTAAGGATTTTGGACTTACCGGTGAAAAGAAATCCCTTCCCGGGCTACACTACACACCTTGCTTCTTTTCCGACACGTTATAATAGCGCAAGACGGCATAATTCAATTTTTTTCGCGGAGCTTCGCACGTTGTCACAGTATGAGCGCGACTGTTGTCCGGTGAACACCGGTGAACCAAATTTCGGTTGACATGCGAGCGTTTGCTCATAAGTGCGGCGCGCCTGCCCCGCCCACAAGGCCCTTCTAATCTCTTTCCTCTGTTCTGTGGGTAGCTCGCTGTCCGGTAAGGACCAAGCCCGGGTCGACGGCGCGTTGTGATCCACGCGCGCCTCAAAGAGATGTCAGCACCAAATGATGGGGTCCGCAAGGGCTGATGCCTGCCAGGGGTGCGGGTTGTTCGAAAGAGATACCGCGGCCCCTGGCACACAGGCAACTGAGGGAACACGGGTGGGTTTTAGTCAGTAAAAGTCTGACACCCCCTCCCGCTCCACCCAGAGCGGGAGAAGTTATTTGATGATTTCCCACCCAAAAAAAAAAAAAAGTTACGCGAAAGATTTTTTTGATGCCCAATGAGCTCTTCCCTTTGTTTTGTATACTTGTATATAATATCCTACTTTCCTATTAATATTATATATTTGATGTTTGGATAATTGTTACTCAATCACGCAGAAACCGCTCGACGGATTTGGATGAAATTTGACATACATATAATTTATAACCTGGATTAACATATAGGATACTTTTTATCGCAGTAGTACATTAACGTGCGATAATTTTCGACCTCCATGCGGGCAAAGCTGCTGGCAAAAACTAGTATGTATATATTTCAGTATGAGCTTGTATTCAATTATTTTAGATTTTTTAAAGCTAGATTAGATACATCAAAGTAAAATAACTGAATTGTGAAAACAGTAGTGGCCATTTATGATTTATGACTGCTGATTAATTCTACGCTATATCTAGAAGCGTACAAAACGACTTAGTAGGAAATGGTATCGGCCAAGCTTCGACCGCTACTAGGAACCCTAATGGAGCTAGTATCCGGTGCATCTAGCGTGCACATGAATAAGTGTACAGGTTATAATATGCATGATACCGTGAGTAAATCCACCGGTAGGTCCTGTAAGTACTGGGAGCTAGAATCGGCTACATGTATACGCGCTGACCGAGTATCCCACGCAGTGTAGACCGCACTTTACATGCTCACAGTCGACAGCTCGTCAGTGGTAACACTTTGAGCTGGCCAAGCTTAGTACGGAGTTTCAATAGAATAACAAGCCAGCTTATTTACTGTTATTTTACCTCATAATCTGCCTTTAACGTTCCCACTGCTGGGACACAGGCCTCCTCCTGGTGAGAGGAAGTGGACCGTAATCCACCACGCGGGCCCAGTGCGGGTTGGTAGATGTCACGTATCTTCGAGTTTTTGGTTCTAGGACATGCCGTTTTCCTCACGATGTTTTCCTTCACCGTTTTGAGAGCAGTGGTGATGAAATAATTTGCACAAAGTAAAGCGCGTTTCTGAGTTCGAATCCACGACCTACAAATTGTAAGTCGGGGCCGATAGGCCGGTAGGCCTTAGAGACTAGATTTGTAGACGTTTTTCTATTCTGTATTTTCATTCCTCTAAGTACCTGGTACTTATTGACTGGCCTGCACTGTCCTCCCATACCTATTATCACTGTAATTTGAAAACATTGTAAAAGTCAATTATTTTTAAAAGAGTAACCGTGGAGTTTCTTGCCGGCTCTTCTCCATAGGAAACGACAAATTGGAACCGTGCACCTAGCTTCTGACGTTTCATAAGTGCCCATGCATGCTTATGTGAAATAAAATATTTTGATTTGATTTGATTTGATCACTGGGCCACCACTGCTCTGAACCAGAACATGGTATCGTCGAAATATGGGTCGACCTACAAACTCTTTGTGAGAAATATCTGTCCGTCTATATTTTATACACGGCCTCAGAAAAATTGAGTGAGAAAGTCGCTATTGTGTTTGGATTTGACGTGCGATCGATGGCTATGAAATGTTCTTTACACTACCTGAGGCCCTGAAGTCTGTATATGACGGATTTGTAAGACTTATAAATAAACTCTTTGTCCCATTATGTTTTCAGATGTATTTATTCAAGGAGTACAGCGTCTTTTTTGTTATAAAATACTGGTTTAATAATATTGTCTGCAAGGAAAATTGTTTAGCGTTTATCTTAGGTTTTCTTAGGTTAAATAAACTTTACTTTTATATTTTTTCTGGGAATAATACTTTTCGGCCTTTGAACAGAGTCGTCGTTTTGGTGGTTGAAATTGGTCTAGCTTGAGCTCGTTTTATTTAACGTTGGTCTAGAAGATTTTTGATTAGGTATTTCGTTTCTTCTTACAGTCACGAGCATGAATACCTGTCACCTACGCAACATCTAAGAGCGATTTTGCCTTGAAATAACTATTACAACATTGAGAAAAGAATTATTTTATGTGACGTTCGTAATACCATATTATACTTGTCAATAGTTAAGGAAAAAATCGCTTTTGAATCTTGCGTAATCGTAAGGTATTTATGCCTTCTAGCCCAATAAATCTACGAAGAAAAAAATCACGCATAATTTTTGATGATATAGCTCAGTGGATTCTGCTGACAAACGACCCCACTAAAATATTATCTTTAGTTGGAAGTCACTCTACTTTTATTACGTATCCAGATGTCACAATTAAGAAAGTATCTTGCCCAAAGCCACATAACCAAAATAAATAGGCACTGAGCTATCTATATTTTATCTTTCTGGGACATATCGTACATGAGGCAACGAAGGCAATAGACTGCTCTATTGGCATACAACGTCGCATAAAAGAATCGACTGTAACCTCGCTTTTTTCTCTGAATATACATTATTGCAGTCGCAATGTCCACCATCACACTGTTTGTCGCAATCTTGCGAGCTTCCTAGACTTCCGGGTTTCTAACTAACCCTAAAGATAGTCATGCTTCGATAATATTCTGTTCCATGCCGATGTTCAGTCGTATTGACTGCAGCACTCACATAATGCTACGATTATTTTTCATAAAATTATTTCACAAGTAACACGCGAGTGTTACTAAATACAAACCACTACACTATCTGCTACAAGTTCTCCAAACAATCCTTATTCACTTAATAAAGAGAACAATGACCCATTTTCAAGATATCCATGCAAATATGTCACAGTACTGAACCGGAATGTTATCTGAATTTCAGTGAACATGAAGCTTACTCCTCGTTTTCTGAACGTCGGAGATTTTCCGCGACCGCACCTTGCTTCGTTCAGATAAAGGGGTTTATTCCAAGCTGCTTGGTCTGTGGAGTAAGGATTACTGCGTTTGTGCCCTATGGAGCATTTTGGACGTGTGTTAGTCCTTTTGAGTGGCTTGTCTTCGGTACTCCGTTGGAAAATTCTTATGAATTGTTGAAACGATTGTATGGTGCGGATGGTAGGGAGTGGATATACTTTAGATGTTTCTGGGTTTTTTTTTTGGGTGGGATATCATGAAATAACTTCTCCCGCTCTGGGTGGAGCGGGAGGGCGTGTCAGACTTTTCTACTGACTAAAACCCACCCACTCAGTTGCCTGTGTGCCAGGGGCCGCGGTATCTCTTTCGGACAACCCGCACCCTTGGCAGACAACCCGCACCCCTGGCAGATGTTTCTGGGTTTGAGTTTTAATTTTTTATTTATAAAAGCATTCTTTTTTAATAAAAATAAATAAAGCGTAGGTACTGGACCTCATCAGAGACACCAATTTTATAAAATGCATTTCATGTTGAGGACGCTGTTTGGTAAAAGTTATTATGTAGCATTTCTAATTAACTTATTATCGTCCACTTAAAACTCAAAAACGTGCTTAATTTTCAATGTAAAAATGTAAGCTTCCTACGTTTTTTCTAAAAGAAAATGTTTAAGCTGAAACCCGGCTTTGAAACCACAAGCCTTCATAGAGACACTGGATTAAGTTTGTACGTTCGCGCTTCAGAAAAGAACGACTTTATCCAAACGGTATTCCTACTATGTTCAAAATAATTGTAAATTCAATGAAGTTTTTTCTTGCGTATTTCGCACATTACAAAAACTAACATCAGTCTCACCAAGCTGTATCGAGTTTATACTTATAAATAAACGGTTTTAAACCAAAATCCGTGGTTTAAATCGATTTTAAATCAAAATCCGTGGTTTAAAACGGTTTAAAACCACGAACACGTGGACCTTACATTGATAACGCAATACTCGAAAAAGGCTTATTAAAAGGTGTGAAGTCATTTATCATACATAAAATACATTTTAAGGATTAGATTTTGGACGAATTGATTGATTAAATATACACTTTTAAAATATATTGTAGCTGACTATCTATCAATAAAAAAATTGTCTGATTAAGTTAAGTTTTTTTTTTTTTTGAGGATGGGAAATTATCAAATAACTTCTCCCGCTCAGGATGGAGCAGGAGGGCGTGTCAGACTTTTACTGACTAAAACCCACCCGTGTTCCCTCAGTTGCCTGTGTGCCAGGGACGATGGTATCTCTTTCGAACAACCCGCACCCCTGGCAGGTTTAAACCATTGTTAAACTGCTATGTGTAGTTTTAAAAGAAAAAGACGATTTAAAACCAATAGGTTTTAAATGTTTAAAATCCATTTTGCATCTAAAATCTTTGTACCCAGTCGGTACCTATTTGGGTTGTGGAGAACAGATAGGCAGTCGCTCCATGTAAAATGCCTACTGCTGTTCATCTGCATCAGTACGATCCACGAGTTTTTACACGCTTTATATTAGCTTCACTTGTATGTTTGTTTGTTGGTTTGTTGGTTTGTTTGTTTGTATGTTTGTATGTAACCGACTCCTTTGAGCGCGATTTTGACCCACTTTAAACGGTCAGATTTCATTGAAACTTTGTAAACTTGTCGAGGACCGATGACAACTAAATAATTTAAAAAAAAATGAGAAAAAAAAACACGTTTTTGTAGTTAGAAGAACTAAAAAATAGAAAATAAATAATAGTTTAAAAAACTAAAAAACACGCTTTAAAAGCCAAACTAAATAAATAATAGTTTAGAAAACTAAAAAACACGCTTTAAAAAAGGAGAAAATAATTTAATTCAATTAAAAAGCGTGGGGTGCTTTTTGAGGTATTTTTATAATCAATTAATGTTAAGCGCCCCACGCTTTTTAGGTTTAAAGAATCTTTATTCTCATAAGAACATATCATACAGTTCACTTAAATGAGACTTAAATTTTATCATAAATAGGTAATCGTCGTCTAAAGACGAAGCATGCAGATGTAGAATAAACAAAGTAACAATAACAACGTATGAGATCAGCAGCAAAACAAATAAAAAATAATAATAACAAAAGTGTGGGTAGTTGTATATAAATCAAGTTAACAGCTAGCCAATTTGACACCAAGGTACCCTCATAAGTACTGATTCACCTTGCAAGGAACACAAACAACGATTAAGAAGCGAACTACTCTATGAATGCCTGTGTGTGCTAGCACAGTGCGCGCACTTGTTTATTTGCTTGTGTGCAACAAGGCCAACAAGTATAGTTTTTAATTGAATTAAATTATTTTCTCCTTTTTTAAAGCGTGTTTTTTAGTTTTTTAAACTATTATTTATTTTCTATTTTTTAGTTCTGCTAACTACAAAAACGTGTTTTTTTTTCTAATTTTTTTTTTCTCAATTTTTTTTAAAATTATTGAATTGTCATTGGTCCTCGACAAGTTTACAAAGTTTCAATGAAATCTGACCGTTTAAAGTGGGTCAAAATCGCGCTCAAAGGAGTCGGTTACATACAAACAAACAAACAAACATACAAGTGAAGCTAATATAAAGCGTGTAAAAAGGAGATCATAATTTAATTCATTAAAAAGCGTGGGGTGCTTGACATTAATTGATTATAAAAATACCTCAAAAAGCACCCCACGCTTTTTAATTGAATTAAATTATTTTCTCTTTTTTTAGATTGGCTTTTAAAGCGTGTTTTTTAGTTTTTTTAACTATTATTTTTTTATTTTATAATCACTCTATCCCAATTTAGAGTAAATTGAACTTTAGCTTTCGAGTTAATTATCTAGACGTCACGCTATAACGTATCAGTTTAGAAAATTATAATAATTAGAACGTGAAAATGACACCTTCAACACAATAATATAGGTATTCTAAAGCTAATTGAATACGTTTGCTGCAGTCGGTCCGTGCATATGTGACCATCTTTTCATACCGAAACCCCTCTGTGCCTTGGAAAGCACGTTATGCTTTCCAATGGTCCCAGCTGTCATTCGTGTATCTTTGACAGTCGTTACGGGTAGTCAGAAGCTCGATAATCTAGCAACCAGTGTTACGTACCGTTCTCTTTAAGATAGGTATTACCTAAAGCATTTAATCTTAGGAATTTTGGATAGTGTTTTCAACCCACAACTAGTACTCAAGCATTTTTGTGTAATAGAAAGGGTTTGATTTGATTAAGTTGCCGGCTTGCTTACTGCCCATTCGCTAAGCGATCCGATTGGTCTACGAAGGGCAGCAGTGGTGCCGCGCTTCAGCGTGTTTTTTCACTTCAACTAATTGTTCACGAACTACACAAGATTACCGCGTGCTAAACCCTTTTTTCTAATACGAAATGGTCCTTCTGTGATTTTGTGCTACACCTACAAGACACGAACAATAACATTAACCAACACCTGTGGAAATAAATGTGCAGTTAAATTTAGCTGGATTCAGGACGACTGAATATAACGCTGAGCCCATCGGTGGGCGAAGCATTGGCAGGACTTCGCTGGTAACTATTTTTCAAATCTACTACTTTCCTACACAACCAGTCTTACTATCAGGTATCGTATTACCCAGTAACTGCGTTGTGGAGGTCAGACCGTCAGATGGGTAGTTGCTCCATGTAAAATACTGGTTTTCAGCTGCATCTCGTTAGACTGGAGGTCAATCTCAATATATTTGAGAAAGGGTTTGGTAGATTGATCGATAAAGCTAATTGTATATTCACGCTCACACTCCTATTGTAAATCTACGACTAAGTAAAAAATCTAAGTGCCTAATCAATACTGAATGTATATTGCTCTACAAAGAGAAATGCATTTTATAATCGTCTTTTATTGTGTCTTTGTGATCTTGGAACACAATGAAAGAGAAAAAAAAACAAATAAAAATTGAGAAATTAGTTTTTTATAATTTTTGTACCATTGTGTCTATTTTAGTATGTGATCTTCCTGTGCGAGTCACAATAAATACCTTTTCTTTCTTTCTTTATTTGATATTTCATAAAGAAAGCATTGAAAGACCTGGATCATTAAAAATACAATGAACATTTAATAATTTTCCAAACACGATTATTTTCCGCTATTCAAAACTCTTTGTTCAAATTTCAATAACTTCGCTGTATTATTTTTGAGGCAAGAAGTTAACGCAGTCCAACATAAAAAAAAGATAGCGAATGCTTCAAAAGCATAGAAAAATTACTCCATGAAATATAGGCAGAAAATACCACACATAAATAAAACGACTACCATCATTTCTTCATTTGATGGTAAAAACGTGAACCGCATCTTGAGTAGATAATCCAATCCCTTATTTTAATCAAGCGAAGTAATTTACAGGCCAACTGCATACCCAACTGATTTCCATCCTAAATTTGCATGAACATAAAGAAAATTTCCCCATAAATATTTCTATGGTCGACTGCCTCGTTTGTTTAGAGGTCGCAAAGCGCTGATGCTGAACGTGAGGTCCTGGGGTCGTTTCTCAGAACAGGAAAAGTGTGAATGAGTTTTTCCATCAGCAATTCCTCAGTAGCAGCACGGAGTTTGGATTTTGGCCCAGTGGCAATAGGCTCGCCTCATCCTTACTTAATATTATAAATGCGAAAGTTTGTATGTATGGATGTTTGTTACTCTTTCACGCAAAAACGACTGTCCGTGACATCACATCGCTCGGGCCCTACCAGAATACCAGCGCTGCGACACTTTTTAAATGTCGCAGCATCATGCTGAGGTAGGAGCCTTTTGGCCTCGTGCAGGACTTTCTGTTTTATTAATTTTTTAAGTTTTTTTTTCTTCCGAGAAATTTGTTTTTTATAATTTTTGTACTATTGTGTGTTTATTTTAGTATGTGATCTTCCTGTGCGAGTCACAATAAATACCTTTTCTTTCTTTCATTTGGATGAAATTTGGCACACGGATAGATTATAACCTAGATTAACACATAAGAAACTTTTTATCCCGGTATACGATCCCGCAGGATAATTTTCGACTTCCACGCGGGCGTTGCTGCAGGCGTAACCTAGTAATATATAGTATATTAATATGGGCCTTAATGATAACTGGCGAAAAGTGGGTGATATATATATATGTACATCTCTGCCTGGCCATTCTGGAATTACAACCGTGATATTATGTGGTCTAAGGCGGCTCTAAGACTATATAAATATTTGGCAACGTAGCCAAAAGTGTTCAGCTATAAATATTTACGTAAAGTAGAATGAAATTTGTCTTTGTATAATATAAATGCTATGCGTGACGTCCTTTTCCTACAAGACTTAGATCTTTTATTGCACTTCCTTTTACATAGATCTATAAAAGTATGAATAGGCTTGAAAAAAACTGGCACTCCGGGAGGGCCAACAGAGGTGAAAACTTGAACACTTACGTGTGTATTTTTTAATCGTCAATACAGGATTTCACTTTGGGTCCTTGGGTCCTGATTGCTCTCGGTAAAAAAAAAATAAACGAGTGATTGACTTCAGCCATTAATGGTAACAGCACAGATTTTTACAATAAAAATACAAAGGGAAAGTAGGGATAAAAGAATTATAATTTTCTAATGAATGAAAGGGACTTTTCCAAAGACATCAACGTGCGACTCATCCGTGTGCTCGTTCACCCAACCACCATTTTAAATAGACCCCTGCAGTGGCTCATAATCTGATTAAATAAAAAATTAAAAACGAAGTAACTTGTGAATTGTCGAGCTATTCAATTATTATTTTTGGTGCTTTGACACTCCTATATTAAATAATTATATACACAGTATACATATAGCTCACGGGAAGCGTGCGGTGACTGAGGTGGTGAAAAAGTACTCAACGCGACTAAAGAAGTTTTCACTTCGATAATAATGGTGTTTAGATATTTATATATAGACACCTTTTTGAAGTAACGTGCAGATTGGTGAAACATCAACACCAAGTTTTATGAGGAGCGTTTTATATCCTTGCCTGCCGTTGGACTTAAGTTAAATATTATCGGAAAGCAAAAAAGCTGCTTCCATTACGAAAAATACTTTACAGTAAACCCGACCACTAAATTCTATAAAATACAGCTTTCCTTGGAAAAGGCCCCTATTCATACAACCCTAAAATCATAAAATTATGAACTAAAAGGACTATCAAATCAAGAATCTACAACCACAAAGGAAGTAACACATCTAGCTTTAGTTGTCCGTGTACTTGGCAGTAACAGCGGTTTGCAATAAGGATATAAGCCTGTTTTATGTAGGGACATACGTTATGCTATGGTCAAGGCCTCCAGAGGTCTGTACGCGTAGGGTTAAGAAAATATTATGGAAAAATGTTCGATGTCAAAGTCAAAGTCAAAGCATTTATTTCAAAAAGGCACTTTTGAACGTCAACATTTACATTAAAATAGAATTGATTCTAGTCGCCCCTTCCAAAATGTAGTTCGTATGGAGAAGAATGGGCAAGAAACTCCACCGTTACTCTTTTAAAATGTTTTAAATACAATATTTAACATAGTACATTCATTATATAATTATGTGTGAAAACGATGCACCCAGAATAACACATAGTTTACTCTCATTTATTTAAATAAAAACTTGTTACATATTGACGGTTCGAAATAAAGGTAATATGCTAATAAATGTTTTGTATTTCTCCTGCCATCAAAATGTAACACGCTTTTATTTAAATAATCGAGATTAAATAATTTTTAACTTTCAGTTCGTTTTGTTAACAAGTAATAATAAAAGCTGTTTTAAAAAACAGTTTATTTTTCTTTTAATTTTATTTATAAAAAAAAAGCACCCTTTTAACCCTAAAACACAACAGCCATCTATATAGTTCAGAAGCTTTAAGTCTAAGCTATAAAAGAAACTTATCTTCCATCCTTTAATACAATCTCGTACATTATGCATGGAAATCCAATACACGTCATTTTCGCTGCATGGAGTTTATGCAAAAACCTAGACGCGGCACACATGTTAAATAAACTTGGTATAAAACAAAGTCGCTTTTCGTGTTCAGACATGAAGAGCAAGAGAGAGGAGATCAGAGAGGAGTTTAGAAGTAATAAAAGAAGAGACACATGTATTATACCAAACCCAATAACACTTTGCCCGACCTGGGAATCGAACCTAGTACTTCAAGCTCAGTATTAGCACTTGCAAACACTGGACCAACATGGCATTTAAAATTAGATTTAGCACTTAAAGCTACATGTTTTCACATGATTAAAATACATCAAAAGATAGCACCCATGCGAAGCAAAGGCGCGTCGCTAGTGCTTAATAAAGTTGACTTCAAAATATTGTAAGCAAATATTTTGTTATAGTGCTAGCAAGATTGAGCTATTTCAACGATTGTCTGAATAAAAAAATGCTAGTAAATATACGGGGTTGTTGAACCATGCTTTAGATAAATATATTTGGGACTTTATTTTATTTCAGCATTGTCATTTGTTTATTTTATGATCCACCGTTATATTACAACAACATTTCATTCGTATATCTTATAGAATACCCACTTATATGGTTTTTTGTATCGTGTACTTACACCTAACCTACACAAGCCACACACACCTAAGTACACCTAACACACCTACACCTAAGTAATCTTACACCTAAGTAATGGACAAAATTGTAAACTTTTTCTACGTGAATACGGGGCTTTTGGCTACTTTGTATGGGTGCATTTTATGATATTTTTTTTTATAATGTGTGTTTTGTTTGTGCAGAATAAACAATTTTTCTTTCTTTCTTTTCTTTCTTTCTTTCTCTTTATCATAATTAGGACAGTTTGGTACCATATCCAATTAATGTTAAGCCAATGAATTGAGGCCAAAATGGAGGCGTACCTTAGGATCTTACGTTTAATTTCTAAATGGGCTAAAAACGAGACTGGTGTTTTTGCTAAATAATGACTTTATCTCCGTAATTAAGCTTGTTACTTTTTCACACACCAAACCCAGACTTAATAGCCTTCAGCTATCCTTTTAAAATTAAGAAAATCATTTTCATTTATAATAATTTTAGCCATCGACTTAATTTCTGACTTTCACCATTGTGTTAATGAGTTTTCTTGAACAATTCACTTGGAAAAGTCCTTTGTCTTAGTTTTAATTTTGCAAAAAATATGAATTGAGCAGACGCTTTTGTAGAGTGCCATTTAAAGTTTCATGAACTTGATGATATAATAATTTTCTTGGTCATAATACATATACTATGTAGAATTTTGTAAATCAACTGATAGGAATAGTAAGCAATATGTTATGATAATTTCATCAATTATAATAATTAGAGAAACTTAATGATTTTTATATATTTATTTATAATTAGAATTATATGTTTTTTTTATTTTAAATATGTATTTTATCAATCAATTATTTATTAATAAGATTTTTTATTATTAAAATTATGCTCTCGACAATTTGTTAATATAACGATGCTCTCTAGAAGATTCGATTCGGTTCGATAGAATTTAATAACATCATAATTATAATCAGCCTATAATGTTCCCACTGCTGGGACACAGGCCTCCTCTCTTCGAGAGGGAGTGAGCTTTAATCCACCACGCGGGCCCAGTGCGGGTTGGTGGATGTGACATATATATCTTCGAATTTTTGGTTCTATTAGGACAAGCTGGTTTCCTCACGATGTTTTCCTTCACCGTTTTCAGAGCAATGGTGATGAAATTATATACACAAAGTAAAGTGCCTACCTGGGTCCGAACTCACGACCTACAACTCGTAAGTCGGGGCTGTTACTGCTGGGCCACCACTGCTCAAATTAATTTTATAACATTTGGTCTTATCACCCAAAAATAACATTAAGTGAAACCTAGCATTCACCGTACTAGCCTGCCAAAAATTTGTGGCTTTTAATCGCTATAATTTTTATCAAGTTCAGGTCGTAAATCTTATGGAAACATCTAGCTAGTCTCTTCAGCTCTGAATATTTCCAAAATAATTGAACTTTCATTGAAAAACTAATTTATTTGGTAACGCAAAAACATTGCTCGTTGCCTTTTGGTCACTCTCTTTAACATGAACAGGCTATTTAACGATGATCCAATGAATATCAGATCTTTATTCGTCTAAGTTAAGTTCTGCATGTTTTTTTTTACTTGGGAAATAATATTGGGGAATTTAATCAATGATGCAAATAATGTTTTTTTTATTTATTTATTTATTTCCAACTTACAACTATCATTACAGGATTGCACCTAATGCGATAGTGTGTACATCTAAATTCTTATCTTAACTTATTACTAACTTATCATTATTTTTATAATATTTAAATTTTGTAACATATTACAAATAATGCATTTTTTGTGAACTCACTCAGAGAACAACCGAAAAGGTCCGAGTCACTAGCTATGAGGTTGAGAGTGCGGAGTGCACGCGTCAATGGCGCCTCACTCAAAATATTGGTCCGAGCGCGCTCCTTACTCTGACCGTTGACATATTGCATTCAATGTTTATGTTTAGAAAGTGAATTAGACACGGATCCCTCGAGGAATTTCGTAATGTATTTATTGTCTATATGTCTAATAATCTTTGCTATGTCACTGCAAGACCTCGAAAATGGAGTTTCTCAGACAAGGTCACAAGAAAACCCACGTTCTAATAATAAATTCTAAGTTCGTCCGAGCCGAGAACTGTACCTACTAACTGCCATGTAACCTAAGCTTTGTTTGTGTATTTCTTTTTTTCTACTTCCATTTTAGCAACCAAATAATGTAAGGGTTTTGTTATCTTTTTTTGAGGGTGGCAAATCATCAAATAACTTCTCCCGCTCTGGGTGGAGCAGGAGGGCGTGTTAGACTTTTACTGACTAAAACCCACCCGTGTTCCCTCAGTTGCCTGTGTGCCAATGTAAGGGTTAAGTTAACTTAAAATTCTAGACGTGCATTTTTGAGTTGAGCTTCAAGTTTTTGCAGCAATGTATGTATTATGTAAAGTGCGATGATTTTATGTATCGAACGAAGCAATTTTATTTTTGTAGGGACTCATTTATGAAACGAATTCATAACTTATGTTAAAGTTTATGATATTAAGTAAACTACTAATTTACCTATTAAAAAGATACTTTTTAGATCGCAGTGCGTTATAGGATATAGATCTAATTACCAAATTGTTTTCTAGATTATTATTAAGTAGTGGCACCGAGTTGCCGTGGCTGGCCATACCGCTGTTAAACCCGCGATGGTTTGTGTGGTATGATTTAACAAATAAATGTATTTTTTTTTGTATTTGATTAATAAAAGCAAAAAAATAAAATAAAAAAAACCTACCATCCAGTTTACACTAACTGCTTCATTTTGAACTTTGAAGCTTAAACTTTACAGCCATTTTACAGCTTACATTTAAACGCTTTATTTTCCTCATAGGTCTTCCTACTCTAAAAAATGTGACTGCAAGAAGTTAGTCAAAACAATGCCACAAGTAACAGGAAGTTTAAACCGAAGAAAATCTTCATCAACACCACGCGCTCAGTTAACAGGATTGCGGAGTTAAAAGCTGGAACGTTTTCCTTCTAAAGACAAAGACGATTATCACACTCGCGACTAAACAACAATGAAATGTTGGGGAAGTTCTTCACTTGCACTTTTTTGTTTGCGACAATTTTTGTAATTTTGATTATTTTTTTATTATTCATTTCTGGGGTTCATGCTACAATGAAATACTTTTGAGCATAATTGTAGAATTCTACAGGCCAGAAAAACTATTTAGTTGTTTTAAATATTTAAAACAGTGTTTTCGGTACGGTTTATAAAAAAAACAGCCTTTTAAATTAACAGCATGTGAAATCTAGTACCTTTACAAAAGTTTCGATTTAAAAATATGAAATGTAAGGGAATTAATATTTGATTGCCGTCACCTACACGAATTCACTCCAACATCGTATGATGTCACGTAATAAAACATTTTCAGCACATAATAAAATGACTGTAATCACCAATGTCCAATGGTCCTAAATATATTAACCTACATAAAACTCCAACATAAAAAATTTGGCCCCTCATATTTCATTCATAAATCCTAAACGAAACCACAGACCCTCCCTCCAGCCAGCGAAAAGCCAGTGTCAATATTTTTGACAGAATGCTTGACGCGTGCACATTTTATTTATTTCGGAATGTAACCTTTATTGCATCGATAAAAGAGGAGTCGTTCTCTGTTTAACGTCCCCTAAAGTTTTTATTTCAGCTCGAGTGTTGGATCACAAATGTTTGACATGAAATGGTGACAAAATAAATCAAGAGTGATATTGTGTCGAGATCTAAGTATGAATTATTTTCGGAATTAGTTTTATTAACAGGGGAAAGAAATTGGAAGAGTGTTATGACAAAATGTGTCGAGGTCATCGGATGACACGTAATGAAATACATATTTTGTTTGGACTTTTGGCTATCTTTGCTGCTCTTTGAAGTTTTAAATATACTAGATTTTCTTTGGAAAATCTCCAGATTTTTTTTATATAAAAGTTGTCTTGTGGTGGTTTTGTTAGTTGTATTTATTTGTTCTTATTTTTCTGCTGGCTACAAGTTACAAAAAGATTCCAATCTTTTTTTGTATTTTTGTGCAAAAATATATTCCAGTTGGAACACAATTTTTTATTTTTAATAATCCTGCTCAAATTTTGTTACCTATGTCTTGATGACTTGCTATCTTTAATGACCCTATGGTCATTGAAAATAGTAAGTCATCAAGACCAAGCCATGATAGATTAATTTTAAACTCAGAAATATAAGATTATTTCTACATTATGCTGATATACATTAAATTATTTATATATTCTTTATATAAATATTTTAATATATTCTCTGTAGATATGTTTTCCGTTGACTGCACATTTGTAACTTTGCCAAGAGGTTTTGGCTACTTCTAGAGGGCACAGTATTATTTACAATACTAAAAGTGAAACTCTTAAGAAAGAAGTGCTTCGGACATTTTAGTAGGTAAATATATGAGGGTAGTTGTCACAAAGTAATGGAATGTTTGCAAGGCTAATGCTTTTTAAATTGAGCCTTCCAAGGTCATTGTTTAGTTTTTTTGTGCGTATTTAAGACGCTTTTATGCCATATTTTTAAGTCAAATTGGAAACTATGGAAAAGCTTCCTGTAAAAGTTGATGGAAAACTCGAATGTAGTTTTTTTTTTTAAACAACTAATAAATTTTTAAACTAAAATTAAATCTTCATTGAATCAGTGTGTGAATTGACTTATTTATTACATTAAGTATAAACTTTTTACTGTACCCAGAATAAAAAAAGAATAATATTATTTGGTAGGTACGTGAAATTTGACCCCTGATACGAAATTTTCTTCCGAGAAAAATACTAACACTAGATTTTCTTTATTTAAATATATTTAAAACCTCAGCAAGCTCAGCTTTGATTACATTATTATAAACTCTTTAACCCGATGATAGATTGCGTCATCTTCAAGTATATTATAAACTACCGCCCCTAGGATGCATCGAGTGCGAACCATTTACATCTTAGAGTGACACTCAAATTAAGTGTCTTCAGCATGAGAAATAGGACCATCCTTTATGAGAGTATTGGTAATAACTTGAATATTTTTTTAAATTTTTTCTGTTTTTAATCGACTTCAAAAAGGGGGAGGTCCTATGTTCCACTGTATATACATTTTTTATGTTAGTTGTACCGTTTTTTCCGTCCATCGTGGATACATTTCGAAAATTATTTTTTAAATGGATATGGTATATTTTAGGACTGGTCCCATATAACTTTTACTAACTTTGCATCGGTAGTTTTTAAATAGTATTTAATGCACTTTAGTTTCTTATTTCATGACTCTACAGGTTACATACCAGAACGTTTATAAAATGGCTCTTATACAAATTTTATGAATTATATTTGAACAAATAATTTACAGCATATTTATTTATTTACAGCATATTACTATTTGGGTAGTGAAAGAAGAAATAATTGAACTTCAATTGCCATACTACGGGGCAATGCTGCCAGCATTTTGGGCACTTTTTGATGCCTTATGATAATTTTCTTTTTTTATGTACTTGTACCTACATATTATTATTTTAAGACCGGTAGTTTTTAAATTATGTATATATCTATACAAATAAAGAACTCACTACTTTAATTTAAATACAACATAATTCATCTCCATATAAACGAAGACTTGTTAAGATTATTTCAATCTACCACAATCGATGGCTTTAAGTCGGTAATTTTATCTCATAATACGCGAGTATCAAGAAACTAGACCACACTTCCAAATGAAATTTAATTTACCAAAAACGTAATAAGGTTCTGTGACTGAAGCAAAACTTCTTGGAAGGCAGTATCTTCTTCTTTCAGAACAAAATTTACGAGAATTATGTATTAGCCCTTGAAATGATCTAATCCAGTCAGGTTGATAGCACCTCAGCTTTGTGGGTAAGCGGTTACTTCAACAGAAAGTAAGTTTTTGAAAACAGTTTAATTCAGGTATTATTTTTTTAAGGGCTGATTTTTCAATAGTCTGATAACTTATATCTGAGGAATAAATATTGCGGTTATATGTCAAATTAATATAATTATTATTTACATAAAAATATCTGACTATTGAAAAATCAGCCCTGAGACGATAGATAGTTTGCGACACCCCTATATTTTGATAGTTTGAACTGTTCAATCTAAAAACTTCTACCCCCTATTACCTCTCCACCGCTTCCAACCTCTTAAACCCAGCTTATAATAACAGCGGTATATCTCCGATAATACACAACATGTCATGTTACTCTCATATTATGATGTGTGTTCGCTAAGCCGTTATCAGAATCTTGTTAGTTGCCGCACAACTGAAATACTGTTTTGGCAATGGCATTCTTATCTTACACTTGAATCAGGTTGAATCTATACTTACCTACATCTTTACAAATAAATGAAATTTAAATTGTATGTTTGTAATGTTAAAATAATAGCTTTTTACTAGATGCATAGAAAAGTATATACGGTACTTTTTTTTTTTTTTTTTTTTTTTTTTTTTTTTTTTTTTTTTTTTTTTTTTTTTTTTTTTTTGAGGGTGGGAAATCATCAAATAACTTCTCCTGCTCTGGGTGGAGCAGGAGGGCGTGTCAGACTTTTACTGACTAAAACCCACCCGTGTTCCCTCAGTTGCCTTTGTGCCAGGGGCCGCGGTATCTCTTTCGAACAACCCGCACCCCTGGCAGGCATCGGCCCTTGCGGACCCCACCAGTTCGGCGCACCAGGACACGTGGCACGCCGTGACCACCCCAGGAACCAAGTAACAAAAGGGCCCCAGACGAACCCGTGTCTGGTACCCTTGGTCCCCTTGCGACGGGTCAGCGCAGTGGCCCCACCGCCTACCACCTTTCGGCCGCAGGGGATAGGGAGAGCGGCCAACGCTATACCGACACTCCTCTTCCCCTGCGGCCCCACCGCGTCCGCCATCAAACGGTGGCGGCCCCGTCCAGGCTACGGAAGGGAAGAGCGCTACTCAGAAGTACCGGCACTCCTCCTCTTCCGCAGCCTGTAATCCTCAGCCGCGATGCCTCCCATTCGACATCACGGCCCGCCTCAGTTGCGGTGCACCTCACCGCAACCTATATTTTGGCCGCTACGTCGTCGGCTTGGAGACAAAAGCCCTGACGAGCGGCCCCACCTTTGGGTTCCTCTTCGCTTCACCGTGGGAGCGGACCACGGCTACTGAGCCCCCCCGCAACGACAATGCGGGAACCCACTGGGGGGGATATACGGTACCTTTACCTTGTCTGTATGTATGTTTGTTCGAACTAATCTTCGAAACGGCGGGACGGATATTGACGGGACTTTTACTGGCTTATAGCTGATTTCATAAGGAGTAATATAGGCTTTCTTTCGCGGTAGCACGTTCTCGTGCCATAATTTCCGACATCCACACGGGCAAAGCCGCGGGCAGTAGCTAGTTAAAAATAAACTTGGTGTTTTCTTACATGGCAAGGCTTAAGAAGAGCGACAGTATTTGTAAGGCGGCTAGTAGGAATTTAACTAACTAGATTCAAGCAGACAAAAACTGATTCAAATGGCGCACGATTTGAGTCGCCCGTTGTCGAGTGGTGGACTGCTAAGGCTGATGAAGATGATTTCAGCATTCAATACACAGGTAGGTACTTTTCCTCCTAACTACCTTTAACTCCTAAAACGGTGAAGGTAAACATCGTGACGAAACCGGCATGTCCTAGAACTAAATATTCAAAAATCAAAAACATGTGACATCTACCAACCCGCACTGACCCGCGTGGTGGATACGGCCCACTCTCTCTCACCTAGAGGTGACCTGCGTCCCAGTAGTGGGAACGTTATTTGCTGTTTATGTATCTTTGTTATGTCATCATCATCATCATAATTTCAGCCGAAAGACGTCCACTGCTGGATATAGGCCTCCCCCAATTGGGGGATTTGCCATAATCGCCACGCTTGGCAGGGCGGGTTGGCGATCGCAGTATGATGGTAAAATGCATAGAGAACGCTGCTGCCCATTCTCTAGTAAGTCCCTTAGTCGCCTCCTACGACACCCACGAGAAGAAATGGGTTGGTGCTATTCTTTACGTCCGGCACCACACGGAACACGTCTGTTATGTAACTGAACGATATATTCGTCATATAAATAAAATAACATCACATGAAAGGCTCCAATATTTACATAATTGCATATTAAACTTGAAACATGGAGTAAATAAGCTGTATCATAAGCTTCTTCCACGATTTCATGCCTTTCTATTTGATGTTATCAAAACACGGTTACATACTGTACGGTATTAGAATTCAGAATACATGATGCGGAAATTATTAAGAGTATTTTGCCAGAAAGTCGTCTTGGGTATGGTGTATTTTTCTACTCAATTCAAAAATCATCCAAGTGCGTATCGGGCTACGCACAATAAAGGGAGATTATTGTTATTTATTTGAGATGAATTTATCCCAAGAACAAACTTACCATTGTGGTTAACAACCTGTTCTACTCGTATAATACAACTGCAAATGTAAGTTGGTCGTAACACTCGTAAACTTGTAAAGCCTACTTAGCTGCGATAGTTTTCTTTTTAACTTAGTTATATATTTACTGTAGTATATTTACGTTATATGTTACTACTACCTTAATGTTTATCCACATATCCCTAAACAACCATTTAGCTTGTGGGGCCGGGGGACAGTTGACTTACAAAAATGTGCACTTTAAAGCTTATTATTTCACAAACGGAACCCTCAATCGAAAAATTATTTGTATAAACCCGCAAAATATTTTTAAAGACCTATCTGACACCATGAGCTAGACGAAAAAAAACATTTTTCTTTGACGCTTTTATTTTCACCTTTCGTCGATATAATTAATATATCCATGCCAAGTTACAGCTTTCTGGTACTTAAAGTCTCTGAGCTAAGCTGCGAACAGACGGAGGAACGGGTTGTTCGAAAGAAATACCGTGGTCCCTGTCACACAGGCAACGGAGGGAACACGGGTGGGTTTTAGTCAGTAAACGTCTGACACGCCCTCCTGCTCCACCCAGAGCGGGAGAAGTTATTTGATGATTTCCCACCCAAAAAAAAAGAACGGATAGACGGACATGGCGAAACTATAAGAGTTCTTTGTTGACTAGGTACGGAGCCCTAAAAGTTACTATTAACTTTATGAATATTAGTATAACGAACCTAAGTTCTCCGTAATACTTAAGTATGTTTCTAAAAAACAGGTCATATTTTCTTTTTGATGCAGCAAAGCACTGAAGCAGCTGAACTTGGGAGTCACGTAATATTATCCCTCTGTGTAGGTTCTCATTTACATAAAGTTTCACTGGGAACTCTCTCCAAGTTGCGTCATACAATATGAAGGCATCATTTTTAATTTAATTACCGTGTCTGTTTGTGACCTGTTTTAAATTGTTTCGGTATGACATTTCAACAATCTCGGTGAGATATGACAGTGTAATGGTATGAGGTTGTAATAAAAGAAGAAATGATCTTTTTTATCATTTTTTGTTGTTCACGTAAAGAAAAGGTTGGATTCCGGCTATGGGACGCTTATGATAATAAGTAAATATTGGTATATTATTTATATATATAAAAAACAGTGGCACTCCGGGAGTGCCGACAGAAATGAAAACTTGAACAATTACGTGTGTATTTTTTTAATCGTCTATACAGGATGTCACATTGGGTCCTTGGGTCTTGATTGCTCTCAATAAAACATGATAAACGAGAGATCGACTTCAGTCATTACAGGATAAAACTACAAAGGGAAAGAAAGGGATAAAAGAATTAGAATTTCCTAATGAAAGAAAGGGACTTTTCCAAAAGACTTCAATGCGCGACTCATCCATGTGCTCAAGCGTTCGGTGTCGATGACGCGAGTTCCATGATCACCCAAAAAGTGCTCAACGCACCTAAAGAAGTTTTCACTTCAATAATGTGAGACACTGGTGACCCAGTGGTATCAGCTCCGCCTTACGAGCAGCAGGTCGTGAGTTCAAACCCAGGCAGGGACTTTACTTTGCGCATTTAATATCATCACCACTGCTTTTAAAACGGTGAAGCAAAACATCCTGGAACCAAAAATCAAAGACATACGACATCCACTAACCCGCACTGGGCCCGCATGGTGGATCTATTGGCCCACTCAGTCTCAAAGAGAGTTGGTCTTCGTCCCAGCAGTGGTACCATTATGGGCTGATTGTGAAATAATAATGCACACGCAGCATAGGTAGCAAAAACTCGCGAATTTTTTGTACTCAGTTTGGTAGCTAGTAAATCATCATCATCATCATCATCATTTCAGCCGAAAGACGTCCACTGCTGGACATAGGCCTCCCCCAAGCTCCGCCACTTCGACCGGTTCTGTGCTTCCCGCATCCAGCGGACTCCTGCGGCCCTCACAAGGTCATCGGTCCACCTTGTGGGAGGCCTTCCAACTTTACGTCTTCATTGCACGCAGAACAGATGGCCGATGGGGTCGAAAAGTTCTGGAGTGGCGACTGCGCACCGGAAGACGTAAAGTTGGAAGGCTAGTAAATCAATCATTATTAAATAATAAAAAACCAGAATTGTTACAATATTTTTTAGGGACGTCTGGAATAGGTCACAGATATCCCACGGTGATGGATGTAGGTGAACTACACGATGACTAGAATGTAGGTGTACATCCATAATACGGCTTTGCACCTAGATTCTCTTAAGGCGGTGATTTCTTGAAAGCGCTCAAAAAGGTGGTTTTTTAAACCAGTGTATCTTTAACCGTAAATAATTTTGAAAACAAAAAAACATGATATTTTCAAGTCTTTTTTGCATACAGTGATCGAACTCAAAACATACTTTAATGCAGCGAAAAATCATCAAAATCACCTCTTAATTATTATCTTTGAAACCAGTTTATCCCTTCAATAACAATTATAATTAAAAATTACCATACAATTTCAAATGCCAAACTGCATCTCTAGTGATGGATTATTTTTTATTAAATAGTTAATTTCTAATTTTATACGATTTTATTTGCATTTTTACGACAATGCTTGCTCATTTATTAGTCGAATTTATTACAACAGATATTAACCCGTAGCAGATTGCAATAAGAACTATTATCGCTCATAGCGACAATATTTAAAGTTACCAGGGTCTTAACATTATAAATTACCTCTAATCTCATTTTTAGTGTCACCCGAGCGTAGTAAAAATTGCTCATAAGTGGTGAAAATGATCCATCACCTTGGATAATCTGCCACTTATTCTAGACGTCCATAAAAAATATCGAAGGATTATATAAGATTTCAGCTACAATCTTACAAAATCTTTTCTCTGTTGTCATTATGCTATGCTACATAATTATGTAGGTACATATCACATAATCTATATATATAAAAGAAAGTCGTGTTAGTTACACTATTTATAACTCAAGAACGGCTGAATCTATTTGGCTGAAAATTGGTGGGGAGGTAGCTTAGAACCAGGAGATGGACATAGGAAACTTTTTTATCCCGTTCGACCGCGTTCCCGTGTGACGTGACATAAGTAGGAACTCTCACCTAACAATGGTGTGTCAGCTAGAAAACGCTTTATGCCTTCGAAGTACCAGGTTATCATAACTCGGTAGGACCTAGCATAGGTGTGTCAGCTAGAAAACGCTTTATGCCTTCGAAGTACCAGGTTATCATAACTCGGTAGGACCTAGCATAGGTGTGTCAGCTAGAAAACGCTTTATGCCTTCGAAGTACCAGGTTATCATAACTCGGTAGGACCTAGCATAGGTGTGTCAGCTAGAAAATGCTTTATGGCTTCGAAGTACCAGGTTGTCATTACTAGGTAGGACCTAACGTAGGTGTGTCAGTTAGAAAACGCTCTGTGCCTTCGAAGTATTAGGTTGTCGTAACTTTGTAGGAGATCATGCGAAATGAGTAAAGATGTTTTGCAAATAGGTTAACACAACATTAATTGATTCGGAGGCGGTACGAAGTTCGCCGGGGCAACTAGTTAAAAATAAATAAGCTGCATAATTGTTTAGGTCGAAGTCTCAAAGCGCAGACGTCACCGTAGAACAAGCTTGTATAAACAAACCCTGTTAGACGTAAACTTCAACTCATTGTACAGAAGTCAGCTCACATTTCCCACCCGTTTGGAAGTTCAAATAATTAAGTTTGAACACCGTAGGAGTTGCGCGTTGAAGATGACGGGGGATTTTCAATTATATTTCTATCTTTTTAAGGTACTTAATTGGAGCAGTGGTGGCCCAGTGGTAATGGCCGCGACTTGTAGGTCGTAGGTTCGATCCCAGACAGGCGCTTTACTTTATGAAAATTATTTAATCATCACTGCTCTCAAAACGGTGAAGGTAAATATCGTGAGAGAACCAAAAATATCGAAGACAGGTCATCTACCAACCCGCACTAGACCCGCGTAGTAGATTACGGCCCACTCCACCTCACAGAGAGGAGGACTGTGTCCCAGCAGTGGGAACGTTATAGTCTGATTATGTTAAGGTACTTAATTGATATTTAGGTACTTATGTCATTTTAAAGTTATTGATGCCTATTTTCTATTGTATCTGTATGATAATATTTTTTTAAAGATGGGTCATCATCATTCTCCTTATTCCAACTTATTTGGGGTCAGCGCAACATGTCTTTTTTTAGGGTTCCATACCCAAGGGTTAAAACGGGACCCTATTACTAAGACTCCGCTGTCCGTCCGTCTGTCCGTCTGTCACCAGGCTGTATCTAAAGATAATAATATAAAAAGATAAGAAAACAAATAGTATCCAAAAATAAACGGTATTCTATCTCATGAACCGTGATAGTTAGACAGTTGACATTTTCACAGATGATGTATTTCTATTGCCACTATAACAAAAAACACTAAAAAACAGAATAAAATAAATAGGGGGCTCTCATACAACAAACGTGATTTTTTTGCTCGGCAACAGGTAGACGCTTAAAATATTCACAGAATATTTAGTTATATATTCACTTTAAAAATAAATAATTAAATTGACATAAAACAAATATTTAAGTGGGGCTCCCATACAACAGACATGATTTTTTCCGTTTTTATAGATAATGGTACGAAAACTGTCGTGCGCGAGTCCAACTCGCACTTGGCCTGTTTTTTATTGGTAATTCTTCTCTGTTAGTCGTCATCTCGGTAGTCACTCCTTTTCTAACCATATATCATCATTCACACAGTCCATCCATCGTTTCTTTGGTTTTCGCCTGCTCAGCCATCGACATACATGGTTGATAGGTTAAAAACTAGAAAGAAGTAATTTAAACCTCAATGCTTAAGGTAATCTATATATATAATCTATATATGCATAAATGAATCCCTATTTCCCTTGGTCACGGCATCACACGTGAACGGCTGGACCATTTTTGGTAATTCTTTTTTTGTGGTGTTTGTTATTGTCAGGAAAGGGTTCTTATGAAAAAAAAAATAAGTTGCGCGTAACATATTTATGTAATGCGAATTCAATATTTATAGTTAAGACAGGACAACGTCTGTCGGGTCAGCTAATGAAAATGCTGTACCTGAGAGTTTTTATATGTCTCACGAATTCCTCGTAAACGTTTTTAAGATCTATTATGATGGATACAGAAGCTATTAATGTCCTATAAATTACCCGTATGTGCAAGTAAATAAATAGATACATATTTAATTCATGGTTCATATAAATCCCCTCAGTTCATCACTACCCTGTTAACCCGGCTTACAGTGAAGAAAAACAGTGTGCGGTATTACAAAAATCCCGCGGGATTTGATCCCGGGATAAAGTGTCTGAACTTGTTTATATATATATCTTGTCAGTTTCAAATGCTTGGGCAGAAGCAGACGTTATTCAATTTTGTTGGGAAGGGAACAGGTTTAACAGGGAGCGAATTTAAAAGAGTAGCAGAAGATTTAGAAAGCGAATAGATGTCCTTCAATAATAAAATATAACTGTAAATACTCTTCGTAGTACATAAGACTAGTTATAGTTATGTAGTTTAACGCGAGTTTGGGCTCTTGACAGTTTATTTTATAATTCAATGATAGTAGAAACAATTACCAACCGAATTATCGAACATATCATACCTTAATTTAATTTTAATTTCTGAATTATCATTTTATTTTTGTTTTCAATTACGGACGCTTTTAATGTGCACGTCTTTTTACATCGTTCTCACATCGATAATTTAAACGGAAATGATGTAACCACCTTTTTGTAACATTTCCATAGAGTTTTTTGCCCGTTCTTCTCCAGCATCTACTACGCTTTGGAATGGGCAACTAGCTTCATTTTTCCGACTCTTTGACAGTTCAAAAGTGCCTGTAATTGGTTTATCTATACTTTTATTATAAAGAGGAAAGATTTGATTGTTTTTTTGCAATGAATTGGCTCCAAAACTACTGAACCGATTTGAAAAATTCTTACATTGTTGGGAAGGTACACTATCCCCGGATGACATAGGCTATATTTTATCCCCGTGTTCCCACGGGAACGGGAACTACGCGGGTGAAGCCGCGGAGCGCTGCTAGTTTGAAATAAATGCTGAGTTTGGGTTTGAGTATGTAACATACGTTGTAGTATGAAAACGTTAAGAAATCTTAATAATTTTGGTGTTTATTTGTGAGTTAGTTTGTATCACCTAAATTCTCTATTCTATTTAACTCGCTCACAGTACGACCTTACAACAACACAGTCTGATACGAACTTCGTCTACATTTTCATTCACTACAAACTATTTGCACTTTCCACGCGTCGATCCAATTTAACCTCAGGAAAAGCTGCGATAGCTTTAGAAGTTGTTAGTATTTTTTTGAGGATTGCATTTTTAAGTTAACATCGTTAATTATTTGATTAAATTTAAATATTTTTTGCGGATATTTAAGCCTTTTTTACCTCTAAAGTTCTTAAGAACCAACTCAATGGCCAGTCAACAAACGAATCCATCGACGCTTTTCAAAAGCAACCGCATTAGTAAGTCACGTCGTGTATGGGCCGCCATTGAAATACTAGTGCTGTCACATTCTGGTTACTCATTGGAAAATTGAGTTTTTAGCACGTTACTTTTGAGTATCGTTGTGTAAAATGGGCTTACCCTTTTCTTTCTAATTTCCCCATACTGACCCATGTTATCGCATAATCACAGTATGTATATTACTAGTTTTTCCAGGGATGTGCCCTAAGAGGCGTTGCACAGAGGGAGTCCGGATAGGTTTTTTGAGAGGTAACGGTGTCCTCTAAAAAAGTACAGATGATGAACTCAAACTCAAAGCATTAATTTCAATTAAACCATTTGCAGGCACTTTTGAACTGTCAAAAAGTCGATCAGTTGGAAAGTTGAAGCTAGTGGCCCATTCCAAAACGTAGATCTCTATTGAGAAGAACGGGTAAGAAACTCCAAGGACACTCTTTTAAATCATGTTAGGTAAACCCACACTCCCCGATCTCTTATCCATAAAGCCCGGGTGCCTTTTGAAGGTTTCCCCCTCCTCAAAAACAAAAAATAACACTACAATACATACATTACTCGTTGCCAAAGAACATGTCATCGGGCCTTTCTGTACTGGACTGCTGCCGTGTTTTGTGTGCTTACCTGAAAAAAAAAATAAGGATTCGATTAATCTGTTCGAAAATATTCTAATTCGTAATAATAAAGGAAACATTTCACCTTTCCGCTATCTATAAATGGATAACAAAGTTTGGTTCAAATCTAAAGTTTTAATGGCTTTGTTTAGAAATTTATAATAAGAGGCAAAAACAATTGGCTTCAATTAATAATAATTTCTTATGCTGAAGTTTTTGGGTAATGTGATTTGATATTCAAACAAAGATTTTGGGTTTTGGAGCGCCTCCTGCATAAACTTTTAGGTATTATATATCATCATCATCATCATCATCTCAGCCGAAAGACGCCCACTGCTGGACATAGGCCTCCCCCAATTTGGGGAGGTTTGCCATAATCGCCACGCTTGGCAGGCGGGTTGGCGATCGCAGTATGGTGGTAAAATGCATAGAGAACGCTGCTGCCAATTCTCTAGTAAGTCCCTTAGTCGCCTCCTACGACACCCACGGGAAGAGATGAGATGGTGCTGTTCTTTACGTCCGGCACCACACGGCATTATGTACAGTGTGTCCGGTAATTAATGGGTAACCTTGAAATAGTTCATGGTAGAACTAATGGCCTTCAGAAAAAAACATTTTTATTTGTATTTAATCTGTAAAAAAAAAACAACCGACTTTGTAGTGTTTTTTCCGAAGTCGGTTGTTTTTTTTTAGAGAAGAACACGTGAGTTTATGTATGTGTACGCATGCATTGCGTTTCTTCTTTAATCTCAAAGTTCTTACTAAGATACCCCATTGGTCATTCAAACCATTGCTAAAATAATCTCCTTGTAAACTGGAGTTCTTGTCTACTTGTAAGCTCAAATTAAGCTCGTCCAAAGCATTAGATCCTTCCAAAAGTGCCTGAGGCCATGATTTTGTGTTCTCCAGTCACGGTCTCGATAACTTTTCATCCTATAAGTTTAGTCGCGTAGTGGACGAACACTGAATTTGACCTTATTTGTTTTTTTTTTATGTAGTTTTACGAATTAGTCAAGGTTATTAAATTTAGTGAATACAAAAAAAAAATACTTATGTGTGTTTTGATGTCACGTCTAATAATTTACATCAATACAAATATCTAGTGCAATGCACGTGAAGATTTGTGCGTGAAAACGGTAACAAGGTGTGACACACAGCAAGGCATCGCTTAGCATAATTAGGCTTACGTTTCCATTTACCACTGGAATACATCAATGCGAAAAAAAACCAGTAGTAAAAAAATCAGTACTCCGGTGTACAAAGTACCTACCCAATTTATTAAAATATAAATCAGGGTAAACTTAGAAGCATATAAAACCTTAAACTAAAATTAACGCTTGAAACCAATATACAGGGTGATTGGAAGATGGGTGCAAAGCTTTAAGGCGAAGATAGTACAGACAATTTAGAACCATTTAAGTCATGGTTGTCTTAGACGAAGTCTTACCAAATATTTTTAACCAAATTTTTAAGTTTTTTTTCGGAAATTCTCAAAATTTAATGTAAACTGCATAATTATGGCCAAATTGAATGATAAATGAATTCATTTTTTATTTATTTAATTAAAGTAATGTGTAAGCAATCAAGCAAAACATGTTTTAGGCTTCTGTGTCATTAGACATTTTTTTACAGACATTTAAAGCTCAGAAAAAATAAAAAAATTGTACAATACGTCTTTTAAACCTTATTAAAAAAAAAAATTGGTAAGACTTCGTCTGAGACAACCATGGCTTAAATGGTTCTAAATTGTCTATACTATCTTCACCTTAAAGCTTTGCACCCATCTTCCAATCACCCTGTATAACAAGTTCATAAAAACTTTAGTAGGCCAACAACCGGTATATCAGACTCCTGGGAAACACGGTGAATTGGTTGCATGTCCTCAAAAATTGGTTTTTGTTACAACCAGGCCATTTTATTACCTTTGTTGCGGCAGTGGGTTCTTACTTTATGAAGGACAATATTTTTGACGCGTGAGTTCAGTGGATAATAAAATAAAAAAATCTCTTTAGAAAACTTAGCTAGCACCTTAGTTATCAAGAGAAATCAGTATCAAAATCCAGCTATAAATAAATAAAAATAAAAATAGCCTTATATTTCTTTTAATGTATAATGTTTATGAAACGTTTTTTTTAGTTCATATAATTGTTATTTGAGAACCCCCTGGTAAGGCCTCCTCCAGAGAATGCCAGCTTTCTCTGACTTTTGCTTCGTCCATCCAGTGTGATTCAGCTATACGAACAAACTCGTCCTCACAGCGAGTGTGTGAAATCCAGCTATAATTCTAGCAAATTATCATCTTTATCAATTGCCAACCTAACGCTTATAATCCGGTGCGGGTTGCTCGAAAGAGATACGGTGGCCCCTGGCACACAGGCAACTGAGGGAACACGGGTGGGTTTTAGTCAGTAAAAGTCTGACACGCTCTCCTGCTCCACTCAGAGCGGGAGAAGTTATTTGATTATTGGATGATTTCCCACGATAAAAAAAATTTACGGGTCTATTCTGTTGCGATTTACCAAAGACCTCCCATTTTCAGTTTTCTTTTTTTAGCATAATAATGAAGTAAAACGGTGGTGTCTTTTTAACCGACTTCAAAAAGGAGGAGGTTATCAATTCGTCGGAACCTTTTTTTTTTTTTTTTATTTTTTTTTATGTATGTTCCCCGATTACTCGAAGATGGCTGGACCGATTTGGATTTTGTTTTTTTTGTTTGAAAGGGTATACTTCCCAGGTGGTCCCATGATCATCAAGTCAGGATCTGATGATGGGATCCTGGAGAAATAGAGAGAACTCTTCAAATTTTATAGGCACACAAAGCGATTTAGGTATTTTTTGGAAGAATACTTTCTCGTAGTGGTCTCATTTCAATTTGGTGAAGATTTGATGAAGAACTTTGGAGATAGGCAACGGAACTCCTCAATAAATGTTAGCAAATGGACTGGGTTTGCTGAAATCTCATCTCTGTCTATTGCTTACACCAGTTCATAACATAACATCACGCCACTAAAAAGTGAAAAATAAAAACTTTTTCCAAAAAAAAAAACAACCGACTTCCAAAAAAACACTACAAAGTGAAAAATAACTTTAATTTCGGAAGGCGGTGACAAAAAATTCAAATACAGCTCCAAAGACACCGACTACCGAAATTAAAGTTATTTTTCACTTTGTAGTGTTTTTTTGGAAGTCGGTTGTTTTTTTTTTTGGAAAAAGTTTTTTAAAATATGGGTTTTCATAATAAACTGTCTGCTTCGTTGGTCTAGTCGTTGCAAGTGCTACATAAAATGAGCGTATGAGTTCCTGGGTTGATACCAGGGTCAGGGAAAGTGTTACGGTTTTCTATCTGGAATTTCTCAATTTCTGGAGTCTGGATTCGTGACCGGTTTGTGAAAATAGGAACTAAGGGTCGAACTATGAACATGGGATTTAAACTTAACTGGCGAAATGTGGGTGTACTATAAATACACCTTTGCTTAACCGTTCGGGGAAACAAGGTGTGATGTTTATGTGTCTTCATAAAATTAATTTGAGCTCTATTAGTAAGAAACAAACATAACAAAGTATAGTTTGGACTCATCTTCTCCAATATTCGATGAAGACAGATCTGTTTTCTCGAGGAAATTTTCCTTTGTATGTGTTGAGAATAATACAGTAGTAATTTTGTTCCTTGTTATTCAAATTGGAAATACGCTGCGGTACGTGAGATTGCCACTTTAATAGGTATTTTAAATGCATAATGCATTTATTGTGTATCGAGTGTGTTTTGATCAAGTTAGTAAGGAGTTAATAACCCAAAACTACGCGTTTACTGTTAGTTTGAAACAGTTGTATTGAATTGACAGAGTTCCAGACCGAATCAAAATTTTGGCCAAGTTATAGATAACTTCTCATACTGCTTGAAAAGTGAATCGAACCCAGATTAGTAGAATCACTTGCAATCCCACCGTTAAATACGTGGAAAAGATAAAAAAAGCAACGTGTGGGGTCCAGACCACAGAATAGATAAAAGAGTTCCTCTGTTCTGTGGTCCAGACGACCCCCGTTGGACATGAAGTTCCATAAGGCGGAGACTGACTTGCAACAATTGATTGTAATGTATTATTCAAAGTGAGCTTGGTTACAAAACGGCGATACACAAGATGCGGCGAACGCTCAATTCGAGCTCATCATTCAATCCCTCCATTCCAACATTTTTCGGACAAAGTTCTGCATATAAGCATCAATCCACTACGTAAATAATAATAAAATATTGTAAAGGTAAATATTATAAATAATCCCGGAAACAGCTTTTACCTTATTCTCGGGATTTGTGTTAAAGAGGTACGTACCGTCAGGTATTGAGCAAGATAGACGGTTTAACAAATTTTTCCTTTTTTGCTCGGAAATGTAAGAAAGTGATGCATGTTAGCGACCACGACCCTACGAATCTCGTCGCTGCTTCAGTCAATGGTACCAGGGCAGCTTTAAATGTAAGCGGTTCAAGTTTGGCAACACGCGGGGTAGCTGGTAAATAGCTCAGAAAGCGTGTTGAAAAATAATAACAAAAAATCGTTCTAATATTATCTAGATATTAAATCCAAGTATTGAGTTCTGATTCTGCAAAGACTGCAAAAATATGATTTTTGAAATTTTACTACTAATTTCACATCGTGCTCGAAGTACGACACCAACCCGATAAATAATACAATAGTAATTCACAATGATGAATTTAGTTTCAAATTGTACTTGTACGGTGTCGCTGCAACTTTGAATCTTGATGCGGCGATGTTAGGAATTACATCCCTTCAACACTTAGCAAAGTTGTTGCTCGAAGGATGTTAACGCTCACATTAGTTCATCGGTTTTAGTGTAGATGGCGCCGCACAGAACATTTGAGTTTTGCATCCTCGGCCGTGGTGAGTGGCGTTGGCGCTTCGAGCTTTTATACTAGGATCTCATGATATTTAAAGAGACCGAAGTTCATTGTTTTTTTTTTGTTTTCTTTTGTTATTCCTCTCTCTCTCTCAGTTACTTTTTAATGATAATCTGGCAGTTTGAGTACTTTATGCGGCCTACCAAGATGTCCTTTCTTTGGTATTGTTCGTCGAACCATTGTGCTCCTTATGTTATGTTCTAAGTTGAACTGCATGATTACTGACAAATTCGTACACTGACAGGACAGGTCCACTCAATCTGTATGGTTCTTTCCTCATAAGACCATAATTATCAGACACCAATTTCCATGGTCCTCAAATGATCTGACAACGATTATTTCCGGATTTCTTTATAAATACACATTGATATTGATGAATTTTATTTAAACAATGACATAAATATTTACTTAGTAAAGTGTTATATTGCTTTATTGTGAATGTGATGCTGATGACTGCGTGGGTATTTTTTTGTTTGGTTTCTTTATTTTTTTTCCTCATTTGGTCTTGGTCTGGCAGTTTGAGTAATTTATGCGGCCTAACCAAATGTCCTTTCTTTGGTATTGTTAGTCAAATCGTTGAGCTCCTCAAGTTCTGAGTTGAGCTGCATGATTACCTGATAAATGCGTGCACTGATTGGACAGGTCCACTCAATCTGTGTTGTTCTTTTCTCAAAAGACCATTTCAGACACCAATCCTCATGGTCTTCACATGATCTGACCAAGATTATTTCTGGACTTTAAAAGAGACTGTGACCTCTGAGTTTGTTTCTGCCTTTCTGCTCTGAGTAGTCAGATAGGAAACTCTCATTGGAAACGTGCTTGTTTTGTAGCAAACAATGTATTTTTATTTTACCTAACCTAACTTTTTAGCAGGTTTAAACAAAGAGAAGGGAAGGAGGGTAGAGTGCTCTTTGCCCTGCAGTAGGACATTATAGGCTTTTAATAAAATAATAATAAATAACTTTACTGCGAAAATGTTTATTGCATTAACTTTTTTGCTTTTATTTCTTGACCAAAAAAAAATCCTTAATTATCAACGAAACTATATTGTTGAAACAAAAAAAATTGATTAAAAATTCAACTTAACTTAAATTAATTCAACTTCTCTGTTCAACTTTATGAGTGTGCACACGTTGAGTCCCGATATGGCGATGTTTAGGATTACAACTCTCCTAAATACTCCAAGTTATTCGAAGGGTTCCAACGTCATTAGTTCATTCATTTTAGTGCAGATGGCGCCGCACTGAACATTTAAAAAACAACCTTTAAAAACACGCTTTAAAAAGCGTTTTAAAGGGTGTTTTTTAAATTATTATTTATTTTCAATTTTTTATTTCGGTTTATTACAAAAGTGTGTTTTTTTTATATTTAACGCTTTTTAAAGCGCGTTTTTTAGTTGTTTAAACATCAACAATCATTGATGTTATTTTCTTTTAACAACGAAGCTATTTCTGAAAATTGGCAGTAATTAATTGATCGCAAAAATTGGAACCTATTGGTATCCAGCGCATTTTTTTCAGGTGATCAGAAATATATCTCTCCCATTTTAAGTTCATTGCAGAAGATGCTACAAAGTTTATGTCTCGTAACTAGTAGTTTTGTAGCGGAAGCCTTCCATGCTCCATTCAAACGTACTCGAGAAGCATCAATGGTCAAATGCTAAAGTTTATCGCCATAGAAATAGTCATTGCAGCTATTCTTCTTCATGCTTATGCACTAAAAATATAAGTTCGTCTATAGCTAAATTGGTGCTTTTGCATAAATATAGTAAAAGAAATGTTTGAAAACTTATTTTCTCTTTGATGTAACTGAATCATGCCATTATTAACGCCTAAAAAAAGTATCATGTATCAAGAATTTAATCCCACCTGAAACCAGGATCTTTACTTAAACTTGAAATTAGCATGTGGCGCCACACGTTGATTTTACGTAGCACGTTGTAGCAAGAGAGAGCGTAGAGGATTGAATTTCCGTAGCAAGTGTGGACGTTATTTTCTTACAGATGGCGCTACGAAACTCGTAGCTCGTAGCGCGCCGTCCCTTGTAGTGTTTTCATAGCGGCGATAGCAAACGAAGAATTCTGCGCTCCAAACATACTAGGGGCCCATAAACAAGCAGGAATTATAGCAAAACGTTTTTCGTTAACACGTAGACTGAATTTCCGTGCCCACGAATTAAGCAATGACAAAGATAGATTATAGATATGTAGTATTTTAATAAAGGTCTATTTAAACATTGCAATTAATTACCAGTTCTAGCCCGCGCTGAGTACTTGTTTCTCATAGAACATTTTGACAACATTGAGAACATGTAACATCAATCAAAATATATAATAAAATACCTAACGAACTAAAAATGGAGCAAAATGATAAAATATTTATTAACCGGCTCAGAAAACTACTGGTTGATAAATGCTATTATTCACTGAACGATTTTTTAGTGATGACATCAAAATGGGATGACTTTCACCATTATTTTATTAATATTTAGACATTAATTTAATTATTTTTATTTGATTTTTATTACGTTTTACTATTTGTCTTCTTTTTTATGATTTTTTTTTAATTTTTTTAATCCGTGACATAATTATAATATTTCATTTCTTCTTAATTAATTTATTTCAATGGATTTGTATTCTACAAATATACCGTGTTATTGTTTCGTTATGTATTTACTTCAAATCACTTACTTGAATTTTAATGGTAGCCTGTATGTACCCTAAAATGTAATATTATTTTATTTTAAATTAATTAGTTTTTTTTATGATAACCGAATACCTATTTCGTTTCGTAAATTATGACGTTCTATACACTCATAAATTTTAAAGCATGCTACTACTTTACTCAATTGTTGTGCCCGACAGGGTCCATGTGAACTTTATAAATAATGTTAAGATCTTGTACACACATGAGATATGCAATAAAGATTTGAATTTGAATTTGAGATCCAGATTCCAGTGACAAAAGTAAAATCACTTAAGTGCCACGTAAAAATATTTTTTATGGTAGGCGTACTGCATCTTTCACAATACCCGTCTTACTGAACCAAATTCCTATAAACATTCGCGACTCAATGAACAGGAAAAACGTAAAACGCAAGCTCAAAGAATATTATAAGTAGCGCGTTGAGTAATTCCACACCATTTGTTTTTTTTTTTGGGTGGGAAATCATCAAATAACTTCTCCCGCTCTTCGTGTCAGACTTTTATTGACTAAAACCCACCCGTGTTTCCTCAGCTGCCTGTGTGCCAGGGGCCGCGGGTTCCACCAGCCGCAAATATACCGCTAGCGCCCCGTACGCCCGCCCGACCGAAGCCTTGCTCAAGAGCCCACGGTGCACACATGCGCCGGCCACCATGCCCAGTGTTCGCGCGCTTTTGCGGCCCGCGACGGCGGCGTCTTCCCCGTCTTATATACCCTCTTATTTGTAACCGTTGCTTAAAGTTAAGAGATATTTTAAACCTCAAAAATGAATGGTTAAACAGACGCTAATCATTACTTAACGTTAAGCAACGTTTATAAATAAGAGGGTATATGTAATCTCCTACCCGATTGGGTATCGATACCCTGTGTGAAATATCCAATTATAAAGATAAAATTGATTTATAACAGTTTGTAGAGATACTGTCTGTTATTATTTCATAAAAATACTAGCTTCTTCCCGTCTTACTTCGTCCGCGTGAAATGCCTTATTCCACTCCGTCACATAGCATAGCCTGCTCGCGCTAATAATTCGTTTTCGTTTAGTAATCCTTTTGATACTTTTTTTTTTTGATTTTTGGGTCCCTCAGGGTACTAGCGTGATGTAAAATGGCCTTGCCCGAGAATTGGGCGATCAAATACAAAAAAAAAAACGATTGTCAGTTCCTGACATTCAACCAAACAAACTCTTCAGCTTTATTATTAGTAGTATAGATTTACACATTTTGCAACATTTCATGTAACAGAGCTTAGTATGTATGACCTACCACAATAAACGTGGCTTACGGTAAGTACGACAACCTGTATTCGACGTTGATATCAAGTTTCCATGGAAACAGAAACAACCTTTGGAAACATGCTCTCCTAGTAACATGATCGGAGCGCCAGCGACAGGCTGAAGCTACAGGCTGAAGCCACAGGCTGAATGAAGCGTCAAGTCGTTTGCTATGGCAACGAATTTATTTTCATTATTTGTTTTTTTAAATAAAAAATTTAACGTTTAAATTGCAGCTATTTTCAGATAAAACTTAAAATTACTGATACCAAGTTATATTTAGCATAAATTTTCTACATTTTAGTCGTTTTTTTTAGTTTATGTTTAACATTATTACCTCGATATCTGTGTAGAGAGAGTAGGCATAGTTGAGAATGCTGTCAATAAGACACTTTCATACCAAAAACTTAGCAGTTTTTTTTTTAATAAATTTAATATAAGTTTTAGTTCCACCTGTTGTTAACTGTCTAGATTTGGGGAATATCTTCATCCATTTTCTATTTCATTCTGACATCAGTTTTAGTCTATTTCTGCCTCTATCTCTCTCATAAAGGTTTATCTGTGTTGATACAAATTATATCTGTGTGCAGTCCGTGTGCTTTCACGTTAGCTTTAACTGAAAATGTTCTCTCTGCAGAACGTGCTCTCCTAGTATGAATGACCGGAGCGCTGAAACCTTTAGACGTGTGACGGTCTTCGTGTATGTCAGGTACACATGAATAAGATTAATTATTTTTTAATTTTTTATGATAATTATTGTATCCTCCATCTTTAATACTTTTTTTTTAATTTTCGGTACGTTTTTTGTTTTTCCGACAATCTGAAGAAGTAATTTGTTAAAAAAGAAGTTGATTCGCAAATACATGTTTAACCAGCACCCTAATTGCGTAACATTACTATTCATCAGAATTTTTAAGGTAATTGCTAATCCATTCTTTCATAAGTTTGAAAAAAAAAAAAACTGCTTGGCAACGTAAACAACGCCATGAATGTTGTGGAACTGTCAAAATAAAAGCGATTCCTACTGATTCACCGCTCTGAATGACGTCCTTTCAAAACATGTCAAGTACTATTAGTTTTTAATACATTTTTCCTAGATGGCGCTTCAAATTTGCCCATGACCCTACGAAACTCGTCACTTCTCCGGTCATTGGTACCAGGGTGGCATAAAATACAAGTAGCTGAAGTTCATCGCTATGGCAACGCGTGAGGTGGCTGATAAACAGTCCAGAAAGCGTTTTGAAAAATAAAAAAAAGAGTTCGTTGAAAATTCTGCAATGACTGCAAAAATACGGTTAACGATATTATCTATAATAAGTTAAAAAAAAGTTCTGTCTGACTGACTCATCAAAGCCCAGCCCTTAGACCTAGAAAGCTGAAATTTTGCACAGAGGTTCCCTTTATAATGTAAACAAGGAATAAGGAAGGATTTTTCGAAATTCAATCCCTAAGCGAGTTAAATAGGGGTTGAGAGTTCCGTTCGAGCGAAGCCGCTGGCAAAAGCTAGTGAATCATATTTTTCCCACATAAACCCGTTCCGTCACATAGTTTCTAATTAGATATTTCTGTTTTCCGTGTCTCTGCGAACGTTGAGTGTCGTTGCTGCCACATGCTAGGTATTACAATCCTCGAACACTTTCGAAAGGGTCCTAACGTTAATAGTTCATCCATCTTATTGCAGATGGCGCCCCACTAAACATTTTTGTAGTTTCTTTCGTAGCCTCGGTCGTGGCAAATGGCGTTGCCGCTTCAGGCATTGGTACTAGTATCTCATGATATCTAAGAGACCGAAGATTATCGCCATGGAAACACGTACGTTTGTTAGTAAACAATTTATTATTGTTTGTGTATGTGGCAATCGTAAAGTTTATATATTTCTTTATGAAATCAATTTACAACTTACTTATTGTAAAAACTGTGGGTGTACTAATTAGACCACTACTGCCTAATCCTTCGCACATTACAGCGTTATGTTTTTATTTTAATATGAAAAAAATAACTTCTTCAAGTTGGATTTGCTTGAACAATTTAATTTTTATAACAACGTGACTATTATTATGCATGTACAGAGATAGGTCTATAAATTGTATGACAAGTTATGAAAGCTGAAAGCTGAAAGCTTCTGCCCGAAAACATGGGAAACAGCTATTTTTTTTCAGGTGATTGAAAAATAGTTCCGTCTCATTTCAGTTTCATCGCAGATGGCGCTACTTAGTTAACGTAACCCCCCAACCATAGCGGAAACCTTCAGTGCTTCGGTCAAACGTTCTAGGAAAACATCAACGGTCAAAGTTTGAAAGTTGTCGCTATGGCAATAGTCATCGGCATATTGTTTCTTCTTCAGGCTACCGTGTGCTAAAAATATATAATATAAGAACGTTTGTTCACAAATTGTTGTTTTTGCATATTTATTATGGTCAAGAAAAACACATAAATGTGTGTTAGATTATTTTTCTCATAACAGTTTTACTGACACCAGTTAAACAGTTATGTAGAATAACAAAAAATAATCATCCAACAATCAAAAGTGCGAGAAACAGTGATGATACCAACAACCAAAGGTATTAAATTAAAAGTAGTGGAAACTCTATTTGCAAGTAGCATGCTGCGCCGCCCCCCGTATTTATACATTTTCGTAGCATTTCGTAGCGAGAACATGAATCGTAGAGATCACAGAGAAGTGAACGCTCGTAGCAAGTATCAATTTGATTTACATACAGATGGCGCTACGAAAGTCGTACGTAGGTCGTAGAGCGCCGTCCCTTGTCGTGTTTTCATTGCGGCGCGGCGATCCCAAACGAATAGTTTCCAATCGTACTAGGGTTGCATAAACAAACAGATGTAGTAGCAAAACGTTTTCCGTTATCACTAACTTATGACTGAAGTTCAGTGCCCACGTAATTTTTTTCATTGATCCCAGTAAAATGGTGAGCGGAATGTAATGTAAAATGTATCTTGTCCTAAAACGGGCGATAAACGAAAGCATGGGGTTAAAATTAAAAAGACACATGTGATAAATAAGACTTAAAATATATCTGTATTATAAATTTAAACATTCAGCACCAAAACGTGAAAAGTTTATTGAATACTTACTAGGTACGGTAATTAGTTTTACTAATTCATAAGTATACAATTTCTACGAGTTTCGTAGCTACGGACCCGTATACGGAGCCACGTTCCGTTTCCGCAGCGACATCGTGATCGCGTCCAGAGACTTCCATATCCAGTCTTAAGTACTAGGAAAGCATAAAATGTATGGACCTTCTGCTACGAAACTTTTAGCAATAGAGCTATGACGTCATGTGTTTCGCAGCGACGGCTAAAGTTTTATTATGAACTCGTTGAACTAGAACTTGAACTGAAATAAATGATTAAAAGCTTAAAATATTTTGTAATAATGTAAGTTAGTGTTACTTACTTTTAAAAAAACATTACTGTTGAAAATATATGATGCGCTTATGGGAGACTAGTCGGAGAAGACAACGCACAAAGAACATTGGAAAGCTGCTGGGGAGACCTTTGCCCACTAGTGGGACAATATAGGCCACATAAAAAATAAAAAATATGATAAGAAGTATATTACGTAAAATAAAGAAAACTGGGGTAAGTACGTATTGCTCTCCAAAATGATTTATAGTTAATCGTTTTCTTTATTTTACATAATATACTTCTTATCATATTTTTTTATCTTCATTTGAAGATAACATAAAATTTAGGATGAAACCAGAAAATAAAAAAAATAAGATACCATCACGTATTATTTTAATATTAAAGTGCTGCCATCTGTTCATCTATGGGGTAACTGTTTTAGTTTTGCGTCTAACTTTTCATGGCTAAAGGCTGGTGATAGATGGCGTTGTTTTTTCGTTTTCAAGAGATGACCGTAAACTTGCGAGAAGAATGCAACAAACCAGTGGAAAGTACTAGGATAACATAAGCTGTTACAGGTGGCTTTCCTTGGCGATTGAAGTAAGTGAAAGTTGATTTTCACTTTTGTGACGTAGACAATGACGTGTTGCAGGAGGTTTCGTTGATAGGAAATAAGTACCGGTAATAAGAAATACTCACGAATACTAGTGGTCGCCCCTAGTGGTCGAAGTTCGGCCATAATTCATTTAAATAGAAATTACATTATTACATAACAATATTAGCTTTCTACACTCCTCTAAGTAAACTTTAACTTTCATACTTTTTCGTTCGCGTAATTTTTGTTTAAAGGTGTACAATGATTTTGCTCTCGTATGCATATACAGATGACCTGTAAGCTTCAGCTCAACAAACAACCTAATAACAACAATATAACCTTCTTGCTAATTGCAAAAATTTTAAGAAAATTTTTTTTTCGCGGCCCTAACGTTTTCGCAGTTTTTTACTGTGTGACGTGGCCAGCAACAGTTTTTAACTGTGTGACGTGGGCAGCAACTTTTTCGATGCGAGACTTTCAATTTATCGGAAAAACTGGGTACTAGGGTGGCATAAACTGCAAAAGGTAACAGTGAAAGTCGCGTGCAAGTTCAATTAATGGAATAATGTCTTCTCACTTGAAAGATTTCATAAAGTTTACGGTGTATCTTGGGGTTAGTAAAATTTTTAACTTTAATTAACTCATTTATAAATACTTATCACGAAAACAAAAATATACTATATTTTTTTAGATGGTATTTTTTTAGATGGTCTTTAGATCGAGTTTAGAAGGCTGCGAGTTCTTGTCAGGCGCTGTGTGACGTAGCTAATATGACGTTTTTGATGTGAGAAACTTCAGCTCATTGTGAAAATGTACTAGAGTATCATAAATTACAATAGGTGGACAGCAATAATGCCTGAAATAACTGAAGTCTGAAGAAAAACAGCGTGAAGAAAGATTTTTAATTTATTTACATTTGTACAGGTTTTGTTTTATTGTAGAATTAATTTCGTATTTTGTTAACGTAATAAACTATTTACACTAGGTATTCAATTAAATAACTAACTAAATATACAAATAAAATCCTTTTGTTATTTTATTTATTCGTATTTCTACATAAATAGTGGCTTGCGAAAGTGAAACATTGCTTTGTTTCACCGTTGAGTGACGTTAAAATAAAGTGAAGTTTTTCCAAGGACCGCTGTGTGACGTTGACACAATGACGTTTTCGACGTGGAAGAAACGTGGAAACTTACTAGGATTGCATAAACCGAGGAAGATGATTATGAAAGTCGCCTCGAAAGCTTCAGTGAGATTCAGTTTAGAGAGTAAAATTGTGTCATTAGCATTTTAATTAATTACAATAATTTTCGTATAAAAAAATGGAAACGTTTGATGTTTTTGATCAAAACTGAACACCATTAAAAAAAAACTAACTTCTAAAACGTAAAGATTGTGTCCTTACTTTGTTAATTAAACTTTAATATAACATACATTTTATTGTGACAAAAAAACGTAATCATAATTATATTCTCACTTGTACTGCTTAATAATCGCAATGATAAGCGAGTGAGTGTATTATAGGTATCGGTAATGACGTAATCGTAGCGGGACGTTTCAGAATAGCGGGAAAAAGTACTAGGGTATCATAAACCACAACAGGTGGTGTTTCAGGGGTATGATAAGGCTTTGTAGTCGGTCGCTTGGTGACGTTGGACATGACGTTTACGTTGACAAGGAGGTTTCAGTGTTCCGATAAAAAGAACTAGGCTTGCATAAACATTGGGTCTATTTTTTTGTGTGGGAAATCATCGAATAACTTCTCCCGCTCTGGGTGGAGGGCGTGATGTCATGAAACTTTCAAGTAAAATCAGTAATAGTGCCGAAGTGAAAACTTACAAGTTTTTCTAGAAGTTGTTTCTTATTTCTATACGACTTGAAAAGTAAATATTTTTATTGGATTATTACAATCCCCTAAGCGCAGAAAAGTATTATGTCTAATATTATTCATATTGACGATTTTCCAAAGTCAATTAATTATCACGCTTTTATTAGTAACTTCACTTGTAAATCACAATATTATCAAATTATGCGAGATGACAATAATTGGCAATATTTGTATCTTGAAGCTGATCTGATGATGGAACCAGGAGGTGAATAGCGGCCATTTGGGGTCAATTGATTCGTTTTGGTGAGTCCAATTGACTGCACTTAGTCTCTCTGCAGGGTCTGATGATGAAACCAGGAGGTGGATTATAGAACTCTTCAGTGGCTATTTAAAATCGCTCAAGTTTGTATTCTGTACCAGTAATAAATCCTATAAAATTATTTTAAGACTATTAAGTAAAATGGGTATAATTATGTAATTAAAAAAAAACCTTAAAACATGCTTGAATTGTATTAGTTACGATAAACGTTTGTTTAAATTAATCAAAAGTACACAGAAACAAATAACGTTCCACTCTTTTTACACGCTTCATATTAGCTTCACTTGTATGTTTGTTTGTTGGTTTATTTGTTTGTTTGTATGTAACCAACTCCTTTGAGCGCGATTTTGACCCACTTTAAACGGTCAGATTTCATTGAAACTTTGTAAACTTGTCGAGGACCGATGACAATTCAATAATTAAAAAAAAAATAGAAAAAAAATACACGTTTTTGTAGTTAGCAGAACTAAAAAATAGAAAATAAATAATAGTTTAAAAAACTAAAAAACACGCTTTAAAAACCAAACTAAAAAAGGAGAAAATAATTTAATTCAATTAAAAAGCGTGGGGTGCTGACATTATTTGATTATAAAAATACCTCAAAAAGCACCCACGCTTTTTAATTGAATTAAATTATTTTCTCCTTTTTTAGTTTGGTTTTTAAAGCGTGTTTTTTAGTTTTTTAAACTATTATTTATTTTCTATTTTTTAGTTCTGCTAACTACAAAAACGTGTATTTTTTTCTCAATTTTTTTTTTTATAAATAATTGTGCGTCAAAGAAATGATAAGCTTACTAATACCTACCTAAGTAAAACTTAGGTAGGTTTACACATCAATGAAGTTAAAATATTGGCGAGACAAAAATACATAGGTACTTATTACGAAACTAATACAAATCAATTTAATTATTTAACCATTTTTTGTGCCTAATGAAGGCGTTTTCTTTGTAGTTTTTAAACGACATATATTTATGTTTTCGATACGCGCAACCAGAGAGGCAATTCTCGTAATTTTAACAACGTTCACAGTCTGATCTCAGTCTCAATCTGTCAAAAATATCTCAAGTTTCGATTTTAAACGTTTTTAATTACGAGAATTGGCCTTCTGGTAATTTCAAAACATTTTTTAGTCAGTCTGATTGGTACAACAAACGGAATGTTTAGTGTATACTCATAAGTAGGTATAAATATACATACTTTGGAAGTTCCGCAATTTAGTTTTGAATTTATTTAAAACTAGCTTTTGCAAGCGGCTTCGCCTGCGTGGAGGTTGAAAATTATCCCACGGGTACGTATTACCGGGATAAAAAGTATCCTATTTGTTAATCTAGGTTATAATCTATCTGTGTGCCAGATTTCATCCAAATCCGTTCAGCCGTTGTTGCGTGATTGAGTAACAAACATCCAAACATATACACTTTCACATCTATAATATTATTATTAGTAGGATATAAGCCTTTAACAAAAATAGTTTAGATTGAAATAATATCGGTAATAACTGTTGACACGACAAAACTCCGACTTACTACGAACGTAGACAGAGCTACGGTTCTATGACGCTACACGCTATGGTATTCGTAGCAGTGTGCTACGTGACGTCGGATATGACGTTACCACAGTGAAAAGCTGGGCCATGCAGAATAATCGACTAAGGTTGCATAAACAAAAAACGTTATAAAAAGCTCCGCAGTTGCCACGCAAAGCATTATAAACGTGGCTTCGGTATTGGAGCCCGTTGCTACGCGTTCCATAGCATCCCAAAATATCAAGATATCCGATTAAACTGAAAAGAAAGCTTATCACATGAAAGTAGTTATGATACTTTCTTAACACTTTATAATGCTTAATTTGTTATTAACATAAATAACATCACGAATCCCACGAGCTAGGCAGAGGTGTACCTTTAAAACAACTCCACATTTTGCAAATTATATTCAAGTCCCATGTAATAGGGGTGAGCTTATTTAAATAATTAATAAGTAGTTTGAATACTAAATTGTTAGCCTCCTATTCTTATTCTTCGTAGCGTGTATATAGAAAATATTGTTCGAAAATATAATATTTGTTTTGTGCTGCCTATTTATGTGTTTGTCTATTTCTGTGAAAATTCAAAAAATGTGTACGTTTATGTATAGCTAAGCGTGGCTAAGCGCTAAAGCGTCGTCCAATCCAGTAATATTATGAGAGATAAGAAACAAGTTTAAGTGAATTGGGTGGTGAGAGCGAGAAAGGCTTTTAACGCACGTTGTGGCTGCTAAACTTACACCGCTTGGAACCTCATGTTATCCTGGTACTTTTTGTCGGAAACTGGAGCTTGTCACCGCGATAACGTCATTGCTACGACGTCACGTAGCGCTACGTAGCAACCTGCTACGAAAGATTTAAACCTGGCTACATCTGTCGTAGCGCCACGAGAATTTCGTAGCATGGTATGAATCTACGCTACGGGATGTATCAGGAAAATAGGAATCACTGTTATGTTTACTAGTTGAAATTGTTTTTTTTTTTTTCAGATGAAAACATAAACAACTCAGACCTGCATAGATGTTAAAACATACTAAATAAATAACTAAAATAAATAAATAAAAAATAATAAATTACTAATAATAAATACTACTACACACACACACACACACTACACTTACTTATAATAATAAATAATTAATAAATTACTTACTAGCTGTGCCTGCGACTTCGGTCGCGTGGTTGTCGAAACACAATTAATAATGTGTCACATAATGAAGGTACCACAACTTCAATTAAATTTTATAATTAACTTCTTAGCTTCTGCTTTCAGCGTCGTCTGCGTGGGCATCAGAAAGATTTAAAAATGTGAGAGCAAATAAAAAAAAAAAAACTAAAATAAAAATCCCGTGGGTATTTAATAATTATGGTAACCTAGCTGTGTCTATCTAACTGAGTAAAAATCCGACGAAAAAATAGTATAGAATTGATGCACAAACATCTATTAGTGTATGGCTATTAAATATTATAAAGAGATAACGCAAAAATTCGTGCTCTCTGATGGTAGGAGAGTCAAGGCTAAGGTTTCAGCGGGTGGAGATAGCGAAAAAGGCTTTAAGGTGAATGCGCAGTGGTAGACCGCGAAATTCAAATTTTCTTACGTTTTTGCAATTTTCAGGTCAGTATCAGGTTGTATCCTGATCAAAATGTGATTTGCGAATATAACAGGTACGTGTTTACAGAATTATAGTCATTAGAATGTCGAATATATCTCTTATAAGTTTGATTTCTTCCACAAGCACTTTTCCATAAGAAATTTGTTCTTAAGGAACAAATCTAACTTAGAAAGATGTATTATTGATTCTAATGATTATAAATCTGTAAATACGTACATGTTATAGTCGCAAATCATGTTTTGATCAAGTAACAAGCTGACACTCACCTGAAAATTGCAAAAAACGTAACAAAATTTGAATTTCGCGCTCTACCACTGCGCATTCACCTTAAACGCACGTGGTAGTTTCTAAACGTGCACCGCTTAGAATATCGTGTTATCCTGGTACCTTGTGTCGGTAACTAAAGCTTGTCACTACGGTAACGTCATCGCTTTTACGTCATGTAGCACTTTGTAGCAGTCTGCTACGAAAGATTTTACCAGCTACGTCTTTCGTAGCGACATGAAAATTTCATTGCAGAGTAGAAATTTACGCTATGGGATAGAGCAGGAAAATAGGCATCACTGGTATTTGTACTACACCACCGTAACGTCATCGTTTTTCCGTCACGTAGTTGTTCGTAGCTATTTGCTACGAAAGATTTTACCAGCTACGTCTTTCGTAGCGCCATGAAAATTTCGTAGTATGGGATGGAGCATCACTGTTATTTTTATTGAAATGGACTGGTTTTTCTTTCAAATAAAAACATAAACTCAGGCCCTGATGCGTTTGTTGTTTTATTATTAGTACATTTATCAAATGAAATAGGTGTTCTACTGGCTTATGAATTCAAATAATTATTGTTCATACACGCATTTTTTTCACTCGTTAGCCTCTATAAACAGCTTCCTATACCTATTCCTTTAACTCTGCCGGCCAACTCAATTGCATTACTTGTAACCGGGTATTTAAACCAAAATTCGGTCTGGCGAGTCATATAACACCCTAGGAAATAATAACTGCAAAAGGTCGCCGTTACTGAAATCGATAAGAGGGTCTATAATAATATTATATGACAGCGTGCAAAGCGAACTTGGCATAATTTTGTTAGCTACGTTTTGCAAAAGACGCGTTCAAACTGTAAAGAAAGTTTATTAGATTTTAATAATTTTAATGTTTTCTCAATACTTTACAATGCAATATGCTATACTAAATTGTGGAACACCTATTTAATTGAACTGTATCAGCCTATGTCTGTCTATGAAAATTACAAAAACCCAAGTGTAGGATCAGTGTATAAGCAACTGTTTATGGCTATCGAACATAATGTAATAAGAAAACACACAATCAAAGGTATGTCATAGATAGTACGAGAGACAAGGCTAGTAGAGCAAGAGCCCACGACGGCCAGACCTTCGTTATTTAATAAAAGCTGAAAGTTCTTCTGTGCATGTCCCCTATACAGGTAAGAACGACCAGGGACTATAGAGTTTGGGTTGTGGTTACTTGGGCAGGTAACAGGTAGTAAAGGTGTATAAAATAGTACCTTAAATTCGTTAAAGTATAAAGCTCAATTTTTTTATATTTTATCAGGGATAACTTTAGAAATCTCGTCATCCATTGCCGGACACTTATGACAGTTGCTTCCTCCTGCCATACACCCCTAAACTTTAATAAATTATAATTATACTTTCATTATAGTATAAAAGCTAAATTTTATATATGTTACTTGGGGACCTATGAAAAAATGTTACCTCAATAGCCGGACAGTTTTAATGATTTTTACACCTTGCCAGACACATTGAAAGTCCGCTGTAGGTGCGAGCGCGAGTGCTTAGTCGATTGCGATCTTTAAAGTTATCCAATAAGAAAATTATTTTATTACGTTCATAGCCATGTTATATAAACTAAAAAATGTTATTTTATTATTATAAAATACAAAAAAAATAATATTATTAGGTACATGTAAAAAAAATATTTAATCGTTTTAATAACTTTCATCGTTGTCGTCGATATTTTCATTTTCTTCGTCACTACTCGTCCAGTCGATGTCATGATCGTCGTCAATATCGCCTTCTTCGTCAGTTTCTGAAAAAATAAAATAAACAAGTTTATACAGTGTATAATTAAAAAATTATGTACAATAATTTGTCATAATAATTACATACCTGATTGAGTTTTGAGCGAATCACTAACATAACTTGGTAGTTGATCTCCTGAAAACCATTTGAATTGGTATTTGTCATTTTTCAATATGCAGCCGATATTGTCTGGTTGATATGTGGTTGGATTTTTCAGATGAGTATTATTCCAAATGGTATATATACATAATTTGCTCGCAGAAATTGCTGCAATAGCTCGCTTTTGCCAGGTGGTAGATTGCTAGCGTCAAAATTTCGCAACTTCTTCCGGTCAAAAGCTTCGTTTACATCGGAGACTGTATACGAGTCGATGAATATTTGAAGTCTAGCGTCATCAATACCAATAACATTAGGGACTTTGTAAACATTGCTAAATCTCTGAATAATATTGAAGATGTTGCGTTGAAAATCTAAATTTTCAATTAATTCGCTGTTGCTGAAGTCCTTGAAAGCTTCCTGGTACTCGGAATATTTTTTTAATTTCTTGTATGGTATTGATTTTCCTTTTCTGAAAAACGCAGGGTTAAAATCACAACCTGTGATGGCATGAAATCCAGGTAAACTCTGACAAATTAACTGTCCCAACTCTGCATGTATTTTAGTTAGGTCCACATATCTTAAGTTATTGCCAGTACCCGTAAACATCCGAACAACCGAATCACTTTTAAGATGATGCATGTTACCAAGCATTATAGCCGCAATATCGGTATCAGCACTTCTTATTACTATTTCTGCTGGATAGTTGACGTTACATGCATGGTATACTATCTTCGTATCTGCTTCCTCGTGTGATGGGCATGTCAACTCTTCATCAACCCTTGAGACAACTTTATTGGAATTATCAACAGTGAAAGAATGTCATTTTTTGAAATTGATGTATTTCGTTTTGTTGCCAATAAATGGTACCACTTCATCAGTAGCCCAATGTGAAATAAAAAAATTAACCAGAGCCTCTTTAAATTTTTTAACTCTTTTGCGAAATCACTTGATCGAATTATCGAACTATCTCACTCGCACCCGCTAGAACAGTTGTTACCTCGCGCTCGGACCTACAGCGAACTTTCAATGTGTCTGGCAAGGTGTAAAAACCATTAAAACTGTCCGGCTATTAAGGTAACATTTTTTCATAGGTCCCCAAGTAACATATCTAAAATTTAGCTTATATACTATAACGAAAGTATAATTATAATTTATTAAAGTTTAGGGGTGTCTGGCAGGAGGAAGCAACTGTCATTAGTGTCCGGCAATGGATGACGAGATTTCTAAAGTTATCCCTGATAAAATATAAAAAAATTGAGCTTTATACTTTAACGAATTTAAGGTACTATTTTATACACCTTTACTACCTGTTACCTGCCCAAGTAACCACAACCCAAACTCTATAGTCCCTGGTCGTTCTTACCTGTATAGGGGACATGCATAGAAGAACTTTCAGCTTTTATTAAATAACGAAGGTCTGGCCGTCGTGGGCTCTTAGGCTATAGTGTTTCAGTGAATGCGGCAGAGAGACTGAGAAAGGCTTTTAACGAACGTGGTAGCTTCTAAACGTATAACGCTTGGAATCTCATGCTATCCTGATACTTTGTGTCGAAGACTGAAGCCTGTCACAACGGAAACGTCATTGCTTTTTCAAACTCAAACTCAAAGCATTTATTTCAATTAAACCATTTTCAGGCACTTTTGAATTGTCAGAAAGTTGAAGCTAGTTGCCCATTCCAAAACGTAGATCTCTATGGAGAAGAACGGGCAAGAAACTCCATGGACACTCTTTTTAATCATGTTAAGTTTTACAAAAACTTGGGAACATTATTCTTGTTGCTTCTATATGTGAGAACAATGTAAAAAAAAAACAATTCTAAATATAAGATTTAAAATTAGCCATGGAAGTTAGGAGATGACCAGTCTCAACCGACGGCGCCCGTTCACGAACTTGACGCGTGGATCAGCACCATCCAGCTCAACCATTTTGTAGGGAACCGGATGATCCAACACACACGCCACCATCAGCAAGACATTTAAGTGAGCATGACATACTCTCAACTGCCACGCTTTTTCAAGTCAACGTACATACAACATAATTATTATACGGATGCATTGTACTCACATTTACAAATTTTAAACAAAATGCTTCTAAATTATACAAAATTATAGTTTGCAATGTATTTGAAAAATTAATAAAATTTGATTTCCAAAAAGAAAGAAAAATATTTAATATCTTTTGAAATTTTAATAAATAATACTTGATTCAGTAAAAATAAAAACTTATTCGTAATGTCAGAAAATAAAAATAATAGTAACAGAAATGTTCATAATGTCAGAAAACATAAAAAAGGGAAGCATCTCTTCCAAATATGAAAATTTTAAATAGCAAGCCCAGGTGCCTGTGGAGTTGGACCAGCATTAAGCCAAGCATTTTTATCAACAATATAATCATCTAACTTATAATATGCTTGTCTACATAGTGTGCGTTTAATGCATAATTTAAATTTATTTTCATTTAGTTCAAGAATATCGGCTGGTATTTTATTATAACATTTTACACAGTACCCCATAAAAGAAGTGTGTACTTTAGACAACCTGAAACGTGGTTGATCTAATTTGTTCCTATTTCTAGTGTTAAAATTGTGCCTGTCACTTATCTTACTAAAAAGATGTAGATTTCTACGAACGTACATAATGTTTTCAAAGATATATTGACAAAAAAAAAACAAGCAAAATTAGTAAAAATAATAGTAATCATTACTTTCCTGCTAATTTCTGGGCGCTACGAAAGGCGCACCTGGTAATATCTTTCGTAGCAGATGTCTACGAAGTGCTACGTGACGTAAAAGCGATGACGTTACCGTGGTGACAGGCTTCAGTCTTCGACACAAAGTACCAGGGTTACATGAGATTCCAAGCAGTGTTCGTTTAAAAGCCACCAAGTGCGTTAAAAGCCTTTCTCGCTCTCTCTGCCGCATTCACTGAAATACCAGCCTTGTCTCTCGTACTACCTATGAAGCACCTTTGATTGTGTGCAGTTATCTTACTACATTATGCTCAATAGCCTAGCCATATACATGTGTTTGAGCACCAATCCTACACTATTTTTTATTAGATTTTCATAGACAGACACAGTATGGCACAGTTATACAAAAATACAAAAAGTTTTATTGTCAAAAAGGAAAAGGTGATGGTTGACAGACGACAGTAATCTAACATAAAACACAGTTAAGTTATTAAGTACATCACAATTTTGGTTAAGTGTTGACTCCCAAACTAAGCAGGGCCTACTTGGGGTCAGAGTGCGAATGAGCGGAAAATAATATGTCGACTACAGGGCTAGTTCATTAAAGCGTAAATTATGTTGTGTGTGTGTTTGTTTATGTGAGTGAGTGTGAGGGTGAAGTGAGTTGTTTGCTGGCACTTTGTCTTGTCGGCAAATGCTAGAGAAAGGATTCGGTTTCGGAATATGTTAGCTCCAGAAGTAATTTTTTTAGAGCAGTTTTTAGGCGAGTGGTCAACAGGTATTTGATGTCCAGTGCTTTGCAGACTTTGTTAAATATGTGTAGGTGTGAGTAAGCTGGGCTCTATCGGGCCAAAAGGGATTTTTCTGGTGGAGTAGGGATTCTGAACACTCGCTTTGTGAGAAGTTCTCTATAGTCAGCTCTTTTAGGGAGGGTCTTGTAGTGCGGACGATTGCAGTTACGATAAACAGTTGCCTCACGCGGAGGACTTGGATTTCTCTATAGAGCTTGTCAGTTGAGAATCGGAATGATTTTCTAAAAGTGACTATCAGAAGTGTCCTCTGGGCTCTCTCAACGTAAATCATGTGGCTTTTCACGGCATTTCCCCAGACAAACGCAGTACTGTACTATGGGCTGACAGATAGCTAAATAGACCTTTCTTAAGAGAATTGGAGGCAAGCACTCCCGAAAATTCTTCATTTTGTAAATTAGCTTCCTTGTTGAGTGTATTGTCAGTTGGAGGTCGTTAGGAGGAGTAGAGGTTGAGGTTTTCGAGAAGGCAATGTATTTAGTTTTTTCAGTGTAAAGTGTCAGTAAGTTATTATCGAGTGCCTCTGTAACAATAGACATACCCTCGTCTGCACGACTGAGCACGAGGTCCCACGACTTGTCATGAAATAGAATCACTGTGTCATCCGCGTAGGTTATTATTTCAGCGTTATTTAATACTAAGTAAGAGATGTCATTTATGTATAGCGTGAAAAGCGTGGGACTGAGAATACTGCCCTGAGGGACTCCATAGTTAATAGAAAGCTTTTGGCTAGAATGGTTATCTATTTTTACAAATTGCGCGTGGTTTGCAAGGTACCTTTGAACCACTCATAAGTTACTACTCGGATTCCTAGCGTCTGCAGTTTTCTTAGGAGTAAATCCATGGATACCGCGTCGAATGCCTTTGCCAGGCCCAAAAAGATCGCAATACACTTATCTCTGCTATCCGTGTGAGATGCTATTTCATTAAACAGCAGTGTTACGGGATCCTTGGTTACCCCTACGAAACCCGTACTTTCTGTCTGAGACCAGTCGACACTTTTCTAGAAAGTTTACTAGACGAGTGCTAACGACTTTTTCCAGTACCTTAGACAAAGTGTTAAGCAGAGCAATAGGCCTATAATTTTCTGGATTATTTGTGGTTCCACTATTATAAATTGGGGTTACAACCGCTACTTTCCAGCATTCAGGGAAAGTGCCTGTCTCTAAGTTCAGGTTAAAACTATGCGTTAGCGGTACAGCTATTTCAATTCATATATCAGCTATTTTGATAAACGTATTAATAATAAAATATTAAAAACATCAGGCCTGAGTTAACGTTTTTATTTGAAAGACAAACAAGCCAAAATCAGTATAAATAACAGTGATGCCTAATTTCCTGCTCCATCCCGTAGCGTAGATTCATACCATACTACGAAATTTTCAAGGCGCTACGAAAGACGTAGCAGGTTAAATCTTTCGTAGCAGACCGCTACGAAGTGCTACGTGACGTAAAACTACCGTTTTTTTTTCAAATTAAAACAAACATAAACTCAGGGCTGATGCGTTATATGTTTTATATATTTTATTAGTTACGTTTATCAAATAAAACTGGTGTTCTACTGGCAAAAGGATTTACACAAGTTAATACACGCATTGACTCACGCGAAATTTCCTGTCTGTAACAGCGCTCAAAGCGAACTCAGTGATTTGGTAAGCTATGGTTTGCGAGAGCATTTAAACTGTAAAGAAAACTTATCAGACAAAAGCATTATGAATGCTTTCTCAAAACTTTATATTGCTTTCTATAATTTAACTATCGGCCACATGTTTAATTTAACTAACTGTTTCAGCTTGTGATTTTCTATGACAAATTTTACACAACAATAGTGTAGGGGTAGTACAAAACGATCTGTTTACGGCTTTCAAACATAATATAATAAGATAACACACAATCAAAGGTATTTAGCAGATAGTAGGAGAGACCAGGCTAGTGTTTCCAGTCAATGCGGTGGCGAGAGTGAGAAAGGCTTTAAACGCACGTGGTGGCTTCTAAACTTATACTGCTTGGAATCTCATATTATCCTGGTAACTTGTGTTGGAAAACTAAAGTCTGTCACCATAGTAACGTCATCGCTTTTACGTCAAGCACTTCACTTCGTAGCAGGTTGCCATAATGTTACCAAGAGCGAGAAAGGCTTTTAACGCACGTTGTGGCTTTTAAATGCTTGGTTTCCCATGATAACCTGGTACCTTGTGTTCGAAAAGTGAAGCCAGTCACCACGGTAACGTCATCGCTTTTACGTCACGTAGCAATTCGTAGCAAATCTGCTACGTAAGATGTAACCCCGCTTACGTTTTTCGTAGCACCTTGAAAATTTCATAGTATGGTAAGAATCTACGCTACAGGATGGATCAGGAAAGTAAGTTAGTTTTTCTTTCAAAGGAAAACATAAAGGAGGCCGTATATCAAATGAAAATAGGTGTTCTACTGGCTTTTGGATTAAATTATTAGTTCATGCATGCATAACTGTATTCACACGAGTGACTGGTTTTGTTTAGCTACTAATATAATTTGGTTAGCTACCGTTTGCAAGAAACGCGCTTAACTGTCAAGAAAATTTATCAGATTTTAGTATTTTAAATGCTCTCTTAAAACTTTACAATGCTATAAATAATTCAATTTTCAGCCACAATACATATTTATGTGGTCCTGTGTCTCTCTATAAGCCAATAGAGTAGGGTCGGTGCAATACAACTTGTGTATGTTGTATTAAACCAACCCTTACCCACCAACTTGTTGATTTTCGAACTTAACATAGTCAGATAACACACAATCAAAAGAATTTCGTAGTTATACGAGAGACATGGCTAGTGTTTCAGTGAATGCGGTGGAGAGAGCGAGAAAGGCTTTAAACGCACGTGGTGGTATCCGAACGTACAAGCAACGCTTAGAAATTCATGTTATCCTGGTACCTGGTGTTGAAAAACTGAAGCCTCTTGCCACAGCAACGTCATCGCTTTTACGTCACGTAGCACTTTGTAGCACACTACTACGAATTTTTTTACTTATTTGTCTTTCGTATAGCCACGAGAATTTCATAGCTTGGTACCAGTCTACGCTACGGGATGTACATTAATAATCATAAATACATATATAATGATAATGAACAGTTTACCACCATTAAACCCACCCACCACCATTAAATTAAGCTATATTTAAAGTACATACATAAGGAACTTAATTACTTAATAACAATACTTGACCGTACAAAAGCTATACATGTAATTTACCGAGGAAACTTAATTCTAATAATAATAATAACGTGATTCTAATCAAACTCGAACCCGTATCTAATCACGGGTTTTCTTTGCCGCTTAGGACGTGATTGTAACAGTTCTGGAAGTGGTGAACCGAGTGTAGTGGGCTGTTTACTTGTAATGTCGTCCCGTATGACGGGCGCGACCACACCTTGAGTTGAAGGAATATCTCTGGATTGAGATTCAACCGTTTCTTTAGGTTGTTGGTCACTGAACACACCACTACAATCATTCCCCACTTCCTCCCCCTGCGAAACGGCATTCTCACCCCTGTTCGTCGATGAATCACCCGTATCAACTTCAGGACAGGCAACATCTGATAAACGCGATCTACGACGCATTTGATCTATATGACGTTTCATCAATTGACCGTTATCACTTTCCACCATGTACCTGCGAGAGCCTTCTTTACTACGTATCTGCCCTTTAACCCATTTGTCTTGTTGTCCAAAGCCCCTTGCCCAAACCGAATCGCCTTGCCCAAAATCACGCTTAACACCACCTGCATACTGTGCCTGGCCGTCTTGTGCGGAACGTACTTTGTCCAACAAGGTTTGATCGTTCCTCAGCAAATCAAGACGTGAGCGTAATCTACGTTTCTGTAGCAACATGGCTGGAGTTTCGCCTGTTGTGCTATGTATAGTGTTTCTGTAGGTTAAGAAGAAGTTTTGGAGGGCTAGATCTACATCAATGTTGTCCCTATGCGCTTTTCTAATCGTACGCTTACATAACTTGACGGCGTTCTCCGCAGCCCCATTTGAAGATGGATGGTAAGCTGGTGAGAAAGACTGCTTGATGCCATTGTTTTTTAAAAATTCCGAAAATTCTCTACTTGTAAACGGTGGACCCTGATCTGAAACTAGTTCTACCGGAAGCCCGAATCGCGCAAAAGTAGCTCGCAGTAATTTAATAATGACTGTCGCATTGGTTTGTTTCGTTTCAAAGGCCTCGATCCACTTCGATGTGGAATCTACTAATATTAAAAAAGTTTTACCCTTAAACGGTCCCAAAAAATCAATATGTAAGCGTGTCCACGGTTGGAGTGCATATGGCCAATGCTGTGGTGTCGCACGAGGCGGCGCGTCTGCCTCGAGCGCGCATGTCTCGCAGGCACGGCACAACGCCTCCACATCGTCGTCGATACGCGGCCACCATACGTAACTCCTAGCCCAGCTCTTTGTTTTAACTATGCCCATGTGGCTACAATGTAACTGTTTCAATACTGTCTGCCTCAAGGACTCTGGTATAATCATTCGGTAACCCCACATGATACATCCGCCTTCAATGTATATCTCATTACGCCTATTGATAAATGGTTTTAGCTCCTCTTCGCTACAAAAATGCGGCCAGCCTGATTCTACGTAAACTTTAATTTTAGAAAGTAATACATCACTAGCCGTAGCCTTACTAACATCAGAGTTAGTTATTGGTAAAAAGTTTTCAACAAAATTAACATACGTTATCTCTTTTACCTGCCGTTCGTTTGTCCCTCTGCACGGTAATCGCGATAAGGCGTCTGCGCAATTATTTTTAGACGAAACAAACTCAATATCATAATTGTACCCAGATAAAAGAACGGCCCAACGTTGCAACCGAGACGCCGACATAACCGGAATACCTACCTTATTACCGAATATATAGGTCAAGGGTTTATGATCTGTTCTTATGGTAAATTTCCTTCCGTACAAGTACTGATGGTATTTGCGTATTGCATATATGATTGCTAAAGCCTCTCTATCAATCTGCGCGTAGTTACGTTCAGCAGGTATGAGCGAGCGTGAGGCATATGCGACAGGCCGCTCGCCGACTGGTGTTAGCTGTGACAGCACCGCGCCCACACCGACACTGCTGGCGTCCGCCGTCAGTATCAGCGGTAACTCGGCAGAGTAGTGCATCAGGACTTCACTACTCGTTAGCATAGCCTTAACTTCTCTGAATGCTCTTTGACATCTATCATTCCAGTCGTATTTCTTCCCAGACTTTAGCAAGTCGTATAACGGTGCTAGCACTGTACTTAAGTTTTGAATGAATTTTGAGTAATACATAATCATTCCTATAAACGACCGTAGTTCTGCTACGTTCACGGGTGCTGGTGTATCGACAATAGCTTTTACCTTGTTGGGACACGTATGCACGCCCTCTTCACTAATTACGTACCCCAGATAGCTAATCGACTTTGCAAAAAGGTCACACTTCTCTGTTTTTACTCTTAAACCATACTTTTCCAAACGTTGGAAAACCTTGTGTAAGTTTTCCAAATGTTCCCTAGTCGATAATCCTGTAATTATGACGTCATCTAAAAATACCCCTACTCGGGGTAAATCCGCAAACAATTCCTCCAGGCGTCGCTGAAAAATTCCCGGACTTGATGACAGTCCATATACGAGACGATTGTACATGAACAAGCCCTTATGGGTATTAATAACAGTATACTTCTTAGTGTCATCCAAGAAAAATTGGGCATAGGCCTGTGATAGATCAATTTTACTGAATCTTTGGCCCCCGTGCAAGCGAACCAGTAAGTCTTCTACACGTGGTAGTGGATAACGGTCAATTTCTAAAACTTTATTTAGCGTTAATTTATAGTCTGCGCAAATTCTTATGTTACCGTCCTTCTTCACCACTGGTACGATCGGCGTAGCCCAGTCGGACCGCTCCACAGGTGTGAGTATGCCGTCCCGCACGTGCTGCTGCAGAGCTCGCTCCACCGGCTCGCGCAGCGCATACGCCAGCGGGCGCGCGCGCATGTACACTGGCCGCGCTCCCTCCCGTAAGTGGATGCTCACCGGCGGGCCGGTGAAGCCGCCTAGTCCCTCCGCGAACACATTATAATATCTGGAACTGAATTCCTCTACATTAAACTCCTCGCTCGATAATTTATTAACTGACGTTAATTTAGCAGTCGGCAACTGAATACCTAATTCTAACATCCATTGCCTACCGAGCAAGGCCATTTTACCCTTTCTTATGATATATAAATCGAGTTCTTTAGTTTTATTATTATACATAACTGACGGTGTTATGACCCCCACAGGGTACACTAACTCCCCCGTATAATACCTTAAGACAATGTTACATTTGTTAATTGTTAAATCACTATATAGTTGCTGGTACATTTTATAACTAATGCACGACACCGCACTACCTGTGTCGCATTCCATATTTAGATCTTTATTATGTACCTTCAATGACATCATAAACGGTTTACAATGACTTAACGTTAAAAGATTTAAATTAATGTCAATTACCTCTTCGCTGTGATCACTTTCACAATCTACCCCGCCATTAGTTGTTTTTAATCCCATGTAATCTTGGTTCGATATTATATTCGGACATACCCGCCGCAGATGACCTGTCTTGTTACACACGCGGCACACGTAATAGCCGAATCGACAATTGGACGTTTCATGTGTTCCACCACACGCTTGACATTGATGACGGCGCCCCGACGACGTCGACGGCGCCATACTCGTCCCGCTACCATGACGGGGCCCGCGCGCCCCTTGCCCGCCGCGCGGCCCGGCCTCCCGTGCCGTGCCCCTTGGGTACCGCGAGACTGTCTTCTCGCCTGCCCCACTAGCGGTGTCCCTCCTTTGCCATCTTGTACCCTCTATTGCTAGACAATCGGCCGCTGTCGCCTCCCCGTTTGCCCTTTTTTGACCTTGCACTACGGCCGCTGCATCTTTTTCCGCCGATTCCAAGCTAATCGCTAAGCTATAGGCTCTTGCAAAATCTAACTTAGCTTCAGCGAATAACCGTTGGCGAATCGGCTCACAGCTGATACCACATACCAACTGGTCCCGTAAACTTTCTTCAAGCCCTGCCCCAAACTCGCACGTTTTGGACATTTTCTTGAGAACCGCAATGTACTCAGCTATTGATTCGCCACCTTGTTGAGTCCTCTTCCTAAATTTGTACCTCTCAGCCAGCTCACTAGGCTTTGGTTGCAGATGTTTTTCCGTTATATCCACTACTTGTAGAAACGTCTTTGACTTTGGTTTGACTGGTGTGCACAAACTCACTAAAAGTTCATAACTTTCCGCGCCCATAATTGTTATTAACGTCGGTACAAATAGCTCACTTTTCACCTCATTCACTACGAAATACTGTTCCAAACGTTCGATGTATAACCGCCAATCGTCTTTTTGCACATCGAATTCTGTTATTTTACCGATCGTCATGCTTGATACAATAATTATCGCACGCTGAATTTCTATTTTAAATCCTCGTCGCCACTGAACTGTTCTCTAGGTGGATAAATGAAACGACGTGTTCACGGTACAAAGTATAATCTTGGACTGACCCACGGATAACTAATTATGCAGATACCGACATTACAGATTTCATGATTCATCTATTAATTAATTTCAATCATATGTAAATTTTTGGAAGAGGCAAATATGTACAAGTGGCAGCACTAAATATTAAATCGAACACCAGTAATATTTGGGGCAAGCGATGGACGGTAAATATAGGACACTGCTTATGCTTTAAAATATTGTTCGCAGGTCCTCACCGGACACGGTTGTTTCGGGAGGTTCTGTTTCGGATAAAGCGGGAGGAAACGCCCGGGTATTTCCACTGCGAAGATCGCCCTGAGGACACGGTGGAGCATAAGGTGGAGGTCTGCCCAGCTTGGGCGGAGCACCGCCGTGTCCTCGTGGAGGCAATCGGCGGCGGCGATCTCTCGCGTCCGGGCTTGGTCCTTGCCATGGTACGGAGCGAGAGTGCATGGTTAGCAGTCACCTCCTTCTGCGAAGCAGTAATGCTCGTGAAGAGGGAGGCGGCGCACGTGAGGGAGAGGCAGTATATGCGCCCTTACGGCCGTAGTCGCCGCGGGAGATACCCTGGGCGTCGGGAATCCCAGGCTGATTTCCGGCCACCGTAGGCGCGGGCTTGCGGACGGTGAGTAATGGGTAGTTTGCTGTTCGACCAAGCCTGGGTGTTGTGTTCCACGCGCGCCTCAAAGAGATGTCAGCACCAACTGGTGGGGTTCGCAAGGGCCGATGCCTGCCAGGGATGCGGGTTGTTCGAAAGAGATACCGTCGCCCCTGGCACACAGGCAACTGAGGGAACACGGGTGGGTTTTATTCAGTAAAAGTCTGACACGCTCTCCTACTCCACCCAGAGCGGGAGAAGTTATTTGATGATTTCCAACCAAAAAAAAAAAGCATCGCCACTTTCACCGGTTCTATGCTTCTCCCATCCAGCAGATTCCTGCGACTTTCTAACACTAGGTCTTCTGGTACATGATCGCCACTCCAGAATCTTTCGACACAATTGGTCATCTGTTCTACGAGCAATGTGCCCTGCCCACTGACACTTAAGTTTGGCAATTCATAAATTATCAATTATTTAATTTTTCTGGTATAGTTGACATGGCATTCTAAGAAATCCCCTCTTATGGGACGAAAAACAGTAGCGGTAGTAACCCGACTTGTAACCTTCTTTTTTGCTGGTTTGGACTAGTTTTTCTTTTAGAAGAAAACGCTTAAATTCGATGTTTTAAATATTTATATTACTTGACAAAACATCGAGATTTCTTTATTATTTTAAAGTAAGTTTAAAATTAATGTAGGTATTATAAACAAAAACGTTGCAGAATCTTCTTCTCTCCTTGCCATGTCCCTGTACGGGGTCGGCCCCTCTTGTACAATTTGGCCATAAACGTTGCAGAATCAATTCTTTAAAAGGTGATAGCCGCTCAAAATTAATTTAAAAGAACGCAGAGCACCTGACACAGACAAAGCGACTGTAATTTATAATATTATAAGTATATGGGAAAAGGCAGGAACATGATGATTAGAAAATATGTATAGATTGCATTTATCAAAAGAATGATGTACCTGTTTTAGTGAGATGAATTTTAATAATATTATCTGCATCTGGAAAGCGCGTAAATCCTAATCAGTATAGTTTGGTAAACATAATGAATTTTCAAGCGAGATAATAACGCAGCAAAGCTTCATTCAGTCTCAGTAACAGTATTTTCAGTAACAGTATGTACTCTGTGGCCAGTATAGAGTTTCAGTCAGATGAGGTCGGTCGTCTCGCGTTGTCCGTAGCTTCTCGGCGCTGGCAACCGAAGAATCGAATACTCGACCGAAAAGTACTAGTGTAACATAGACCAGAAGACGTTAATCGTGCGCTATACAATTTTGTGAAATATCCATAATTTTACTGCGGGCTGATTTTTACAACGTCAGATATCTTTTATCCGTGCAATAAAATTGACATCTGACGGTTTTCAACCGAGTTAACAAAGGATGTGGTTCTCAATTCGTCTGTTTTTTTTTTATATTTATGTTCCGCAATATCTCCGACAGTTGTAGGTCGATTTTGTAAATTCTTTTTTATTGGATGGATTATTGCCCCAGGTGTGGTCCCATTTTTTAATTAAGCTTGTTCGGGTAATTTTTGCGTCAGCTGCCTTATTAAGTAATTAATCCAGTTTGTGTATCTTGATGATATTCTAATACTATAGTAGTAGAATACGAAATGGTGTGGGGTAGGTACCATAACTAAATCGTGAAAAAAAAAATTGTCGGTGTTTACGGATCTTAATTTTCGTTTTTATGTCACTGACTTTCGTAATTAAAATGATTTTTCACTTTGTAGTATTTTTTTTGGAAGTCGGTTGTTCTTTTTGTAAAAATATTTTTTATTTTCCACTTTTTAATTGTATGTTGTCTTCGGCTCTTCTCAATAGGAAACGACCAATTTGTACCGTGGACCTAACTTCTGACGTTTCATAAGTGCCCATGTCGGTTTATGTGGATATTTTGGATAGGTCAAAGTCAAAGTCAAAGCATTTATTTCAAATAGGCACTTATAAAGCACTTTTGTACGTCAACATTTACATTAAAATAGAATTGATTCTAGTCGCCCCTTCCAAAATGTAGTTTCGTATGGAGAAGAATGGGCAAGAAACTCCACCGTTACACTTTTAAAATGTTTCAAGTACAATATTTACATTCATTATATGATTTTTTGTGAAAACGATGCACCCAGAGTAAAATTACCATACCAAAATAGGTAAACAGAATCAAATTGAAGCAAAACAGATAAATTAATTCTGTGATAGAGATACATGGTGTTCACACATTTACAAACATTGTAAAAGTAAGTATAGGTACGATTTTCCTACAATATTAACAAGTAATGAGTCAGTGTGTGAGTTAAAGTAATCACTGAGTGTAAATCAATGTCATAAATATAATTAATTATACAATTCAATTAGCAACCAGTTTGATTTTGTCTAGACTCTAGATTGTCCTATGGAGCAGGACCAGGGATTATTGGGATAAATATATATTATTTTTACTCTATATTTAGTTGGCTTTTTAATTGTTTTCAAATGGTTTTAATTCCCTTGATTCATGTGGACATTCATTTTATTTCAAATATTGATGTATTTTCACTTGTGTCGTCGCTTGAGCTTTCGAAAACCGTGTTTGGCATCGAAAAGTTCAGAAATATGTCGAGAACTGTGGAAGTTTATTTTCTCAAGTTTATGCTTGCCTAGTAAGTTTTCACCCGAGTGCGCAGGTCTTTGGCGCCACGGTCGTCTTCAGTCTACGCGCTTCGTGCTACGAGCAGTCTACTATGACTCCGCTGCTACGAGTATATTATGTAGACTGACGTAGCTGCGACGATTCATTGCCACTGAATGAAAGTTTTTTTAAGATTATTTAGAAACAAACTATATTACAGAAAAGATGAAAAACGCAGCAGATAGAGATATTGTTCTCGGGGTTGGTGTTTCCCAACCGAGAGTAAAATTTACCCTCGGTACGGTAAAAAAAAAATACGACTTCTGCAAGTACACAGTCTATTTAAAAATGTTTTTGAAAATGTCATTACGTTACGCAACGTATTGTAAAATTATTACTATAAGAAAATAATAACTTGGTTACTTATGGTTAGCACACCGATATAATTTCTAACAACACAGATAAATCTTCAAGTGTGAAAAGACATGCTGAAATTGTTGAGATAGCAGAATATGATCCTCCAACAGGTGACAATGAACATAACTTCACACCTCTGTTCCCCAAACGGGATAGACATAGGTGTGTGGAACCACTACGAGTTACAAAAATAATTATTTTTGAAGTTTCAATTTGTAATATGAGGTAAACCGTTGATAGGACAAGAATAAAGTGAAGAAAGACAATGACCACTAAGCATCATTTTAAAGTTTATTTAAGTTTTAATAACAAAACTTTTTCGTAACATTTGAAATTCGGATACCAGTTTTTATTTGTAAATCAGCGGTCTATTCATCAAACTAAACTGCTAAAAATACAGTTGAAACATAACCAAAAATTAAATTATATTTATCGAAGAATGAAATTGGCAATTTGGAAAACGCTCTAATCGATAAGCGATACGTAGCGACCGTCAAACGAGCTTCGGAAATGTGAACTAGGAGAGCACGTAAGAAAGAGTATAACTTTCAGTATAAGCTATCGTAAAAACCCATGCAGACAGAAAGCCGAAATTCACCGCAATCCCTTGATTGTGAAGGCCGCCACTTATGTCCCAGTAGGATTAGCTCTGTCCGACGGCCGAGACAAATGTCCTCACCGACCCAGACGACCACATTACTCTCCTCCAGGAAAGCAATAGGGCCACCAGTACAGTTCGCACACACCGATCAAAATCGTCCTTCCGACCTCGCCGCCGAGGTCCTCGCGCCCCGCGAAGACCCCTCGTAGTACCGGCGCCTAACGTCGAGACCCCCGACCGACCCTTGCTCGTTGAAGCGCCAGCCCGCGCCGCAGCTGAGCCAGTAGCTTTAAATTCCCCTAATAATAATAATGCCAATATTTCGATCCAGCCTGTCCCCAATAGTGATAGCTGTCCCCCTATCAGTGACGCCCTAAGCCGAGGTCCGTACCCCACAGGGGGTGCCCTCAGCGTGCAGTCGCTTAGTTTTTAAATTGTAGTTTGTAAGCCCTGGCTGGAGGCGTTAAGATTAATTTCTTAATGGCAGCCCCAGGAAAGCCCGGTTGAGCAGTCACGGCCTCTCAAGGCCAACTGCGAGATGCCCAAAAAAAAAAAAAACAAACCATGCAGACAGCACACTTGTATAATTGCCATGTTTGTGTGCTATTCATTGCGACCATCACACGTCCAAAGGTTTCAGCACTCCAGTCATTCGTACTAGGAGAGCACGTTTTGCAGAAAGAACATTTTCAGTGAAAGCTTACGTGAAGGCACACGAACATGGGTAGCTCGCTGTCCGGTAAGGACCGAGCCCGGGTCGACGCGTTGTGTTCCACGCGCGCCTCAAAGAGATGTCAGCACCAACTGGTGGAGTCCGCAAGGGCCGATGCCTGCCAGGGGTGCGGGTTGTTCGAAAGAAATACCGCGGCCCCTGGCACACAGGCAACTGAGGGAACACGGGTGGGTTTTAGTCAGTAAAGTCTGACACGCCCTTCTGCTCCACCCAGCGCGGGAGAAGTTATTTGATGATTTACCACCCAAAAAAAAAAAAAGGATGAAGCTAGCCAACCCATACGGATTCGCTCCGAAGAAGATTTTGTTTCTTTAAGGTCAATATGACTAACTTTGTTTGTTTACTGTAAAGTAGTCACTCTTGCATTAACGCTATGACGATATCTAAACTTATATTTGTACACAACAGCGTCACTATAATGCTAACCCCTCAAGTTTTAAAATGTTTCACTTCTACAACATTGAATTCATTACGAATAATCTAAAGAATACTTCAAAAAGAGTTCATTGATTCGACTTGGATTCGAACCATCGCATCACCGTACCTCATACTCATTCTGGCAGTTTGACGAACTAGCCAGCGAGCCCATATGAACGGCCATGAAATTGTTATCTACTATCGTCCGGGGTCTGTCTAATCATCCATCCATCCATTTGTCTATCCATTAATTTAACTTACTTACTTTTTCTGTATAAAATTAAGTTATATCTACACCGTTTGAAGTATACGTTCACTTAAAACGCCTATAAGCAGAGACGACATGACAGATCACGTGACATTTAGTTAGTTTATGTCAATGTCAATATTTTTAGCGCTTCCTATTTTATCGTTTGCTTTACAGGGATGTCACCCGTTTGTGTCAATTGGCAAAATATGTATAATAAGTTATGTGTAAATAATTATCAAATCAAATCGTAAAATATAAATCTTTGTAGTAATATAAGATCAAAGTTTTGTTAAATAATAGCAATAATATATATTGAAATAATCACGAAAAACTACTATATATGCGTTGTTGCCAGCCCGCTTGGAATCAATGCTCTTAACACACGTGGTTGACTAGGTTGTTATTCTGCTATCTCACTCACCCGTACACATACATAAACTCACGCCTTCTTCCAATTGGTGTTGGCTATCTCACTCTTTCAAACGTTTCAGCATAAAACTGTCTCCCTCTCACTAAAGGTTCACCTGTGTTCAAATAAAATCATATCAGTGTGTAGTTGGTGTGCTTTCATGAAAGCTTTTATTAGATATTTGACCTCTAAATAACGTGCTCTCCTAGTACGCATCACCGGAGAGCTGAAGCCTTCCGGTCTTTTGACGGTCGTTTTGAAGGTCGCGTAGTTACGTAGCAATGGATGATTCAGTTTTAATACTTTGTTATCTTTAAGCAATACTTTGTTATCTTTAAGTACTAATAACAAAACAGAAAGGTTTGTTTGTTTGAACGCGCAAATCTCTGGAACTACAACTCTTTAAAACCAAGAAAAATGGATGGTTACTAATTCCTTGTTTTCATTTTTTTGTATTACGTAATGATAATCATTTAGTGAACGGCGGCGTAAGGAATTAACGTGAACAGTGTTTACACTTTTATCAGAAAATTTTAAAACAGAGAGTCGGTCATTGAACTGCTCTCACTCTTCTCTTTCAATAGTTTCTGATTATATCTGTCTCCCTTTTACTAGAACGTTTACCTGTGTTAATATAAATAAAGCATGCCCATGAGCAGACGGTGTACTTTCACAACAGCTTTAACTGAATACAACCTCTTGCTATCATGCTCTTCTAGTACGAATGACCGGAGTGCTGAAGGTGTTCACCAGATTGACGGTCTTTACAAAAACCGCGGAGCTAGTTTGATTACTTTGAAATTCGTCCCCAAGTACCGAAAACCGAAACGAACGATATAATTTATAGCCGTTGCAGTCACTAGACATCTATCTGCTTTAAAGTAGGGAAAATTAAAAAGTGCCCATATTTGTCACATAACATGCATAGCTGTCTGCCTCTTACTAAAAGGTACACATGTGTTTGAACACATACAATTTATTTGATAATTTGATATCAGTGTGAAGTCGGTTTTTGTACCTTGGACATTTTGCCTCTTCATGACGTGCTCTCCTAGTACACATGACCGGAGCACTGAAGCCTTTCGCTCGTTTGACGATCATTATACAGTTGTTAAAAAGTCAGAACAGGTAGGAGTTGGTAAAAATATTTGTTATGTATTTTATTACGTTTAAAATACATTACGCTCCACTCCACTATTACTTAAGGACACCCACCACGAAAGTAAAAAAAAAAAAAACAATCAATACAAGAAAAACAAACATAAGAAAACTATTTTCTCTAATCATACTTCAAGTAATAACACTAACAGCGGTCATTGACCTCCCAAAAAAAAGCATTCTATGTTTATAATTTACCGTGCTTAGACATTATAACTCATCGAGTCCATCTGTGGAGTTTAGCCAGTCAATTAAACATAATCACAGGATTATTTTTAATTGGCTAGCTAAGCTCCGCAGAGAGAGAGAGTGCACAGACACTCTGGAAATAGTGCTACGGCGACATCATGGCATGACTGCTCGTGGCGCTCTTGTCGTCGCAACAAAAAGCGAAGCTTCAAGGATACTCCATATAGTGCATAGCCGTAGTTCGCGCATGCGCGCTGTATATCCGCGCGGCTCTCAGCCACGGTAAACAAATGGTATATCAATAAGAATCAATTTTAACACATTGGCTACGCCCGCTCAGATAATCTTTGTAAATATCTAGAGCCACACTACGTACTCCCATATGCTCCATTTTGGCCACCAGTCTGCGAATAGATATGATTTTTTTTATCATACTCTTATTATAAACACATAAGAGTTATTAATTTATTCCACACAAATAAATAACAATCACTCTTCAATATAAGGAGTTAATACTAGAAAAATAAACTAAAATTGCCATCTAGTGAGCAAAGAACATAGAAACATGCAGCGCCATCTGTTTTCCGGGGAACTCAGTTTTTATAAAACGAAAACCGTAGTGGCCTATCTATTGTACTTACATTTTATTTTTATTTAATTGGCCATCTATTCTGTATTATCTATGAGCGGAAGGCTTCAGCGCTCCGGTCATGTGTACTAGGACGGCACGTTAGAAGAGGTTAACGTTACTGTAGCTATGGAAACTTTCAGGAACCAACAAGTGGTTGAGGTAGGTCATGTTTCTTCCTTTGCATTATTTTTATTCGGAGTCGGGGAACAAAAGAGAACTTAATTAACACAACTTAAAAAAATACCATCATCATTTCAGCCAAAAAACGTATACTGAGCGAACTGGATCCTCCAAAATTTTCATGTGTGCTTTTAAAGATATGTAAAAATGATGTCATATTTTTGATATCATACAAAAAGTTTTACAGCAGAAAATATAGAGACATGAAATAATCAAACTTAATTAATGCTACGAGCTCTACCTTACCGTCAAACGGGCAGAAGGCTTCAGCGCTCCGGTCATATGTACTAGGAGAGCACTTTAGAGGTTAGAATATTCAGTAATAGCTTCAACGAAAGCACACCGACTGCACACTAATGTGATTTATTCCAACACAGGTTAGCCTTTGAGGGAGAGAGCTAAATAGATGGGCTGTAATGTTTGAAAGAGTGAGATAGCAGGGTTTTCCTGCACACAGAAAACTGTCTCTAGATACAGAAACAACAGGTGGAAACATATTAGAATATCACGCATGTACTCGTATAGGTGTTTGGAAGAACAATCACAACGTATCTACACACACTGTTATATATTTTATTGCTATAAAACTTAAAAAAAAACAAGATGTGACAACAAAAAATAACAAATTACGGACTACTACTTATATAATAACAATTTCTAAATAAATAGGTACAAAATAAATCATAATAAATACTGTTACGAGCTTCGGGTTCGTGACAATTAAAAACTGCCAATATAAGAATTACCAAAATCGACACTTTAATCAAACACACTAATTACAATAAACAATTTCACTGATGATCACTCTTAATCGCACTGAAGATCGCTTCAAATGTTCTCGCCTCTATCGCTTATTCAATACTACCCCGATCCCGATCCGTTCCCGCCTTTTTATAGAGCCACAGAACATTCGGGAATCGAATCATCTAGTATCTTCGAGTACATACCGGCCCCGACTGAGCAGATGTTGATAACTCTAGAAGATTCTTTAATCGAACTTGCTAGATAGATCTTGACTCGATTAATTCTGCTACTCGATACTAGATGGCGCTAGTGGTAACGAATTACTTTAGCTTTAGCGCGTAACACTGCCCCCTCCTAAGACATGCTCGTCCCGAGCATTTTCGGCCCCATAGTAACGCGCCAGTCGATCCACATGGACGATCTTAGGAGTACCTCTTGCACCTTTCTGTATCCGGTACGTTACGTCATTGATCTTTGTCACAATCCGGTACGGTCCGTCCCATTTAGCTTGAAGCTTAGGAGATTTCCCTTTGCTGCGGACTGGATTGTGCAACCACACTAGTGAACCTTCGTCAAACCCTTTATTGTTCATTTTGCGGTCATAACGGGTTTTCATCTTTTCAGACATTTGCTGGCCTGATTGTCTGACGTGCTCATAAATGTCGTTCATCTTGTTCCGCAAGTCGTTCGCATAATCGGTTATACTGCGTGGGGCATCAGGTGGTATTCCGGTGATCAGGTCTGCAGGCAGCCGTAATTCTCTTCCAAAGTTTGCGAAAGCTGGTGTCACCGATGTACTTTCGTGAACAGCGCTTCGATACGACAACAAAAAAGGTTGTATGTGTTTGTCCCAATCCCGTTGCCGATTTTCCACAACTTTTGCTAGGTACCTCTCTAATGTCTGATTAAATCGTTCCACCATTCCATCCGATTGTGGGTGGTAAGATGTTGTTCTTGTTTTATGAGTACCCATAACTCGACAAGTTTCCTGGAATATTTGGGACTCAAAATTCCTTCCTTGATCACTGTGAATCTCTAAAGGTACTCCAAAACGACAGAAGACTTCATGAACTAATTTATCTGCAACTGTCGAAGCTTCTTGATTTGGAATGGCGAAGACTTCCGGCCACTTAGTGAAGTAATCCATCACAACCATGAAATACTTGTTACCACTTTCACTTTCCGGAAACGGCCCCGCAACGTCTAGGGCTATCCTTTCCCATGGTGCACCAACATTGTACAACTTCAATGCACCTCTACTACGAGTCTGAGGTCCCTTTACAGCTGCACAAGTTGTACATTTGCGACACCAGTCCTCGACATCGTCCCGGCAGTGGATCCAGTAAAACCGTTCTCGTACCTTCAGTAGAGTTCGTTTTACTCCCAGATGACCTCCTGAGCAACCATTATGGTACAGCTGTAGAACATCCGGTACTTGAGCTTTTGGGACAACCATTTGCAAATGACAGCTGTTTCCCCGAGCATTTTCCCATTTGCGGCACAGGACTCCATCCTGAATTACCAAGCTGTCCCATTGGGCCCAATAGCTCTTTGTAATCGAACTCATTGCTGAGACGTCGCTCCACCTGGGCTTAGGAGCTCTGGCCTTCATCCACTCCACAATCGGCTTGATGTCCGAATCTTCCTGCTGTGCACGTTGTAGGCTTTCCTTCCACTCGTTGCTGAGGTCCGTCCTGAGCATCCTTACAGGTACCACTTCCTTACCCTCTTGCCTAGTACAATGCTTGCAGTCTTCAGGACAAGGTCTTCTTGACAATGCATCTGCGTTGCCATGAGATTTCCCGCTGCGATGTTCGACCACAAAGTCGTATTCCTGCAGTAGCTCAATCCATCTCGCAACTTGTCCTTCTGGATTTTTGAACTGCAATAGCCATTTCAGTGCAGCATGGTCGGTTCGTAAGTGGAATTTCCGACCTAGAAGATATTTGCTAAAATGCTGCAATGACTTTACCACAGCAAGCAATTCCCGTCTCGTGACACAATAGTTCCTTTCCGGCTTTGACAACGACTTGCTGAAGTACGCTATCACAACCTCTTGATCACCATTCCGTTGAGACAACACACCACCAAGTCCTATGTCACTTGCGTCTGTGTCAACTATAAATTCCTTGCCTGCATCAGGGTACCCCAAAATAGGTGTTTTGCACAGTCGGTCCTTCAACTCCTGGAATGAGATGTCGCAACTTTCATCCCAGCAGAAATGTCGCTTCTCCTCGGTTAGCTTATGCAGGGGTTTGGCTATATCCGCAAAGTTCTTAACAAATCGCCGATAATAAGAGCACAACCCCAAAAATGCTCTGACCTGCGTCTTGTCTTTTGGAACTGGCCAATCCTTGACAGCGGCGATTTTCTCTGGATCCGTGCGGATACCTTCTTCGGACACTACATACCCCAAAAAGCTAACTTGCCGTTTGAATAGTGAACATTTCTTCGGACTTAACTTAAGGTTGGCACTCTGGATCTTAATGAGCACGCGTTCCAGGTTTTGAAGATGTTCTTCAAACGTACGGCCTACAATGATGATGTCATCCAAGTAGACCAAACAGGCATCGCCAATTAACTTGGTTAGTACAAGTTCCATCAGCCTTTCAAACGTTGCCGGAGCGTTGCACAATCCAAACGGCATCACTTTAAATTGCCACAGACCCTTTCCTGTCGAGAATGCCGTTTTCTCCTTGTCCTTAGGGTCAATTTCAACTTGCCAGTAGCCACTTTTCAAGTCCAGCGTGCTAAACCACTTTACTCCAGTAAGCATGTCCAGCGTGTCATCAATTCTTGGCAAAGGGTAGCTGTCTTTCTTCGTAACGTCATTCAGACGACGATAGTCAACACAAAACCGCATGCTGCCGTCTTTCTTCCTTACCAGCACTACAGGTGAACACCATGGACTAGATGAAGGTTCAATAACACCATCCTTCACCATTCCCTCAATCATGGTTTCCACTTCCTTTTCACGCGCTACCGGTAATCTCCTTGGCCGCTGACGGATAGGCAACTCCTCTCCTGTGTTTATTTTGTGTTGAACTAAGCCAGTTTTCCCAATGTCAGCATCGTTTGAAGAGAAAACTTCGGCGTACTTGAGTAACATCTTCTTTGCCTTAGCCATTTCATTTTGCGACAGAGCGCTGCGAGAGTCTGCTAAAAGTGTGGTCACTCTTGTTTGTGCATCCTTGCTGGGGGTCCCAGTCGATAGATATTGGCATCGACGCAACCAATCCACTTCCTCGCAAGTACCAATCAGTGTGCCTTTTTCAATAATCTGTTCCTGATCACAAAGGTTCAGCACACGTACCACTGAGATGTCGGTGGCTCTGACCAAAGTTCGTGCCACTTTCCATGGAAGGTCATTATCTACCCTTTCCACGAGTACACAACGATGAATTTGCCCAGAATTCCGAGGAAGACTAACCGGCACAATCGTTTCTGATCTCGGAGGAAGAACAATCTTCTTAAGGCTATACACATTCCCTGGTAAAGCCCCTTCCATAAAAAGTTCCTCTTGCCCACATTTCATAACTCCTTGCTTGACATCAATCTCGCAGCAATTCTTCCTCATAAAGTCAAGGCCCAGGATGCAATCGTCCGTTATATCAGCCACGATGACATTATGCAGGTAGATCCTGTTGCCTAGCTTCAACTCCATCTCCTTTTCTCCATGGACGGGTATGCGCTGACCGGTGGCTGTCACCAAATTAATGCGTTCTCGGTTGAATGCGGAGTCCCCAAGGAGCCGACTTATAACTTGGGAACTGACGACCGTACGAGAAGCTCCAGTATCAATGGTTAACTTACAAGGCGTTCCGTTGACCTCGCCCTTGATGATTAAACTGTTCCCGTCATGGGTTTGTGTGATCGAAATCCTTGGGGCTCTTTGAACATCAGCCAGCACCCGCCCCGCAGTCCTGGCTATTACTCGTTTCCCTGCTGCTGCTGGGCAGTGCTGTTAGCCGCACTACCCTCTGGAGACCGGCCATCTTCCCTTTCTGCAGTTCGCTTAGGGCAACTGGATCGAAGGTGGCCCCTTTCCCCACAGCCGTAGCACCTAGGGCTGTATCCTTTATTACGGTCGCGAACTGTAGCCGCTACAACCTCCCTGACGCGATGGGAACGATGATCCTGCCGCACAGCTTCCACCTCCAGTGCATGGGCCAAGGCGTCCTTAAGCGTCCCGTGGTGACCGAGCCTCACAGCAGCTCTAACTTCAAGGTCGCGGATGCCGTCGATGAATGCCTGCACCAGGTTCCCATCAATAAGTGCAGGTACGGACTGGTAAGCTTTACGAACCAGCTTCTCCACTTCAAGGGCCCACTGCTGCAGGTTTTCGTTACTGCGTTGCACACGATCCTTAAGCTGCGCACGAAACACGTGTTCCAGGTGAGCGTCGCCATATCTAGCCTCCAATGCCTCTAGGAGCTGCTCGTAAGTCACTTCCTTACCGAGAGCTTCCAGAACATTTAAAGCCTGGTCGCGCAGTCCTAGGGTGAGAGCAGTCATGGCCTGACTGTTATTCCACCCATTCGCCTTCATGACAGCCGCGAACTGAATTTTGTAGGCCGACCAGGAAGAAGTCCCGTCGTACGGCGGCACTTTGAATCCACATAGCGAAGGTGTTGTAGCTACGGGAGCTGCGATTCCATCCCCAAGTTTGAGGTTACCCAATTCCTGCTTCACATCAGCAATGACGTCACTGAACTTGCTGATCTGAGTTTCAGCTTTTGACAGGCGGTTGTCATGCTGGGCAACCTTCTCCTTCACCTCCTTCATGTCTTTCCCGAAGGTTGCGTGAAGGTCCTTCATGAGGAGCATCTGCTCTTCCTGGCGGCGCGCCTGCTCCTCCTTATCCCGTTGGAGCTGTTCTTCCAACCGACGAGCCTGTTCCTCCTGTCGGCGGGTCTGTTCCTCCTGTCGGCGGGTCTGTTCCTCCTGTCGGCGGGTCTGTTCCTCCTTATCACGCTGGAGCTGTTCTTCCAGCCGACGAGCCTGTTCCTCCTGTCGGCGGGTCTGTTCCTCCTTATCGCGCTGGAGCTGTTCTTCCAGCCGACGAGCCTGTTCCTCCTGTCGGCGGGCCTGCTCCTGCAGCATCATCATCAGGGCAGCAAAATCTGGCGCTGATGATGCTGGAGCAGCTGTGGACGGGCCGGCCTCCGTGGTCGGCACCTGACCCTCCGACGTCTGTGGCAGTGCTCCACCGAATCGCCTCTGATCCGTCTCCTGCTGGCGTTGACTCCGGGTACGGATACCCTCCGTGTCGTCTTTAGGTAAAATCGGCATGATTTTAATCCCACTTCTGACACCAATTGTTACGAGCTTCGGGTTCGTGACAATTAAAAACTGCCAATATAATAATTACCAAAATCGACACTTTAATCAAACACACTAATTACAATAAACAATTTCACTGATGATCACTCTTAATCGCACTGAAGATCGCTTCAAATGTTCTCGCCTCTATCGCTTATTCAATACTACCCCGATCCCGATCCGTTCCCGCCTTTTTATAGAGCCACAGAACATTCGGGAATCGAATCATCTAGTATCTTCGAGTACATACCGGCCCCGACTGAGCAGATGTTGATAACTCTAGAAGATTCTTTAATCGAACTTGCTAGATAGATCTTGACTCGATTAATTCTGCTACTCGATACTAGATGGCGCTAGTGGTAACGAATTACTTTAGCTTTAGCGCGTAACAATACAAAAGAAATAAATTACAAATTACGTTTTATTAGCACCGGTGACTGTAAAGTTGTGTGGAAATCGTTTGCCATGGTAGGAGCATGCGATGAGGAACGATGAGGAATATTTTGTGAGAAAATATTTTAAGTATCAATGTGGCGATATGTAAGTTCGGGACGACCAAAGAAACGATGGATGGACTGCGTGAACGATGATATGGCTAGATAAGAGACTACCGAATGACTACTAAAAGAAAAGTATGGAAGAAAGAGAACTGTTGCAAAGACCCCAAATAAATAAAGGATTGGCAGGTGAATGATAATGATGATAATAAAAATACCACAAAGCGATATTATAACGGGATTATTACAAAGCGGTTAGGTTGACGCTTCCCGTTGTGGTCTGACTGTTTTACTTTGCTCGCTACCAGTTTTTATGTACTTCTATCATTTGCTTTTAGGTAAATAACATTGTTTTGTAATTGTTGGTACTAATGTTATAAATTAATTTTGTTTGAAAATTCTGCTCTGTTTTATACAAAAACAATGTACAAAAACAGGCAACTACAAGAGTAATGAATCTGAATCCGTTGCTAGGTTGCTACGCGATATAAGTAGCGACCGTCAAACTTGTGGAGCCTGTGGCTTCAGCCTGTGGCTTCAGCCTGTGGCTTCAGCCTGTGGCTTCAGCCTGTAGCTGATACTCCGGTCATGTTACTAGGAGAGCATGTTTGAAGAGGCTATCGTGTTCGTAGATATGGAAAATCATAGAAACCATCAAGTGATCGAGACTTCCATTCCGTCCATTGAGGGTATTTTTTTTTTGTTGAGGTTGGTAAAACATCAAATAACTTCTTCCGCTTTGGGTGGAGCTGGACTGTCAGACTTTTACTGACTAATACTCACCCGTGTTCCCCAGTTGCCTGTGCGCCAGGGGCCACGGTATCTCTTTCAAACAACCCGCACCGTTCATTGAGGTTCATGTTAACATTGAACATTGAACCACAATGGGTAGGGCACGTTCATGCACGACAACAATATATTGGAGTTTATTAAAAAACCTGGCATATTATAAAAAAGATAAGTTTTTACTTTACCGTTGTTTTCTATTGTAAAAAATACAGTTAAAAATATATATTTTCAAATTATATTTCGTGACATTCACAATGACCGTCAAACGAGTGAAAGGCTTCAGCGCTACGGTCATTCGTACTAGGAGAGCACATTTTATAGAGATAACATTTTCAGTGAAAGCTATCATGAAAGCACATCGGCTGCACACAGGCAGGCTGTGTGTCAACACAAGTAAACCTCCATGTATGAGGAAGACAGTGATAGACTAAACTGTTGAACGAGTGAGGTAGCAGGTCAAGGCCCTCCACCACCATGTGTGTTGATTTAGACTACGCAAAATTAATAAACTAATTAGGTAAAAAATAACAAACAGTATATAAATTTCTATAGACCGTCAAGTGTCAAGTAATTAGCACAATTACTTTTCTATTGTTATCAGATTCAATGACTCTGCCTAACAGACGAGGGGAACAAATCGTCTTATGTCCACAAAACGTGTTTTTTTTAGGTATTCAGTTTTAAAGTATGCTCAAAGTTTTCAACATGATTGATACAATTTTTTTTTAAGTCGCCATAATGTGCATGACCGATCACAATATGAAAACACTTGTTTCAGTTTAGTTTTTTTTGCTATTCTTAAAGTATTTTTTATACTTATTGCTGTTTCAGTAAAACTTTCCTTCCACCTTCAAAGCGACCGTCAAACGAGCGGAAGGTTTCAGCGCTCCGGTCATGTGTAATAGCAAAGCACGTTATGAAGAGATCAAGAATCTAATAAAATCATTAATGAAAGCACACGATATGATTTTATTTCAACACAGATGCGACTGCGCAAATTCATTTTAATATCACGTCATTGATCTGCCAATGTTTTTCTATTTCTGAAAAAAAAAATTGGAGTGCATGTGCTTTTTGCAACGACATATCGTTGCAAAAAGCACATGCACTCCAATTTTTTTTTCTCACATATTATTAGCAATTTCAGAAGCAAATAAAGAGAATATAGGAGAAGAAAGTAGGCAATGAAATTCTGCTAAGCGACATTTGTAGTAACCGTCGAACGAGCGGGAAGGCTTCAGCGCTCCGGTCATGTACTAGGACAACACGGTTTAAGAGGTTATCGTAGTGATAGAAACTTAACAGGTGGTTTTCAAAAGGTGTTATTTTTATGCATTGTTTTTATTCAAACACTTTTGAGAACTACGTACGGTTTCCCTACGTACGACGAATTAATTAATCAATGATACAAACATTTTCGCAGTAGTTACAGCGATTTAGAAATTGTTGTTTTTTTTCGGTAAAATATCCGTTCTTATCTGCTTGATTATTGCCAAAAAGTCATAGAATGTACACATAAAATAAAATAGACGATATCCGTTTTCCAGAAAATATTATAGAGAAAGTAAATAAATTTAATTCGCGACTTTCAAAGTGACCGTCAAACGTGTCAGAAGGCTTCAGCACTCCAGTCATGTGTACTAGGAGAGCACGATTTAAAGTTAAAGTTACTGTAGCTATGTTTACTAACAAGGAGTATTTCAGGTTGCAGTAAGGTAGGTCAAGATAGGAGAGGTAAGTCGACCTACCAGTCTGCACATAACTTTTACAATGATTTAAAGTTGTCCAAAAAAACTGATATTTTCTACTACATACTTACATCACGCCTTCGTTCCATGAGAGAAAGATTTGTATTTGCGTAGATAAAATACAAAATCTTTTAAGTAGTGACTTTATGTATGTCAGTAACTCAGAAAATTCAGAGAAAATCAAATTCAGAGAAAGAATGTCTGAATGACCTTATGACCTAATATTGAAATAATATCATCAGCAGCACCATACCTTAATATATATAAACTTTAAATAAAACTCGTAGCGCCGCCACCCGTCAAACCCGACGAGACTTCAGCACTCCGGCCATACGTACTCGGGAAAAATAAACTAAAATATATTATTAATTAGTTTACCACGTGGAAAAGTAAACCAGTATACAAGAAAGATAGAGCTACGTGCTCAGTCTAAAGTGCGAGTGAGATGCATAGGCGAAGACAACATGGTGAGGATGCCGTGGTGCCTCTCAATCCAGTCCTCAAAGACTTACCACCGCGAAGACTTTAGCTGCATACATCGGAACCGGCTGACTATGAATGCATTGGCTACTTTCATGGAGGGAAAACACTCATGAATGCAAACAATCTGCAGTGGAAACTCTGTTTTATACCTACGAGTAGTTGATTTAATTAATAAGTTATAAGTGCTTGTCAATTTACTTAACGATGCGTAGCCCGCGAAATTCAATAGGTTGATAGTAAATTGGAATCAAAAACTGTGTCGGTTTTCAGAGTTCATGACTGCTTTCAAAAGATAGAAAAATGGTAATTGAACGAAAAAGTCAACAGGGAGAGAATAGTGTCCTAATAAATCAATTGGAATGCCTCATAAACTCATAACTATTAGAAAACTGGCTTGGAAAAATAGAGCAAAAAAGACAGTTTTACCTTTTTTGAAGTCATTGTTCTGTATAATTCAAAAGTTTTGTGTTAGTTAGGATTTTGGTTAGGATCAAAGAAATTACACAAACACCGCTCGGTTACCATGACTCCAACTGAAAAGTACTAGAGTAACACAAACCTACCGGAGATAGCCTTCAGAATTTTCGTTTTTTTTTTATTATTGAGTAATCGATATTAATGTCTACTAAATATGGTGGATATAGGTGATTTTTACAATAACTATTCATGACTAGATTCCACCCGCGGCTTCGCCCGCGTGGAGGTCGGAAATTATCCCGCGGGAACGTACTACCAGGATAAAAAGTATTCTATGTGTTAATCTAGGTTATAATCTATCTGAGTGCCAAATTTCATCCAAATCCGTTTAGCCGTTTTTGCGTGAAAGAGTAACAAACATCCATCCATCCATCCATACTTACAAACTTTCGCGTTTATAATATTAGTAAGGATGTTTGGGTTTCATCACGAATTGATCTGAAAGATCAATTAAAAAAACAATTTATCCGCTTAGTATAAACATATAAGTATATTGGCTCGTTTTCGATGAGGTGACCAAATAAAATCAAATAACTTCAGTAAGAAGTATCATTTAAAAAAATTATAATGATTAAGACCTTTGACATAACTTATACTTAATTTATCTTTGCCTTAAAGGACTGCTTTAAAGCGATAAAAATATATACACTGGTAAACTTCTTCCTCTACTAATAAACTATAAAAATATTATTAAATAAAAAACAAAATAATGTCATAACTGAAGTAGATCTATTTACAAAATAAAATATGGCGTCATAAATACCACTGCTTTAAATACTTGATTTATCGTCGACGTTGCTGCGAAAGTCGTAGTAAGTACGGGCTTACTTATTATATTATACTTGGTTTGTTGCTACGCGTTCCGTAGCGACGATAGCATATTACTCGGCACTGCGTTCAATGTACCAGGCTACCATAAAAATAAAGCAGTTAATGCTTTCCTCATCATAAAAGCTAACTCCAAAGCGAAACGAAAATTGAACCTTACCGACATTGAAGCACAGTACTGGTACAACCCCTTAATCGAGAGGGATGGACTGATTTATTTTGCTAAGCGTGCGAGCAAGTAAGCAGAGTGACATTAGTAGGGAAGAAGGACGCACTTATTTCTGTCTCAGTTTAGGAACCATGACCTACGACAACGTGTGAGCGTGTCGGGATGAACGTAAACAAATAAAATCAAGGGCCGCTTTTGTGGAGGAATGAAATAAAACAACTGAAAATCATTTGTACCAGGCTACTCAGAAAGTATTACGAAAAAAAGTTTTTATGTATGAGACACTGGCCAGTTATAATAATTTATTTTGAAAATATGATTATTTGTAAGTAAAAATAGGTACGTTACAATTTCAAAATTTTCCTCAACATTTTTTGCGTGCTAATTTAAACGCCTTCGTCGTAAGTACCGTTAAACGAGTGAAAGGCTTCAGCGCTGCGATCGTTTGTACTAGGAGAGAACGTTAAGAAGAGGTAGTTTTCAGTGAAAGCTGCCTTAAAAGCACACTGATTACACACACATATATAAATTGCGTAAGCACAGGTAAACCTGCAAGTACGAGGGAGACAGCGTTAGACTGAAACTGGTTTAAGAGTAATATAATATAGCAGTTTTTTGACCTATACCATCACGTGTGTTGTGTAAAAAATCAATATGCCTAGCCTTTTCTCAACTATATTAGAGTCAGCTTCCAGTCTAACCGAATGCAACTGAATAACACTATTTTACATGGAGCGGCTACCTATCTGATCTCCAAAACCCAGTTACTGGGTAATACGATATCCGTTGTTATGTTTGGTTGTCAGAATTTCGAGCTTCTGACCACCCCAGCCGGGCTTAACGTGCTTTCCGAGCTATAACAGTATGCAAAATGAATAAATAATTCAATTAATCAATCTTTATTTGTGAACTCAGGTATTACATTATTGGGCACGCCACGATAGCGGCGGTAAGTTCCCTCTTTGAGGAGTGGCTTGAGAGGCGGCATGGCATCCTCACCTTCCGCCTGACGCAGGTCCTCATCGGACACGGTTGTTTCGGGAGGTTCCTGTTTCGCATAAGGCGGGAGGAAACGCCCGGGTGTTTCCATTGTGAAGATCGCCCTGAGGACACGGTGGAGCATACGGTGGCGGTCTGCCCGGCTTGGGTGGAGCACCGCAGTGTCCTCGTGGAGGCGATCGGCGGCGGCGATCTCTCGCGTCCAGCCCTGGTGCAGGCCATAGTACGGAGCGAGAGTGAATGGTTAGCCGTCACCTCCTTCTGCGAAGCAGTAATGCTTGCGAAGAGGGAGGCGGCGTACGTGAGGGAGAGGCAGTATATGTAGCAGTGGCAGTAATAAATAATTAATAATTTTTTTTTTTTTTTACATGCATGTCAATGATAAATTACATTCGAGGGGTGGTAATGTCATATTTTATCGTATAAAAATTCTTCGGTAGATTAATACGTCTTATCTATTACAAAGCATTTCATTTTTGTAATATACATTCGTCTTATACTCCTTTAAACATTTGTCATGTTATGCTTATTCAGTCCTAGTATGCTCAAAGGCAACAAAAAGTAATGAAACAATTTTTTTTTTAATAACTGGTAGCCTATGTAATTTTTTTTTTAATATTTAGACAGTAATTTTCAGCATACAACATATTACAAGACACCCTTTTTTGTTTAGCTTTTACCATTTTAAATATTAGAAATTTCACGCCAGCTGGTCGACACTTCACGTGACCAGAGGGCTGGGTCATTTTTTGGCCAAAGAATTAGCATTGCCATGCAACGTGGCAATGCTGCCAGTCTTCTGGGCACATTTCCTAATGACAGCGATGCGGACGAATACTTCGACGCCTAAGTGTCCCTTTGTTTTTGTATTTATTTGTTTAGTTAGTTAATTTTTTTTTTGTATTCTTTTTTTTTTTTTGTTTTATTTTATAATAAAAAAAAAATCTTGTATAGCATCAAATAAGTTTTAGTAGTGACTAGCATTTGCCAGCGGCTTCTCCTGCGCGGGCCTATCATCCCCTATTTAACTCCCTCAGGGGTAGAATTTCGGAAAATCCTTTCTTATCGGATGCCTACGTCATACAAAGAACACACCCTCCAAGTTTCAGATCTCTACGATCAGCGGTTTAGGCTGTGCGTTGATCCGTCAGTCAGTCATTCAGGACAAAGCATTTTATATGTATAGATAGATAAACCTAAATCCGTTGGTGCGCGATATTCGTAGCGACCGTCCGAAGAGCGGGAAGGCTTCAGCGCTCCGGTCATGGGTACTAGGAGTTCGAATACTCTAGGAGTATTGTGCAGCAAGCCCATATGACTCGCTGACGTTGCCATTGTTAGCTGCACTATAGATAGTCAAATATTGGTTGCGATTTAAGGTTTTGTGACACCGGTTGTGACGCCATCTATAAATAGGGTATTTTATTCTATACTAGCTGACCCGGCGAACTTCGTACCGCCTAACAGTCAATGAATGTCGTGTTACCTTTTAGCTGAACTAATTTAGGCTTTGATGAACGTAATACAATGATACAAAATAAAAATACAGATAGATATAAAAAATATATTTTATTATGATAAATAATACTATACTCAAACTCAAACTCAAACTCAAAGCATTTATTTCAATTAGACCATTTAAAGGTACTTTTGAATTGTCAAAAAGTCGACCAGTTGGAAAGTTGAAGCTAGTTGCCCATTCCAAAACGTAGATCTCTATGGAGAAGAACGGGCAAGAAACTCCATGGACACTCTTTTTAATCATGTTAAGTATTACAAAAACTTGGGAACAATATTCTTGTTGCTTCTATATGTGAGAACCATGTAAAAAAAAAAAAACAATTCTAAATATAAGATTTAAAATAAGCCATGGAAGTTAGGAGATGACCAGTCTCAACCGACGGCGCCCGTTCACGAACTTGACGCGTGGATCAGCACCATCCAGCTCAACCATTTTGTAGGGAACCGAATGATCCAACACACGCGCCACCATCAGCGAGACATTTAAGTGAGCATGACATACTCTCGACTGCCACGCTTTTTCAAGTCAACGTACATCAAAACAACATAATTATTATACGGATGCATGGTACTCACATTTACAAAGTTTAAACAAAATGCTTCTAAATTATATAAAATTATAGTTTGCAATGTATTTGAGAAATTAATAAAATTTGATTTACAAAAAGAAAGAAAAATATCTAACATCTTTTGAAATTTTAATAAATAATACTTGATTCAGTAAAAATAAAAACTTATTCGTAATGTCAAAAAATAAAAACAATAGGAACAGAAATGTTCATAATGTCAGAAAACAAAAAAGCGGCGCATCTCTTCCAAATATGAAAATTTTAAATAGTAAGCCCAGGAGCCTGTGGAGTCGGATCAGCATTAAGCCAAGCATTTTTATCAACAATATAATCATCTAACTTATAATATGCTTGTCTAGATAGTGTGCGTTTAATGCATAATTTAAATTTATTTTCATTTAGTTCCAGAATATCGGCTGTTTTTTTCAAATGATAACATGCCATTTTTATTTTAGAGACAAATATAGAAATCTAACAAACTACATTCCAGCAATTACCTTAAATGTCGGATTATATCCGTGTTCTTCGATAATTTCCGCCCCAAATGAAGTCATTTGAAAACAGATATTGTATTTTTGAGTGTTCGCTAGAAAATGTCGTGATTCTGGAGTTTCGCCATTAAGCAAGGAACACAATGGCTCTGGTGGCGGAACCAATAATGGCAATTTTACTTTACCACTAAGGCAGCACAAACCAGGCGTTTCACCAGCAAACTTCAATGCGCCACAATGCTGGCAAACAACGTCCATTGGACCAATGCAAACTAAACGATGCAAGCTGTAGTCGATGGTGCAATCATATAGAAACGCTGCTCGATTCAAATCAACGCTTGAACCATTTCTTCTTGCACGTCGAAGATTATCCCTTTGTTGATCTGTACGATAAGCTCGACGATTTCTCGTTTCTAACCTAGCCGTTTCACGGGCTGCCTCTCTTTCCTCTTGTGTTTGAGAGGCACGAATTAAAGCCCTTCTTCGCTCCATACTAACGCGGCGCTCTTCTCGTGCAATGTCTCGTTCTTCATCAGATAATTGACTCGCGATGTTCCGTTGCCTAATTGCAGTACGGCTTCGCTGGGAAAGATTAGATCTTCTAGGACGTGGCATTGTTACTAATACTAATACTGAATATGTACTCGCACAAAACCACACAAAACAAACAAATATAACAGTAGCTGAACTTTCGTCACATAGACATTGATTGACAATAGTTTAGATCATAGACTACTACTTTGGATACTGCACTTTTTAACCTTTGTATAATTGATTAAAAAAATACAGACAAAAGTTTATTCACCCTTTTTAAATATTTTACACAAAATACATTTCTGAACGCATGCATAGATGTCAATCACAGTATTTGACAGGATGACAGGAGGTAAACAAATGTTTGACAGGTACGAAACAAAGGAACATAATTAAATGGAAAATGATTCATTTTCATAATTATGTATTCGTCAAGTTTTCATTGTTTTTAAAATGTATTCTGCTATTCAGGGCGGAGACAAATCCAACGAAACAAAAACCATGAAAATTGATCCAGCCGATCTCGAGTTATAAGTGTTGTAACAAACCCGTCTTTGTTTTATATATATAGATGAGAAAAATCTAAAAATATATTATTGAGATTGCTTAGGCATAATTCAATCGGAAAATGTTAGTTTTAGTTCATGAAATAACAAAATAAATTTTAAAATTCAATTCAGAGATTTCAGTTTTTTTAATCTGTATTTGAACACCATGAAATAGTAGCCGCCATGTTATTACGTCATACAGCATGTCAATTGAACAACTTCGTACTTTTATTATTTTCGTAACGAAAGGAATTTTTATTTAAATAATATTTTGCATTCAGGAACAGAAAACCAACGGTATCATAGAATAATAACGATTTTTTTTTCAATTACAAACAATTATCATACAAAATATCAGCGCATTAGTTTACTTAGCAAACTGACGTCATACCCACAGAGCAATATGGCGTCCACTGCCTCCAGTGTTTTTGTCAAACGCGCGAAGTTTGAAAATTAAAAATTTTATTGCATTTTTGCGGCACTAATCGATTAAATAAAAATGTTGTTTTTAGTGGTTTATTAGCACTCAAGAATCTAATTAAGACACTTAAAAAAATGAGGGTAATACCTATTGAAGATCACTAGTTGACTATACGTAGTCAAATCTACGTAGTGGCCATGTCATCAGTAATGGTGTCGCGACAAGCGCTTAGTTTCTTTTTGAATAAAATATTGATAATGTAGTTTATATTTTTTGCGACTTAGGTATACCAGTTGTAAAGAATCAAGTTCTTTTATGGAGTTTGTTGCGCCACTTCTTCTTCCCAGCTAAAGCAAGCTAGGAAGCGGTGAAGGGCGGGCGTCTTATGTAATTTTGACGTTCAAAAAGTGCTGACTCTCAGCCTAGTTTGAATAAATGACTTTTGATTTAATTTTAATAAGCAGTATTCAAACTCCTTCCGTTGCTACGTAGCTACGCGAATATCGTAGCGACTGTCAAACAGGCGCAAGGCTTCAGCGCTTCGGTAACGTGTACTAGGAGAGCACTTTATGAGGAGGGCTAAATATTTAATAGGTAATAGCTTTCATGTGAGCGTGAAAGCACATCGATTACATACTGAAGGCCAATTCTCGTAATTTAAAACGTTCAAAATCTAGTCGCAGTCTCATCTCAGCGACAAGCAAATATCAAAAATGTATGAAAAATCGAGGCATTTTTGACAGATTGACACTGAGATCAGACTGTGAACGTTCTTAAAATTACGAGAATTGCCCCTATATCATTTTATGTCAAAATCTTAAGCTATCGTTGTTGCTGCTACGAAAGTCGTAGACCGTTGCTACGCGTTCCGTAGCGACGATAGTAACCAAATTACTCGGCATTGCGTTCAAATGTACCAGGCTACCATAAAAATAAAGCAGTAAATACTTTCCTCATAATGAAAAGCCACTCAATAGTAGTACGGACCTTATCACACGCCACCAAAACACACAGACACACAGATACACCATCAATTGAGAGGGATGGAGTGATTGAATGGACTAAGTGTGCGAGAGAGTAAGCAGGGTGACGTAAGTATGGCGCTCTGTCTGTCTCACTTTAGGAACCATGACCTACGACAAGGTGTGAAACAAATCAAATCAAATCAAATCATTTATTCGCATAGAATGTAGGTATTGTACAATAAAGTTGTTATAAAATATAGTGAGCCGGGTACATTCTGCCTGAGTTTTGGCATGCAAAATTTAATAAATAGGTAATGTCACCTATGTTAATATTATTATAAGGTCATGAGCAAAATTATAAAATAGTTAGTAAATTAATAAATAATTTTAACAAGTTTAAATCGTGCGCAAAAGTGTTTCAATAATGTCAATAATATTAAACTGTTGAGATGTCACACATAGGGTCATTCAAAAAATCACTTATCGAATAGTAACATTTCTGTATCAAAAAAGTCTTGAGTTTATTTTTAAATTGTTGAAGGGTGTCACATTTTAAGCTGTCGGGTAGTTTATTAAATATTATTGGGCCCATACAGAAAACACTTTTTTTAAGTAGTGCTGTTTTATAGCCACTGATAACTAAGAGGTTTTTGTATTGACTTCTCACGGGACCCTTCTTAGTGTCCGAGACCTTAGCAAACAAATTTTCATTTGTTTTTACAAAAATTGCCATTTCTAAAATATATAAACACGGAAAAGTAAGAATTTTCAAAGACTTGAATAGAGGTTCACAACTATCTCTAGGTTTAAGACTACACATTGCTCTAACACAACGTTTTTGGGCTTTAAATATGTTATCTCTTAGACTGCAGTTACCCCAAAAAATAATTCCAAACCTCAAGACCGATGCGGCCAAACCATGGTATGCTACTAAAGCAGTCTTTATGTCAACTTTTTTTGCCAGGTTAAAAAGAACATAAGCTGCAGTGCTTAACTTTTTACTCGCCTCTTCAGCTTGCGGTTTCCACGTTAATTGATCGTCTATATGAATTCCTAAAAATTTCGCGACCTTTGTTTGATTGATCACCTGTCCGTTGTACTGTACATTAACATTCGGTGGAATTGTACGTTGGTGAAAATGTATCAAATTAGTCTTTGGTATATTTATTACCAAGTTGTTTTTATCAAGCCAAGTAATAATATTTCTAAGATTAATGTTGATATCCTGTTCATAATCTATATATATAAAACAAAGACGGGTTTGTTACAACACTTATAACTCGAGATCGGCTGGATCAATTTTCATGGTTTTTGTTTCGTTGGATTTGTCTCCGCCCTGAATAGCAGAATACATTTTAAAAACAATGAAAACTTGACGAATACATAATTATGAAAATGAATCATTTTCCATTTAATTATGTTCCTTTGTTTCGTACCTGTCAAACATTTGTTTACCTCCTGTCATCCTGTCAAATACTGTGATTGACATCTATGCATGCGTTCAGAAATGTATTTTGTGTAAAATATTTAAAAAGGGTGAATAAACTTTTGTCTGTATTTTTTTAATCAATTATACAAAGGTTAAAAAGTGCAGTATCCAAAGTAGTAGTCTATGATCTAAACTATTGTCAATCAATGTCTATGTGACGAAAGTTCAGCTACTGTTATATTTGTTTGTTTTGTGTGGTTTTGTGCGAGTACATATTCAGTATTAGTATTAGTAACAATGCCACGTCCTAGAAGATCTAATCTTTCCCAGCGAAGCCGTACTGCAATTAGGCAACGGAACATCGCGAGTCAATTATCTGATGAAGAACGAGACATTGCACGAGAAGAGCGCCGCGTTAGTATGGAGCGAAGAAGGGCTTTAATTCGTGCCTCTCAAACACAAGAGGAAAGAGAGGCAGCCCGTGAAACGGCTAGGTTAGAAACGAGAAATCGTCGAGCTTATCGTACAGATCAACAAAGGGATAATCTTCGACGTGCAAGAAGAAATGGTTCAAGCGTTGATTTGAATCGAGCAGCGTTTCTATATGATTGCACCATCGACTACAGCTTGCATCGTTTAGTTTGCATTGGTCCAATGGACGTTGTTTGCCAGCATTGTGGCGCATTGAAGTTTGCTGGTGAAACGCCTGGTTTGTGCTGCCTTAGTGGTAAAGTAAAATTGCCATTATTGGTTCCGCCACCAGAGCCATTGTGTTCCTTGCTTAATGGCGAAACTCCAGAATCACGACATTTTCTAGCGAACACTCAAAAATACAATATCTGTTTTCAAATGACTTCATTTGGGGCGGAAATTATCGAAGAACACGGATATAATCCGACATTTAAGGTAATTGCTGGAATGTAGTTTGTTAGATTTCTATATTTGTCTCTAAAATAAAAATGGCATGTTATCATTTGAAAAAAACAGCCGATATTCTGGAACTAAATGAAAATAAATTTAAATTATGCATTAAACGCACACTATCTAGACAAGCATATTATAAGTTAGATGATTATGTTACGAGCTTCGGGTTCGTGACAATTAAAAACTGCCAATAAAAATTACCAAAATCGACACTTTAATTAATCACACAAATTACAAGACACTATTTCACTATTGATCGCTTTAAATCGCACTTCAAGATCACTTCAGAAGTTTTCGCATGTATCGCTTATTCAATACTACCCCGATCCCGATCCGCTCCCGCCTTTTATAGGGCCATAGAACATTCGGGAATCGAACCATCTCGAATCTTCGAGTACATACCGGCCCCGACTGAACGGATGTTGATTATTCTAGAAGATTCTGTAATCGAACTTGCTAGATAGATCTTGACTCAATTAATTCTGCTACTCGATACTAGATGGCGCTAGTGGTAACGAATTACTTTAGCTTTAGCGCGTAACACTGCCCCCTCCTAAGACATGCTCGTCCCGAGCATTTTCGGCCCCATAGTAACGCGCCAGTCGATCCACATGGACGATCTTAGGAGTACATCTTGCACCTTTCTGTATCCGGTACGTTACGTCATTGATCTTTGTCACAATCCGGTACGGTCCGTCCCATTTAGCTTGAAGCTTAGGAGATTTCCCTTTGCTGCGGACTGGATTGTGCAACCACACTAGTGAACCTTCGTCAAACCCTTTATTGTTCATTTTGCGGTCATAACGGGTTTTCATCTTTTCAGACATTTGCTGGCCTGATTGTCTGACATGCTCATAAATGTCGTTCATCTTGTTCCGCAAGTCGTTCGCATAATCGGTTATATTGCGTGGGGCATCAGGTGGTATTCCGGTGATCAGGTCTGCAGGCAGCCGTAATTCTCTTCCAAAGTTTGCGAAAGCTGGTGTCACCGATGTACTTTCGTGGACTGCGCTTCGATAGGACAACAAAAATGGTTGTATGTGTTTGTCCCAATCCCGTTGCCGATTTTCTACAACTTTTGCTAGGTACCTCTCTAATGTTTGATTAAATCGTTCCACCATTCCATCCGATTGTGGGTGGTAAGATGTTGTTCTTGTTTTATGAGTACCCATAACTCGACAAGTTTCCTGGAATATTTGGGACTCAAAATTCCTTCCTTGATCACTGTGAATCTCTAAAGGTACTCCAAAACGGCAGAAGACTTCATGAACTAATTTATCTGCAACTGTCGAAGCTTCTTGATTTGGAATAGCGAAGACTTCCGGCCACTTAGTGAAGTAATCCATCACAACCATGAAATACTTGTTACCACTTTCACTTTCCGGAAACGGCCCCGCAACGTCTAGGGCTATCCTTTCCCATGGTGCACCAACATTGTACAACTTCAATGCACCTCTACTACGAGTCTGAGGTCCCTTTACAGCTGCACAACTTGTACATTTGCGACACCAGTCCTCGACATCGTCCCGGCAGTGGATCCAGTAAAATCGTTCTCGTATCTTCAGTAGAGTTCGTTTTACTCCCAGATGACCTCCTGAACAACCATTATGGTACAGTTGTAGAACATCCGGTACTTGAGCTTTTGGGACAACCATTTGCAAATGACAGCTGTTTCCCCGAGCATTTTCCCATTTGCGGCACAGGACTCCATCCTGAATCACCAAGCTGTCCCATTGGGCCCAATAGCTCTTTGTGATCGAACTCATTGCTGAGACGTCGCTCCACCTGGGCTTAGGAGCTCTGGCCTTTATCCACTCCAGAATCGGCTTGATGTCCGAATCTTCCTGCTGTGCACGTTGTAGGCTTTCCTTCCACTCGTTGCTGAGGTCTGTCCTAAACATCCTCACAGGTACCACTTCCTTACCCTCTTGCCTAGTACAATGCTTGCAGTCTTCAGGACAAGGTCTTCTTGATAATGCATCTGCGTTGCCATGAGATTTCCCGCTGCGATGTTCGACCACAAAGTCGTATTCCTGCAGTAGCTCAATCCATCTCGCAACTTGTCCTTCTGGATTTTTGAACTGCAATAGCCATTTCAGTGCAGCATGGTCGGTTCGTAAGTGGAATTTCCGTCCCAGAAGATATTTGCTAAAATGCTGCAATGACTTTACCACAGCAAGCAATTCCCGTCTCGTGACACAATAGTTCCTTTCAGGCTTTGACAACGACTTGCTGAAGTACGCTATCACAACCTCTTGATCACCATTCCGTTGAGACAACACACCACCAAGTCCTATGTCACTTGCGTCTGTGTCAACTATAAATTCCTTGCCTGCATCAGGGTACCCCAAAATAGGTGTTTTGCACAGTCGGTCTTTTAACTCCTGGAATGCGATGTCGCAACTTTCATCCCAGCAGAAATGTCGCTTCTCCTCGGTTAGCTTATGCAGGGGTTTGGCTATATCCGCAAAGTTCTTAACAAATCGCCGATAATAAGAGCACAACCCCAAAAATGCTCTGACCTGCGTCTTGTCTTTTGGAACTGGCCAATCCTTGACAGCGGCGATCTTTTCTGGATCCGTGCGGATACCTTCTTCCGACACTACATACCCCAAAAAGCTAACTTGCCGTTTGAATAGTGAACATTTCTTCGGACTTAACTTGAGGTTGGCACTCTGGATCTTAATGAGCACGCGTTCCAGGTTTTGAAGATGTTCTTCAAACGTACGGCCTACAATGATGATGTCATCCAAGTAGACCAAACAGGCATCGCCAATTAAGTTGGTTAGTACAAGTTCCATCAGCCTTTCAAACGTTGCCGGAGCGTTGCACAGTCCAAACGGCATAACTTTAAATTGCCACAGACCCTTTCCTGTCGAGAATGCTGTTTTCTCCTTGTCCTTAGGGTCAATTTCAACTTGCCAGTAGCCACTTTTCAGGTCCAGCGTGCTAAACCACTTTACTCCAGTAAGCATGTCCAGCGTGTCATCAATTCTTGGCAAAGGGTAGCTGTCTTTCTTCGTAACGTCATTCAGACGACGATAGTCAACACAAAACCGCATGCTGCCGTCTTTCTTCCTTACCAGCACTACAGGTGAACACCATGGACTAGATGAAGGTTCAATAACACCGTCCTTCACCATTCCCTCAATCATGGTTTCCACTTCCTTTTCACGCGCTACCGGTAATCTCCTTGGCCGCTGACGGATAGGCAACTCCTCTCCTGTGTTTATTTTGTGTTGAACTAAACCAGTTTTCCCAATGTCAGCATCGTTTGAAGAGAAAACTTCGGCGTACTTGAGTAACATCTTCTTTGCCTTAGCCATTTCATTTTGCGACAGAGCGCTGCGAGAGTCTTCTAAAAGTGTGGTCACTCTCGTTTGTGCATCCTTGCTTGGGGTCCCAGTCGATAGATATTGGCATCGACGCAACCAATCTACTTCCTCGCAAGTACCAATCAGTGTGCCTTTTTCAATAATCTGTTCCTGATCACAAAGGTTTAGCACACGTACCCCTGAGATGTCGGTGGCTCTGACCAAAGTTCGTGCCACTTTCCATGGAAGGTCATTATCTACCCTTTCCACGAGTACACAACGATGAATTTGCCCAGAATTCCGAGGAAGACTAACCGGCACAATCGTTTCTGATCTCGGAGGAAGAACAATCTTCTTAAGGCTATACACATTCCCTGGTAAAGCCCCTTCCATAAAAAGTTCCTCTTGCTCACATTTCATAACTCCTTGCTTGACGTCAATCTCGCAACAATTCTTCCTCATAAAGTCAAGGCCCAGGATGCAATCGTCCGTTATATCAGCCACGATGACATTATGCAAGTAGATTCTGTTGCCTAGCTTCAACTCCATCTCCTTCTCTCCATGGACGGGTATGCGCTGACCGGTGGCTGTCACCAAATTAATGCGTTCTCGGTTGAATGTGGAGTCCTCAAGGAGCCGACTTATAACTTGGGAACTGACGACCGTACGAGAGGCTCCAGTATCAATGGTTAGCTTACAGGGCGTTCCGTTGACCTCGCCCTTGATGATTAAGCTGTTCCCGTCATGGGTTTGTGTAATCGAAATCCTTGGGGCTCTTTGAACATCAGCCAGCACCCGCCCCGCAGTCCTGGCTATTACTCGTTTCCCTGCTGCTGCTGGGCAGTGCTGTTAACCGCACTACCCTCTGGAAACCGGCCATCTTCCCTTTCTGCAGTTCGCTTAGGGCAACTGGATCGAAGATGGCCCCTTTCCCCACAGCCGTAGCACCTAGGGCCGTATCCTTTGCGAACTGTAGCCGCTACAACCTCCCTGACACGATGGGAACGATGATCCTGCCGCACAGCTTCCACTTCCAGTGCATGGGCCAAGGCGTCTTTAAGTGTCCCGTGGTGACCGAGCCTTACAGCAGCTCGAACTTCAAGGTCGCGGATGCCGTCGATGAATGCCTGCACCAGGTTCCCATCAATAAGCGCAGGTACGGACTGGTACGCTTTACGAACCAGCTTCTCCACTTCAAGGGCCCACTGCTGCAGGTTTTCGTTACTGCGTTGCACACGATCCTTGAGCTGCGCACGAAACACGTGTTCCAGGTGAGCGTCGCCATATCTAGCCTCCAATGCCTCCAGAAGCTGCTCGTAAGTCACTTCCTTACCGAGAGCTTCCAGAACTGTTAAAGCCTGGTCGCGCAGACCTAGGGTGAGGGCAGTCATGGCCTGACTGTTATTCCACCCGTTCGCCTTCATGACAGCCGCGAACTGAATTTTGTAGGCCGACCAGGAAGAAGTCCCGTCGTACGGCGGCACTTTGAATCCACGTAGCGAAGGTGTTGTAACTACGGGAGCTGCGATTCCATCCCCAAGTTTCAGGTTACCCAATTCCTGCTTCACATCAGCAATGACGTCACTAAACTTGCTGATCTGAGTTTCAGCTTCTGACAGGCGGTTGTCATGCTGGGCAACCTTCTCCTTCACCTCCTTCATATCTTTCCCGAAGGCTGCGTGAAGGTCCTTCATGAGGAGCATCTGCTCTTCCTGGCGGCGCGCCTGCTCCTCCTTATCCCGTTTGAGCTGTTCTTCCAATTGACGGGCCTGTTCCTCCTGTCGGCGGGCCTGTTCCTCCTGTCGGCGGGTCTGTTCCTCCTTATCGCGCTGGAGCTGTTCTTCTAGCCGACGAGCCTGTTCCTCCTGTCGGCGGGCCTGTTCCTCCTGTCGGCGGGCCTGCTCCTCCTGTCGGCGGGCCTGCTCCTGCAGCATCATCATCAGAGCAGCAAAATCTGGCGCTGATGATGCTGGAGCAGCTGTAGACGGGCCGGCCTCCGTGGTCGGTAGCTGACTCTCCGACGTCTGTGGCAGTGCTCCACCGAATCGCCTCTGATCCGTCTCCTGCTGGCGTTGACTCCGGGTACGGATACCCTCCATGTCGTCTTTAGGTAAAATCGGCATGATTTTAATCCTCGCTTCTGACACCAATTGTTACGAGCTTCGGGTTCGTGACAATTAAAAACTGCCAATAAAAATTACCAAAATCGACACTTTAATTAATCACACAAATTACAAGACACTATTTCACTATTGATCGCTTTAAATCGCACTTCAAGATCACTTCAGAAGTTTTCGCATGTATCGCTTATTCAATACTACCCCGATCCCGATCCGCTCCCGCCTTTTATAGGGCCATAGAACATTCGGGAATCGAACCATCTCGAATCTTCGAGTACATACCGGCCCCGACTGAACGGATGTTGATTATTCTAGAAGATTCTGTAATCGAACTTGCTAGATAGATCTTGACTCAATTAATTCTGCTACTCGATACTAGATGGCGCTAGTGGTAACGAATTACTTTAGCTTTAGCGCGTAACAATTATATTGTTGATAAAAATGCTTGGCTTAATGCTGATCCGACTCCACAGGCTCCTGGGCTTACTATTTAAAATTTTCATATTTGGAAGAGATGCGCCGCTTTTTTGTTTTCTGACATTATGAACATTTCTGTTCCTATTGTTTTTATTTTTTGACATTACGAATAAGTTTTTATTTTTACTGAATCAAGTATTATTTATTAAAATTTCAAAAGATGTTAGATATTTTTCTTTCTTTTTGTAAATCAAATTTTATTAATTTCTCAAATACATTGCAAACTATAATTTTATATAATTTAGAAGCATTTTGTTTAAACTTTGTAAATGTGAGTACCATGCATCCGTATAATAATTATGTTGTTTTGATGTACGTTGACTTGAAAAAGCGTGGCAGTCGAGAGTATGTCATGCTCACTTAAATGTCTCGCTGATGGTGGCGCGTGTGTTGGATCATTCGGTTCCCTACAAAATGGTTGAGCTGGATGGTGCTGATCCACGCGTCAAGTTCGTGAACGGGCGCCGTCGGTTGAGACTGGTCATCTCCTAACTTCCATGGCTTATTTTAAATCTTATATTTAGAATTGTTTTTTTTTTTTTTACATGGTTCTCACATATAGAAGCAACAAGAATATTGTTCCCAAGTTTTTGTAATACTTAACATGATTAAAAAGAGTGTCCATGGAGTTTCTTGCCCGTTCTTCTCCATAGAGATCTACGTTTTGGAATGGGCAACTAGCTTCAACTTTCCAACTGGTCGACTTTTTGACAATTCAAAAGTACCTTTAAATGGTCTAATTGAAATAAATGCTTTGAGTTTGAGTTTGAGTTTGAGTATAGTATTATTTATCATAATAAAATATATTTTTTATATCTATCTGTATTTTTATTTTGTATCATTGTATTACGTTCATCAAAGCCTAAATTAGTTCAGCTAAAAGGTAACACGACATTCATTGACTGTTAGGCGGTACGAAGTTCGCCGGGTCAGCTAGTTATTAATATTTGTACATTTTATCAGTACTGTGCTGTCATCGGCAAATAAAACCATTGGATTTGGTATCTGACGGGGCAGATCATTTATATACAGCAAAAACAGTGGGGGACCCAATACACTACCTTGCGGTACACCGAATTTAACAATTTTACCATCAGATTGATATTTTAGTTCACATTTTGATTTGAGACAAATTCTGGATATCTCTGTATATTGTGTGCGGTCACTAAGGTAGGATTTTAGAAGATTTAGCACGTTTCCCCTTAAACCGTAGCTATTAAGCTTGTTCAATAAGATATCATGATTGACACAGTCAAAAGCTTTAGTCATGTCTGTAAAAACGGCACAGATAGGGGTTTTATTATCTACATTTATCATTATTTCGTGTAAAAAATTATATATTGCTGTATTAATGTTTTTATTTTTTCTAAAGCCTGCTTGTTCATCACATAGTATGTTGTATTTTGTCAGAAAGTATACAATAAAATCACAGGCCGCTTTTCAGTTCGAACTGAAAAAAAAACAAGAAACTAAATAAAAAGACAGATTTTAAATTTATTTTCACGGTCCTTCGAGCCAAATATTAATTTGTAAGTATATTGCTGTTTTGCAATAGGTATAATTTAAATTTAGTTTCATTTTAGTAGAAGTTTTTAGTGTCCGTTTGTTTTTGTGTTTATTTAAAATAAGATCATATTTATTTGCTAAGACATGTGTACTCATACAAGAATATAAACGTGTATGCAGGATAATAAAAAAAGAGTTACAGGTTCAGCCAAATGTAAAATAATAGTAAATTGTTAGACATAAATAAAATAATGATTGAGAAACCTATATTATGCATAGCTTTTTCTTAACTAAGTAGTAGTAGGCTTCCAGTATTACCGGATGCAGCTGGATGGATATATAGAGAAAACTAATATACGAGTACATCAAAAAAGACGCGTGTCTTTCAACAGGAGCAGCCAAACAATTCAATACTCCGGTCAAATGTACCAGAGCGACAGTAGTTAAGATGGTTCTGCCTACAGACTGTATTTGTAGAGATTTTGTAGAAAGCGCTACTACGAGTCCACATAAAAGCGCCTCGTGTTGCAACGTGGCAACGAGCCCGTAACACAAGCGCTGCGGTGTAAATACTAGGGTAGTATAAACTAGAGAAGCTGGAAATAATCTATTTAGATTAATAAAAGTTTTTCAAAGGGTTTGACTCAGAAAAATAAATACTCTACTAATTTTGAAATCTTTTCTATCATAGTTATCAAGGCAAAAATAATTAATGACAGTTTTTCATTTATTTCGGAAAAGTTTAAATAGGCGCCCTTTTTACCAAGTGACGTCAGTCTAGTGACGTCATAGTTGCGGAATTCTTTAATATTCCGGATAAATGTACTAGGGGAGCATACGTTAGAAGGGCCATGTTCATGATTCTCCTTGCCGAGGAAAGCCACGTGGATAAAGGGGTGGAAAATGGACACGCCCCACATTGTTTCTATTTCACTCTGTTAAATAGAGGCTGGGTTGTTAGAGAGTGAAAGGAGATACACTGCATAGCTTCACCTAACCTGTGTGTGTAAATGTCTCTCCAGAGTGAGTGAAGGGGATGATGAAGTGAGTGCGCAAAACATAAGTTTTATTCGCGAAGATGTCAAACTTCAAGTTGAATGAAGAAAGAAAGTTGCAGATTTTGTTATTCTTAAGGACTCGACCTTGGATGTCGGGAATTAGCCTATGGGAACATCCGTACTACCGGGTTGAAAATGATTTTATAACCCAACCCATCTATTTCATGGTCTATCTGTCTGCCAATGATTAACTGTCCAGACGTTATCCACTGTGCTCGACTAGATTTTGACATAATTGTTGATGTTGATGTTGCAAAACTATGTCATTAAATTCTTAATTTTACGAGTACATTAACTTTCACTATTCGAATTGATTAAGACAAATGCGTTACCGTCGCGCCTATTTTATACAATAAGTTTATGGCAAATACGTTTAATTATATGCTCAGGTCAGTCATACCGCGTCAATTTACTGTGAAAGTTGTATAAAATAAGTATTACATTACTACACTTATCCAAACGAAGGTATATTAAATTCGCTGAAAATATGTACATAACTTACGAGTTGTAGGTCGTAGGTTCAAACCCAGACAGACGCTTTACTTTGTGCGAATTATTTCATCACCACTGTTGTCAAAACACTGCAGGAAATTATCGTGAGAAAACCGACTTCTCGTAGAACCAATAATTAAAAGACATGTGGCATCTACCAACCCGCACTGAGCCCACGTAGTGGATTACAGTCCACTCCCTCTCACCAGAGGAGGCCTGTGTCCCAGCAGTGGGAACATTATACGTTGATTATGCTAATACGGAATTATAATTTAAAAAAAAAACATTGATTTGGGATATATTTATAACACTTTTGTTAACTTTTCAAAATAAGCGAACATTTTCTTTTGGGTGCAGTAAGGGCGCGAATGAAGCATTGGATTTCGGTTTCTATGTGACGTCACCAAAGTGACGTTACGCCTAATGGACGCTTGCGGATTTCAAACGAGAGTACTAGGATAACATAAATAAAAGTGTGCATTCTCGTTGCTGCCTGGAATGGCAAGGGGCGTCCCCCTTACCCTTTGTGTTAATAATTGTAAAAGTGACAATAATTCTAATATTTCTGTGATAAATAAACTTCAATTAAATGGCGTAGCAAACTGAAGGCTTCCCCATCTCCAGTTGTGGAGAAAGATAAATTTGGCTGAATGATGGTGGTAATAAAAGGTTGATAATTATAGTGATAAAATCTCCTATTCCTTTGAGCCCTAGTTATAAGAAAGAAGAAATTTTATTTCAAGCGAGTTGGGGGACGATCAGCTCCCAGTTACTAGGGTATCATACAATTATGGGGGATGACGGGTACAGTAAGGAGCGTCCGGGGCGAGGAAAAAGACGAAGGAACTACTACGTACTAAAATGTGAAGTAAATTTTAAAACAATGAATACCATCAAGCAATATCACCGCCCAATACTAAACCTCCTATAACTTTAGTGTGACGCTAACTGATAGTAAAATTTACTATTATTTAAAGGAAAAATCAATATTCGAATAAATCAAAGCACGCCACAGTGCATACCAGTCAATCGACCCTGGTCGAGAGTAAGTGGAAAGAGTAAGTGAAAACTCCATTATGGTGTACCATTCACAAATTGAGTGCTTTGAATAATTTCTAATTTTAATTTATTGAGGTTAATTTTATGAACTCAGTTTTCGTTGATTATTTTTCAATTACATGTTATTACTTATTGTTATTCAAACAATAATTGTTAGAAAAACTGGTTAAGAATGAATTCGTTATTGATTCCACCTTTATTCAGATATTGTGTAAGTATTTATTTAACTAGAACACGGTTTTTGTTTACATCGTATATTTCTGCAAAGGATAGCAATGACAGACTTTCCAAATCTATGAATAATTCTTTTTGTGGTTATAATATCAGAGACAACATAATAATTGGCGGTTTATAAAAGTCGGAAAGTATGTGTTTCTTATGGGCTCAATTTAGTATGTAAAATACCTAGTTCTGATTGACCAACATTAAAATAATTTGATACCCATTGTAAAGATTTGAGTTATTAACTGATTTCAAATTCAACAACGATGTAAGAAGAACTAATAAGTATGAAATTTATTTTTTAGCTTAGGGCTATAATTGCAACATCTAAAACGGGGGGTGGTTGCAAATTATTCCGCAATGTAAGAATAGGGCAAATATGGTTTAAAACTAGGATCAATAATAATTACATTGAAGGAATATTTATTATGTACGTGATTCTTAAAATCTTAGAATAGTGGCTAACGAACAAGGTCAAACTCAACCAAGTTTATTGAATGAAAACGATGCCACGACAAAATGACGTCACAACATGCGACAATAGAAACCAAAGGTTTCAGAACTTCTATCAAAAGTACTAGGACGGCATAAAGTTTAGCGACATGGGAAATTCTCTAGCCGTGGAAACTCAAATAAAAGCTGCACACAACCTTAATGTTCAACAAGTAAGGTACGAAGAGAAAACGACCAACTGATGTGTTTAGACGGTCGTGCGAATGAGAGAACAACACAGCCACCACGTACTTTATAGGCACCACCACCTACCCGCCCACCCTTACTTTTGCAGCGTAGCGAGTTCGTAGCCAAGCGAATGTGAGCCGGCCGCACTAGGTGGGCCCGTGACGTCAGTGATGACGTTATCGTTGCCAGAGTCGTCAGCATTCCGGCACTATGTACTAGGGTAGCAAAAGCTGCAACGATATGACTGGATAAAGTTTCGTTGCCATGGAAATGGTATAAAGGAAAGGCACGGTCCTTTGGGGGAGACTCCAATATTCAATTACTAGGCTAACATGAGTCTATAAAGAGTAAGAGACAATGTTTCTACCAAAATTCGCGCGATTTTCATATGGAATCTCTAGTCTATCAGCGCTGCTTGGATGTACGCCATCTGTCGTACGATAAATGTTTTACTTTAAAGACCCCAAATAAAACTTCATGAAATGTCCGCTTGTTGTATTGGGGGAGGATGCAATATTTTCGTACTAGGGCATCACAGCTATAAAGAGGCAGAGAATTCCTAAGCACTGAAGAAAAACGCATGAAGAAAGTGTAAATATTCCCCGTTGTTGAAATTAATTGTTTGGTTGTTTTCCAAAGCTTTGTTAGTATAATATGATTATGCTAATACTGATACCTTCGCTTTAAATAACATAAGATGATGTTACCCGGTTCACTTTTTGAGTAAAAACAAACTGACTCTCGCATAAATCATAAGTTTTCTCACTAGGTTAATTATTTGTACTTTATTTACAAACAACTTATCATAAACTTAATTCTGTTACCATAATTCCTTAACACTTTAGTGAATTCACTAATATTTCTTTAAAATAATAGGTAAGTGTGTTTTTTTTTATATAATACTCGTAACAAATAAACAAGAAATATGGTATTTTATAACAAACATCTTTTGTTAACTGTTCAGGCTTTTGCAAAATAATTAATTCTAAGCAATATTCTAGCGATGGTGGCAACCACCGTTAGCGACGCGTAGGGAAGCACTCCGATCACAAGTACTAGGAAAGCATAACTAAAAGGAGACGTAGAAAATTCCTCGCATGAAAGAAAAGCGTCTCGGGGATGTTTTGACCATGGCCATAGCAACGAGACGTGTGGGAAACCTTCAGCGCTCCGGTTGAAAGTACTAGGGCAGCATAACTATAAAGAGAAGGCAAAAATCCTTAACAATGGAAATTCACATGAAAAGTTTGCGGGTTAGGGAGAGGGCAGGGATAAGGGGAAGGATATGGGGAAAACGCGAAAAACTAATTCGCGCCTGGCTAATAGATTTCTGGAAATCCCGATTAGAGCGGAAAATGTCTACTTTGTACCAGGCACACATAAATTTAAGAGAGCGTTGAAGAGAAACGTTGGGGGAAAGAGGCAAAGTTGGTAAGTGGGCGGAGCGTTGAGAGGGTAAGAAAACATAAATAAGATTGAGACAAAACATGACGGTGCCACAGAGGTGTTTGTTTTGGTTGTATACTATTTGTCCCCTTAAAGAAAACACGTGGACTAACAATAAGAAAAAAAGACTTCCTTTTAAGATGTACTTATTAAATAAAATCCGTGAACAATATGTTTTCCTCCATTTTTCATTACTTTTGTTTTTAATGTGAAGTAAGTTTATTAAATAATAAACTTACTTCACATTAAAAACAAAAGTTTCACACTCATTGGGAGAAAGTTTTCGGTGGTTTTCTTATATAATTGAATAAAACATTAATAGCTGAAGCTTCGAAATTAGCCGTCACCTATAAGAAACCAAACTGACCGCTTAAAAAAACCCTGATCGATTATGCAGACGGTAAAAAATAGATTTAGATATACTTAAATTCAATTATGTTTTTAAATTATTATGTCTAAATAGCTGATCCGACAGAGGTTATCCTGTAAAAAAAATCAATATGGTCTTGAGCACATACAAAAAACGTACGTACACGTACGTAACGTACTCTTTCAGTTTTTCTCGGATTTAAGAAGCATGACGATTATAATATATAGGTGATAGGTAACACGGGCAGGTGTAAGCTTGCGCTAAAAACATCGGAAGCCAGAGCAAGTGAAAGTGTAGTAAGTGGCAGATCCACTGAAAATGGCCTCGAACGCACGAAAATGACTCAGCGCTCCGGTCAAACTTACTAGGGTAGCAGCAATTTAAGGGTTGATAATATTGCTATCTCATCATTATGTGCTCCTCTACTACAAACCCTCCTTGCAAACGGCTGGTTTACGTTATCTATGAATGAAGAAAGAAAGAGAAGCGTATTGCTAATTTCGTATAGCGTCTATTCATTTGTGCGTAGCTAGGAGGTTACTAGATTAGCGTTACTAAATGACGTGATAGTGACGTCACGGTCGAAGATTTTTCAAAACATTGTAGAATGAAGTGAAATGATTCATCACCGAAGTTACGTTTTGTGGATGCACTAAAATGAAAAACAGAATATACTTTTCATCTAATATGCTTTTTAACCTACAACGTAATTCCAGATTATGACGTTCATACCTGATGTATCAAATTGTATTTTTTACTGACATTTTACAAGGTTAAAATGCTTTAACATATTTATTGGGTATACATAAAATTTTACTTTATTCATTTGAAAGATAAAAATAATGTATTATTTGGAACACGCAGAGAAAATACAAAGAGTAAAAAAGAACCATTTAAAACAGGTGCAACAAAGGTGCATTTGCTTACTCAATATGACAGCCTTCTGAAATAGAGTTTGAGTTTACGGTTTGGATTGAAAAAAAGTATTCGTTTTAAATAAAACAACTTTATTCACAACGTATTTACCTACCGCCAAGTCACCAAGAACAGACATATAGCAAAGTACGACTTCAAAACAATTCAACATACAAGCGACATCTAGCGCAGGGCGGCGGTAATACTAAGCTTTGCCTTGTTCCCCGCAAGCTTGCCACTCAGTCTTTACAACATGGCTTTACAACCAACTGCAGATTGTGATTCACCTTGCTACCGCTAGATAGGCGACACCGTCGCTTTCGAATTAATGTGTCCCGTTCCCACGGCGATGATTAGTACGTGATTAGTACGATATTTTACGGTAAAAAGTTGGGATCACTCTTCAACATTTCACTGTTCATACGGTGAAAAATAAATGCAATATGTAACCGTCATGTGATCCCAAAGTTACATAATAAAATATCTTACTGATGATCGCTATGTGAACAGGGCCGTACAATAAAATTGTAACATTAAGGAAATAATATCAATACAACTAGCAAAGAAACTGCTAATGTTATGTACCTATATATATTTTAAGGTTGATACTGGTTGATTCCAAAGAGTGAATTTTTTTTTTTTTTGGCTGGAAAGTCATCAAATAACTTCTCCCGCTCTGCGTGGAGCGGGAGGGCGTGTCAGACTTTTACTGACTAAAACCAAACCGTGTTCCCTCAGTTGCCTGTGTGCCAGGGGCCGCGGTATCTCTTTCGGACAACCCGCAACCCTGGCAGGCATCGGCCCTTGCGGACCCCACCAGTTGGGGCTGACATCTCTTTGAGGCGCGTCTGGTACAAAACGCGCCGTCGACCCGGGTTTGGTCCTTATCGGACAGCGAGCTACCCATTACTCGCCATCTGCAAGACCGCGCCTAAGGTGGCCGGGAATCAGCCTGGGATTCCCGACGCCTAGGGCGTCTCCTGCAGCGTCTAAGGCCGTGAAGGCGCATATACTGCCTCTCCCTCACGTGCGCCGCCTCCCTCTTCACAAGCATTACTGCTTCGCAGAAGGAGGTGACGGCTACCCATGCATTCTCGCTCCGTACCATGGCCTGAACCATGGCCGGACGCGAGAGATCGCCGCCGCCTATCACCTCCACGAGGACACGGCGGTGCTCCGCTCAAGCCGGGCAGACCTCCACTGTATGCTCCACCGTGTCCTCAGGGAGATCTTCGCAGTGAAAACACCCGGGTGTTTCCTCCCGCCTTATCCGAAATAGGAACCTCCCGAAACAACCGTGTCCGGTGAGGACCTGCGTCAGGTGGAAGGTGAGGACGCCGTGCCGCCTCTCTAGCCACTCCTCAAAGAGGGGAGTTACCGCCGCAATCGTGGTGTGCCCAGCACTAGGTTCCAAGCGGGACCACAAAAAAATAAATTTACAATGATTTTTACGTACTAAAATAAACATTCGTCATGGACACATTTTTTAGCGATTTAAAAACACATCCACAACGTAATTTCTTGCCCTGAATTTAACCATACTTAAATGTTGGCATCATCAATTGGTCGTTTATTGTTTATAAACTTTGCAATACGGAGTAAACCAGAAAATTACAATCAGTCAATAATAAATACAACAGGTAATACGTACGCAGGATCCGATAATAGTTTACACTTAGAAAAATATACAGTATATCGTAAACAGAGTATAGATGGCGTTCAGATCATCAAAATACTGTAAGTTATTACTCCGTGCTTTGAGCTCACCTGGCGCTACGGGTCCGTTGTCATTGGAAAAACGAAGTGAAGGTTTCAGCGCTCGGAACGAAGGTACTAGGAAAGCATTTCTCTTAGAGAAAAGGAATCGGAATCTATGTACCATGATTTTCTATGGCTGTGATGAACAGAGAAAGTTCGGAAAAATGGCGCGAAAAAAAATTCGTATTAACAAAAATCTTTGGAGTATTGAAAAATAATCAACCGTCTTTTTGTAGTCATGATTAGGCAGGCAGATCAAATTGCCTGATATTTGAGCTCAGTAACATGCAATTGCAGTAGCTACTGCAGAGCTCAGAGCTCTGTATATCTGTGTTTTGTGCAATACACAAACTTTTGTTACATTATTAACATACACTGTAGGACCATCCCTACAGTGTTGGTACGAGTATGTACGTTTATAATGTAACAAAACTTTGTGTATTGCAAAATAAACAATTCTTTAAAGAAAAAAAAAGTTGCATGACCCAGAAAATAACAAGTTCTAGAACATCAGAGATGGCGTTGTACAACTGACGTACTTCTAAAACACGTATTTAAAACCACTTAGTTTACACATCCACGTATAGATGGCGTTACTAAACACCAAAGAGTGAAATGTCCTGAAATTGTTCGGCGGGTTTTATGAAATCGTAAAGTTGTATGTTTTTTCATTGTTATTCAAAACTTTGTTTATACTTCGAAAATAATGTGAGGCAAAAGCTGATTGTTGTTTAAATGTTGTTTGTTTTTAACTTTCTTGCTTTCGAAATTCGTGCGTTAATCATTCATGGATACATAAATTATGACTGAATATCTTGTATACTGTCTGCCAGGAGAAACTTTACGTCCTCATGACGAATCCTTGAAACCGGCAGCGAACATAAACGGTGCTACGATCACCGTAGCCGTCTACGAGAAACCCGTAGCGCCGTCTACGAAAAGCCGTAGCACCGTCTACGAAAAGCCAGGCTTCAGCGCTACGACGAAAAGTACTAGGGTAGCATAATCTACGAGAAGTCATTCGTACATTTTCAGGATTTCAACGTCAAAGAACTATTTCATTCATACACGAGTTTCAGGCGGGGAACATTTTAATAAAATATAAAGTTCTGGTTGTAGTATGTCCTACTGCATAAAATTAAATTTCCTTTTCCAATGTTTAAAAAGCCTTACAATATATAGCTTTCTCTCTGGAATAAATAAACGAATGAATAAAACATTATTCTCTACATACATAATACATAAATTAGCTTAGGTTTGTACTCAAATAGATTGGTTTCAACACCTGTGAGCGAGATGGAGATTGTAGATAAGTTGTATGGTTACCTACCTACTTGGGAAACTTATATCTATATTTTAACTCTAATTTTAAATATAATTGCATGGATATTTAGATGATTGGATATTTGTTACTCAATCACGCAAAAATGCCCAAACGGATTTGGATGAAATTTGGCACATAGATAGTTTATAACCTAGATTTAATAGATTTAATACTTTTTATCTGGGTAGTATGTTTCCGAGCGATAATTTTCGACTTGCACGCGCGTGAAGCCGCTTGCAAAAGCTAGTGTAATATAAATATGAAAAACCAACGAATTTCGTTTTAGTGTGTTTCGATTGACAAACTGTATATATTTTTTTATTAAGTTAGTATTATATTGCATCTGGTAGTAAGAGGTGGTGATTATATTGCAACAGACTCAAATAAAACTGATACACAAGTCTAAACTAAAATAACTTAATCCAAATAGATTTTACGCATTCTAAGTTTTAGTTATTTTCGTTATCCTCGGCTTTTGGACACAAATTGCATTCCACAGACCCTATTCTCTAAGGAATGTTCATTTATGTCGCAAGGAATGTTGGATTCGTATGGTTCTGAAAGACCGTTATAAATGAGACATGCTTGACGTCCGTATGTGATGAAGACGTTTATGCGATAGATTAAGGAGATTGATATACTTTTGTAAGGTAATTAAAGTAATTAGTTAGTCCGATTTCATCATCATCATCATCATTTCAGCCGAAAGATGTCCACTGCTAGATATAGGCCTAACTGTAACCTAACTAACTGCATACATTGAAATTAATTATTGATTATAAGGAATGGAAATAAAACATGATGTTGCGGAATTTATTTAACTAATGTCCGATTTACTATTAGTTAAATAAACTCCGAAAAATCATGTTTTATTTCAATTCCTTAAATTCAATAATTAATTAAAATGTATGCAGTTCTGTGCTACACCGATATCCTGCACACCAAAAGAAAGAAAGATGTTCAAAACACAATGTCAAAGGAAAGAAAAGGGATTAAAGTCGATTTTGTGGACAGCCTCAGGGATCCTTCAAATAGTTTGTTTTATAAAGTAAATGTCCTAAATATTTCAAAACAAAAGACTTTCAAAATAACAAGTTATGGCTACGGGCGTTTAAAATATCTTGTTGCCTTAGTAACAATGTTGAAACGGGTCTCTTTTTGTATCTATAATCTAGACTAGACATTCAGTCTTTTTTAATCTATATAAATAAAAAGAAATGTCCTGACTGACTGACTCATCAACGCCCCTTGGACCTAGAAAGCTGAAATTTTGCACAGAGGTACCTTTTATAATGTAGACAAGGAATAAGGAATGATATTTTGAAACTCAACCCCTGAGGGAGTTAAATAGGGGATGAAAATTCCGCGCGAGCGAACGCTGACAAAAGCTAATAATACTAGCTTCAACTTTCCAACTGATCGACTTTTTGACAATTAAAAAGTGCCTGTAAATGGTTTAATTGAAATAAATGCTTTGAGTTTGAATAAATAAACATGAATGCAGGCTACGTAAACCATACAAAAAACCTGATATGTCCGAAAAAAAAATAATAACGAAGATAAGATAAGATAAGATTTATTTATTTGTCTAAACATTGTATACATACAAGAGCATGCAAGATATTAGATACATCGTTTGAGTCCATTCATGTTTAGCCGTAAGTATCGGCGTACAAATATTTCCATAACATTGAGAAGAATTACCAATAAGACAAATGAAAAAATAATAATAATAATACCTGGAATAGGCACGTAAATAGTCTATAATTTAGAAAATTAACAATTAGAAATTATTTTATGATATTATGTCAAAATTCCATGTTCATATAAATTTAATCTAGTGTCAGGAAAAGATAAAATTATTCAATCAAAAAAACTTTTTCGTCTATAAATTCGGAGACACTATAATATGCCTTTTGCGAAAGAAACACTTTTAATTGTCGCTTGAATGCCTTACTATTTAGCTCCTTCCAACGTTTAGGCAATTTATTAAATATAGTAGGCGCCATGCAGACGATACTTTTGCGCATGAGTGCCGTTTTTGCTGGATAGACTCGAAGACTGGTCATATCTCGTCTATTACGCGGTACAACGTCCTGTAGACGTGGAAACAAATTGGGGTTTGTTTTGACAAACATTGCGGTTTCGAGGATATAAATACAAGGAAGAGTCAATATCTTGTACTTTTTAAAATATGGTTTACATGTGTCAACCGTTTTTAGTCCAAACATAGATCTAATGCATCTCTTTTGAGCCTTAAATGCCGTGCCAGTGTCGGTAGAATTTCCCCAAAATATGATGCCGTATCTTAGGTGAGACGCAACTAAGCCATGGTAGGCCGCAATCAAGGTATTTACATTCACAACTGCCGCTAGAGAGTGCAATGCAAATGCAGAACTACAATTTTTTTTACAGAGGTTTTCGATTTGTGATTTCCAGTCAAGTCTTTTGTCAATTATTAGTCCAAGGAATTTAGTACTATTTACGGTTTCAACAATTTTATTATCTATGTTTATGTCCATATTTTCTACAGTCAATCGTTGGCTAAAATGTATGGTTTTAGTTTTATCTAAATTAATTTTTAAATTATTATTGTTAAACCATTCTATCATAGATGTCAGGGTATTGTGTATGTCAAGTTTGTATTGGATCATGTCATTGCTATTACTAGAAATTGTCACTGTGCTATCATCTGCAAATAAAGTCATAGGGTGTGGAGTCGATTTTGGCAAGTCATTAATGTATAGTGTAAATAGTGGAGGTCCCAATACACTACCTTGTGGAACACCAAAAATTGTTTGACCTTCATCTGATAAGTGTATCTCTTCCTTTTTAGTGGTTATATTAATTCTAGTGATCTCTGTCTTTTGCTTTCTATTGTTTAAATAGGATTTAAATAAATTAAGAACATTACCTCTTATACCATATGCGTCAAGTTTTTTTATTAAAATGTCATGATTTACGTAGTCAAATGCTTGAGTCATATCGCAGAAAATCGCACATACAGGTTTTTTTTTGTCCACTTTTATCAATACAGTATATATAAAGTCATAGATCGCCATATTTATAGTCTTATTTTCGCGAAATCCCTTTTGCTCATTACATAATATATTTTTTTTCTATATAACCGTTTAATTCCTTTTGAATGAATTTCTCAGAAGCATCGAAGCATCTAGAAACGACAATAATATTACGTAGTGACTCGAAAAGAGCCGAAGTATTCACCTACGTTATTCTAATGTATTATTTTAAATATTGTTAACATTATTCACTCACATTTCGAGCAATTTATGAATAACTAGCTTTGCCAGCGTCATCGTGGAGGTTGAAAATTATCCCACGGGAACGTACTCATCACTTCAGCCGAAAGACGTCCACTGCTGGACATAGGCCTCTCCAAATTTGGGGGGGGCTTGCGATAATCACCACGCTTGGCAGGCGGGTTGGCGATCGCAGTATAGTGGTAAAATGCATAGAAAACGCTACTGTGCTTTATCTAGTAAGTCCTTTAGTCGCCTCCTACGACACCCACAGGAAGAGATGGGATGGTGCTATTCTTTACGTCCGGCACCACACGGCTGAACGTACCTACTGTCAGGATAAAAAAGTATATATCGTATTTGTTAATCCAGATTACAAACTATTTGTATGCCAAATAATTGCGAAATCCGTTCTGCCGTTTTGGCGTGATTGAGTAACAAACATCTAAACTTTCATATTTATAATATTTTATAGGATATTAAACCACCACAGGTCATTTTTGACGCGAAGTATCCAAAATTTCACTTACCCAGTGTGAAAACTGCCGGCAGAATTTAATCAGGACGAGGCTTACCTGAAAAGATGGAATTACAAGTTTAATAAAGCTTTACATATTTTTACAAAAAATTTGATAATATTCGAAGGCATAAAATATATTTTATATGGTATGGAAAGTCAGGGAAATTAATTGCGAGGCAAATTGACTAACAACTTAAATTGGCATTACATTGTTAAAGTCCGTTATAAAATGGTTGTAACACAGCAAATTGTCGTAGGGACATTGTTTAAAAATTAACTTCTAAGAACGACATTTGTTCTAAGAAATAGCCCAAATTTACATGAGTTAGGAATTTAATATTATATACCCTTATTGTAATTAGCTTTAAAAATTTCAGCATTTTCGATTTAACTCGACAAAAAATGTTAGAATTTCCAAGCATTGATGAGAAAATATTATAATACAAAAATTAATCAACAGCACTTTGCTATCGGAAGATGAAGAACTAATTTGATTAAAGATTCTGTGTGATATTTTAATTAAACATCCTTTTTCTTGAAATTAAGTAATAGGTATTGTTTAAAGAAAGAAGAAAATATACTGCTTACGTGTTGGTAACAATGAGAGTCACTCAATTGATTGGAGTTTTCAGAAGTCACCGAGTGTTCATCACATTGAAACTGTTAAAGCTCATTGTTTTAAAGTTGCAAAATTATCTATAGATAGAATGGTACTACCGAGAAAATTAAGATTGATTTGGCAATACGGATAAGGGCTGGAGAATCATAATGATGAAGATGGGACTGTTGATGTCTTCAGGTTTTGTGCTGAACAAATATGTTCTAAAAAGTAAAGCTTATTATACCTGAGCCCCATTCAGATGACAATAATCAATTGCAAAATTATCTTTGGTATTCTAAGTATCATAAAACGTTACGAATCTTCTTTCAAATCTAGAGAAAGGCAAAAAAATAACTTATGATACCAAGATCTAAACTACCTTCCATTACCTATAAATCTAGATTTTTGCTCTCCAAGCCTGTCTTATATTAAATTCTTCATCCAACACTAAATTACTATCGACAGAATGGAGCTTAAAAATATTTTCTCTCTGAAAACTTTGGCAAATAGCATATAATAACTATATCTGCTATAAAATGTATAGGTGTGTACGAATGAATTGCTGAAAATATTCAGTAGTTCTTTGTACTCTATACTAAATAACAACCCGGGGATCAAACCCAAGACACGTTTGTTTCAATGAAACAAACGTGTCTTGGGTTTGATCCCCGAGTTGGTTTTATTTTTGGGTTAGAAATCATCAAATAACTTCTCCCGCTCTGGGTAGAGCCGGAGGGCGTGTCAGACTTTTACTAACTAAAACCCACCCGTATTCCCTCAGTTGCCTGTGTGCCGGGGGCACCGGTATCTCTTTCTAACAACCCACACCCCTGGCAGGCATCGGCCCTTGCGGACCCCATCAGTTGATGCTGACATCTCTTTGAAGCGCGCGTGGAACACAACGCACCGTTGCGCTTCGACCCGGGGTTGGTCCTTACCGGACAGCGAGCTACCCATTACTCCGTCCGCAAGACCGCGCCTACGGTGGCCGGGAATCAGCCTGGGATTTCCGACGCCCAGGGCGTCTATTCCCGGGTTGGTTAAAGTGCTATTATGGTTTAGATTGTGAAAATTTCAGTAGCGGCAAGGTGTCTGAATTTTAACCCTGTAGTTGGCAATAAGGTTGCTTCATTACATAGAACTTAAAACTTAATTAGTGATATAGGTTTTACACTCAAACATAAGCCGTCTTATTACAAAACGCGATCTAACTTTAGTTCTAGCCTTTTTGCATTACCATCTTTATTTCTAGTTGGGTAAAGTTCTTAATACAAAAATGACAATTTAGCACTGGACTATGTTGTCAGTTTTGTAAAAGGAGCTGTATTTCAATGTCATTTAGGTTCTTATTTCAAGCATGCCTAAATAAAAACCTGTTTTGTAAAAGGGGGAAGGAATTTATTTAAATAAACCAATTAAAGACACTTTTGAATTGTCAACGGATCGAGCACTCACAAATATATATGCAGTCCAAAGCTTACCTAGTAGGTTCCTATGGAGAAGGTCGGGCTAAAAAGTCCACGGCCATTATTTTAAATTAAAATATTGTTCATAAATATTGGTAACATCATTATTGTTAAATTACACATGATAAAACGATCTAGAAAAACGTGTACGTTATAAGCGTTCGTAACAAAAGATTAAACAAATCAAAAATTTTAATATGTTAAATTAAGCCATGGCAGCTAAAAGAGGACCAGTCCCAGGTTTTTAAGAACTACACACCTCTGTCTTCCCTTTCAGAGAACACCGTCGTAATACCTAGTATCAATCTGTTAGTAAGTAGTAGGTATAAAAAGTATCGGAAACTGAATTTAAGATTCGTTCCGGGAACTGATTACTGGTTTCGTGGTTGCGGTTACTTATGGAACACAATGCTGGGTCGTCTGCGGTGAGGCCGGACACGGGTTATTGGTTTGATATGGGTACTGTCAATGTTACCTACATCCTCCATGTGTGTGGCATTGATGCAACTAGTTATTGAATGATTGAGTTTTTAGATTTTGATAGAAATGTATAGCCATCAAAAACATAACTTGTAAAAAAAAAAGAAGTCTCGCAACTCAGTTCTTCTACCGTAAAATGTTGTGAGATTCATGTAATACCAAGTCTGTTAATTTATTCAGTCCCTACTTATGGGTCCTTCTGCCTTAAATTATTACGTAATTATGTAGGTATATGTTATTTTTTTTATAAAGAAATATTCTATTCTATTCCATTACATTGTCATTAGCTAAACTAACAACATCTTATAGTGACCATATCAATATTAAAAATCTTTTATGTTTTAAATAAATAGATTGACTTATTTTAGTAAGACCCGCAATCATCCGTTATTTCTTTTAATTTTCGTATTTGGAAAGGTGTTCTTGAATCTAGACATAATAATTAGGGTAAGGCTAATTAATCAATAGATCAGAAGTCGATGCAGGTCTACAAAAGGAACCTTCGCTGTTTTGTAAACAAAGCTGAGTTATGACGTTATGATATAAAAGCGCCAAGTATCATTTGTCAGGATATCATTCAGCTGACACAGGATACGCCGCACGTCATGTATGTCTTCTCATACAATTTGTTCATTTTCCTTAATATGCGTTTATGTCGTGCGATAGAGAATAATCGCCCATTTGCACGGAGGAAGTTGCTCGCCCATTAAGTGACTAGAATGTGCTAAGACGATACTGGTCACTTGTCAGATGATTCACTCCTAAGTTTTTATTTAAAGCTCATTTATATGAAGAATTTCTTATATCATCGGGCCGATAATCTTTCTCTGTAATGAGCCATAAGCGCGCTCGCACAAGGCTTATTTTTGTCAGTCCTACAATCGGTTAGATAATTTTGTATGACCTACGTTTAGTTTGAATGTGCGTAGTACATTTGAAAACATTGTAAAAGCCAATTATTTTAAAAGAGTAACCGTGGAGTTTTTTGCCGGCTCTTTTCCATAGGTAACGATTTATTGAAACCGTGCTACTGACGCCTACTGACCTAGCTTCTGAAGTTTCATAAGTGCCCATGTAGGTTTATGTGAAATAAAATATTTTGATTTTGATTTGTGATCTTCACTGTTTCATTTAGCGCCCACCGATTGTATGCCATCTACGAACGTTCTAAGTTACTAAAGTGGGTTCAAGTCAAAAGTGTGAACGGAGCAGGCATTTTGGGGGGATTGTCGTATGTAATTTTGACGTTCAAAAAGTGCTGACTCTCAGCCTAGTTTGAATAAATGACTTGATTTTGGTTTTTTTGAGTGGAACAGGCAATACTGTTCGTTTGCAGGACCTGCAAAAGTATGCCGTAGTGCGCTTTAAACTTACAACACTTTGCTTGTCTTCTCGACTTTCCAGCTGTTGTCTCTGATTTAATTATAACAAGTACTTCCACTTCTCTAACTTTGATTAAAACAGAGCTATTTAAAGTAGGAATTCAAAGGTTTTCTGTGAAAAGTGCTTGAGACAATAAATTGTCGTTGTTGTCCGATGTTTTGTGTTTTATTGCTCAGACTGAACTTTTAAAAACACAAATGAAAAGACGCTTGAAATGAATGTTACTTCGTCTTTTGTTTTTTTTTTTACTTACTACACAAAGTAAGAATTCACACTCTACCAACAGTATTTTGTCATTTCCCTCCCAGTCTAATGAAATATGCTTTCTACATGGAAACCATTTAATGAAAGAAGGACTGGCGTGATGGCGTCACGAAGAAGAAGTGTAAAAAAGATCGTTTTTAATAAAGCAACGATTAAAGTCTTGTTCTGTGGTTAAACCTTAACATACATAAATAATTAACTAAAATACTAGGCATTTATTTCTAGTGTACTTATAATTGAGTAATTCTACTGCATCAGCCCAAAAAAGTGGGATAAGAGTATAGTAGCTGCTTGAGTAGATGACGAGTGTCAGGATTTAATTAGGTAATTTTTAATTACGAATTGTGATTTCAATTTACCCTACTCACAAACGAAATCGTACCTAATAAAGTAGAATTTTGATTTAAGGAGTTAACATTTCAAAGAGCGGTCAGCACGACCGCTATAAAAATTATTGTGAATGTTATTTTTGCCCGCTTACCTAAATATTTTAAAACGTTGGTAAATTTTAAAAATAATTCAATAACAGTATGGCTACTTGTTAGCAGACAGTTGTTATTGCATCCATTAAAGTAAAACTGATGAGTTTAAACAAACTAAAATGCATAAATCATCTCTACATTGTCACCCGATGTAAGTATCAATAGACTTAGACTAACCACATACCCAACCGTCACTTTGTTTTTTCCTTGTCCTAGGTTTCCTCAATAGGATGGACCCTAATCTTATTACAATCTAGCCCTATAGATAGACTAATAAGTAATTTAATTATAACCTAAACTATTAAATTGTCTTTACTAAGAATGTGTTCTGAATAACCGATACTACAAAACCCACCTATACTTATCAGAAAAATCGAAGCTAATTAATAAAATTACATTGCCTCTAATCATACACATTTTAGTGACGTCTAAAGCCAGTAATAAATTTATCTCCCCACATATTGCTGGGTACTTCGGAATTCAACGAGCCGACGGAACAATGTAGACGGTAATTATTTTCTTGCAGACAAATTATTTTAGATGAGGACCGTACGCGTATTCACGCGTATGTTAAGACGTTTACACAATGGGGCGAACAATTTGCCCAAAAAGGTTTTATACCAACTTACTTTTGCTTGAGAAAAACCTGCGATGTTATGTTACCCGTTCTTCTTTATAGTGCATTTCATTTTGAATTGAGAAGTTCTTACCGTTAGAGAACCTTTCATAGGACATTTAAAATTCAAATGACATCATGTGTTGAGTCAGCAGAGGTGTTATGTGCACTCACATTTTGCTAACTATGTTTAAGTACCAAAGCTACGCCCAATATACAGGCCCAAATCCAACGTCCAGAGTTTTACTGAGAAATACTTTTTGGCAACCTCAGAAATTTCACTTGCGACTACTAGACCAAATTATCTCAATAAATCTGACTGGGTTTAAAAAAAAAATACCTGCAATGATATCCTACGAATATTATAAATGTGAAAGTTTGTGAAGATGTTTGGATGTTTGTTACTCAATCACGCAAAAATGACTGAACATATTTGGATGAAATTTGGCACACAGATAGATTATAACCTGAATTAATATATAAGATACTTTTTCCCCCAGTAGTACGTTTCCGTGGGATAATTTTCGACCGACACGCGGGCGAAGCCGCTTGCAAAAGCTAGTTCTTAAAAATGGTGTGTATCACTCCTTACACTGTGGGAACCGCTATGCCTACTCACAGTCAATTTCACATCCAAGTAACTAATTCCCCAACTTCCCCCAATTTAATTACAAGTATGAATTTCCGAAATTTTTGCGGTATCAGTAGCGAAATCATTTATGGAATGATGTATGAATATTAGGGGAAATTGATTTCTCGGTGAGCCTGTCGTTAAACTCAAATAATAAATCATTATTGAACGTTTGATGGCGATGATCGTGATTTATGAGGTAAGTGGGAGATTATGGGCCAGGGAAAGTCATTACGGAAATTAGAATTTTTCTTCAGTTATCATCACGATGACACGTAGTTAAGTAATTCCCCGACCGACCCTTGCTCGTTGAAGCGCCAGCCCGCGCCGCAGCTGAGCCAGTAGCTTTAAATTCCCCGATCAATAATAATGCCAATATTTTGATCCAGCCTGTCCCCAATGATAGCTGTCCCCCTATCAGTGACGCCCTGAGCCGAGGCCCGTACCCCACAGGGGGTGCCCTCAGCGTGCAGTCGCTTAGTTTGTAATTTATTTTAGTTTGTAAGCCTTGGCTGGAGGCGTTAATTTAATTCTTAATGGCAGCCCCAGGGAAGCCCGGTTGAGCAGTCACGGCCTCTCAAGGCCAACTGCGAGATGTCCAACAAAAAAAAAAAGTTAAGTAATTGTGTAGCACGGCGAACTTTTTTTAGGTTATTATGTAACTGCATGGCAAGACCAGTAGAGGAGCAAGAAGACTGGTGGCCCAGTGGTAACGGCCGCGACTTATGAGTTGTAGGTCGTAGGTTCGAACCCAGACAGGCGTTTTACTTTGTGTGAATCATTACATGACTACTGCTTTCAAAACGGTGGAGGAAAAAAACATGAGGAAATCGGCATGTCCTAGAAACAAAAAATCGAAGACATGTGACATCTACCAACCCACACTAGGCCCGCCTGGTGATTTACGGCTCACTTCCTCTCACAGAGAGGAGGTCTGTATCTCAGCAATAGGAAAATTATATACTGATAATGCTATGGCAAGACCCGTAAGAATGGGTTATTTAAAAAATAAAACTACTTAACAGTAGTAAATCTGCTTATACGAATTTTCCAAGCAGCTTCAGGGTACAGTTTATGTGATGAGCATAACTTTTATATGTCAAACCCATAATCCATAAGCATTTCTCCTCACTTGAAAAAGTTCCATAAAAACCACCGCAGTCATTAAAATTTCAGTAACTTTACACGATAGCTTGTTAACGTCATGTGCTGCCATGTAAAAATAATGCGAACTCGAGTATCAATTATTTTCTCGCAAGAAATTTTATTTTCTTCTTTTCAACAAGTTGAAAAAAGTCACGTCAAATCCCGAACAACTCCCTAATCTAATATTTCCCTTGTAACCTACCTACTTACCTGTTTATAACAATGACAGGCTTGTTCCTCAGGTACGTATGAAATTATAGCTTCAGGGAGAAAATATAAGTGCTATCCAATTTTAAACTTTAGCTCGACTAACTTATGGTTGAGATTCGTTCAGCGAATAATACTATTTGATGAGCTTCCTGATGTTCAGATTGGATCAAATGGTACGTAATTTAACAGAAAATCAATATTATGAAATTTTTGCTCTTATTTATTGAGAGAACCTTCGTATATTTCTAGTTACAATATGACACCACATTCTTTTGTTTAAAAGTGGGTAATAGTAACAAAATCTCCATTATACCTTCCTATACATATTCCGCCGGATTATTTTTTTTTTTTTTTTTAATTCATAATCAAACGAAAGAAAAGGAATCATCAGAAGTAATTATATAGGACTTATGTCCGATTCCTATATTTTACCTACAGTTGAAGGCTAAATTTATTATTAAATAATACTCTTGTATCTTTACCAATAAATAAGTAAAGACCTCATACCTTCGCCTAGTAGACTCCCTATTTGGAACTAGCTAACACAGGTAAAATTAGCTAACGAAACTATTTATTTGCCCAGCTTGGAAATAAAAAATCTACCTTTGCATTGGTAAGTAAAACGATTCGCTTTTGTTTATATGAACCGAGCATTAATCTATCAGGTAGATACCTTCATTGAGTTGATAAACACAATGCTGATAAATACAAAGTGTGTTAAATAATGCCCTACTACATTAATACCCAAGATCGAACTCAGGTTAGAGGAAGCAATTCTTCCCCAAGGGACAGTATTCGTATGTACTCGTTCTATAGTTAGCGGAACATTTTGGCCTATTTAAATCTCAGAGGGTATGACCCTTGTTAATACTTAAACGTCCAGCTTAGAAAATTTCAGTAAGGCTAATCGATTTCAGACTTCTAAACTTGAAGTAGGTAATTATTTGAAGTTACTAAATGGCTTGATGAGAAAATTCTTTCGGAATATTAGAAAATATGGCATTTTAATAATATTGTTCGTAAGTAATTCAGCTGATAAAAACAGAACAAGTTACACCAATTAGTAGGTGTGGCGGGCTGATATCAGTTGGAGGTGCGGCGAATGTGCAAGTATCTCTCTGGCCCCCGAAAAGTAAGCATGAGGACTTTCCCAAGGTAAAAAAAGGTTAAATATATAGATTTAAACAATCCAGGCATAGCTTGTATACATAGGGACTCGATAAATGTAAATCACTCAAAAGAGCGAGAATTTCCCACATTCAATAACAAAAAAAACCCAAAACTTCACTTAGGTCCGTTTTTTCTGACAATTACTCTCCCCAGTAACCTTTTCTCCAAAATCTTAAACATTGTAATCCGACAATAAGGTCTGTTTAATTAAAGACAGCTCGGCTTTTAATCAAATCAAAATATTCATTAATTAAAATTCCTTTTAGGGGCGATCGCTGATGTTCGGTCGGCCGACAAACGAACTCTGCAATCTTTGACAAAAACAACAATTCATGCATATGAAACAACTTATGAAAAAAACTGAATATTTTTGTAGAAAACTAAATAATGCTGGGGCCTGCAGTGTGATGGATGAAACTAAATATCAAGGAGTGTTTGGTACGACTATGCTACTCGTGTGGCTACTTGACTGAATTATTTATGTAGGCGGTCGACGTTTGGCGTCGGTGACGACTACGCTTTGATCGTGCTTAACTCATAAACTTCCACTGCAGTAGGTAGGCATGAGTATTCGAATTTTAAAACGAAATAATTAATGAATTCTGCCTGTTAGCAACTACGTCTTGCAACTGAAATGGTAGACATGGTAAAATTAACGGTAATCATAGGAGTGGAAATCACCGTAATTTTCCAAATCACTCATCAACTGCCTAGCCCTTTCCCAATTATTTTTAGGTCAACATCCAGTATAACCAGATGCATCTTAGTACCGGTATTTTACATGGAGCTACTCTTATCTGACCTCCCAAACCCAGTTACTGGGTAATATGATACCCCTTGTTAAGACTGTTTGTCAGACATTCGGACTTCTGACGACCCGTACGACTATCAAAGATCTACTCATGACAGCCGAGACCAACGGCTTAACGTGCTTTTCGAAGCACGCTGGGGTCTTAGTATGTAAAAATGGTAATTACTTAGCCGCATGCCTCCAGTAATTTTGCAAATAGCTAAGGATAGCCTATTCAGCAAATAAACTTTCTCTTCTATTTCGGCTGTGTACCAGAGTGTGGTAACGAGTGACGGTGGTTCTTTCACAGGAATCTTCCGATCGATTTGGATCAAAATACTTCTCTTCAATTCTATAACTCAGGATATGTGTAGGCATGTGAATTTCATGGTGATTGATTAAACTACTGAGCCGTGAAAGTGGAACAATTCACTCACGCCTTTTTATCATTGGTTAGGTTAGCACATAGAGAAAATAAAAACGATTTATTGGCTACGGAAGAATTGAGAAGACTTAAGGGTTTTTCGAGTTTGATAAATAGCCTTAATTGAAAGTATTTTATTTTAAGTTAATGTTAAGTGATTCTACTGTTAACATAAGGTAATTCTTATGAATTGGAAGGCTTGGTTCTATTTTTGGTAGCTGGGTGTACACAGTGAATTTTACGAGTAAAAATTTACTCAATCATCATTTTGACGATTCGTTGTATTTTTATGTTGGATTTTGATGTAGTTTATTTTTAGAATAGGAGTTTATTTAATAATATTCCTTAATTTTATGTTCTTACAATAAACTTATGGAAAGTAGCTATATAGTTCTAATTTTTTTACGAATACCTCAAATAACGGATGTAGCCCGCTTCTCATGCTTGTATGGACATTCATCGTTTTTAAATAATATGTTAGATGTTCACTTCGCATGACTTTCCTTTTTTTAACCTTTTCAAATTACCTACGTAATTTTTCTGGGCAAGTTAACTAGCATGTATACTAAACGAGTCACCCGCCTCGTCGGAGTACTGACATGCAATACAGAAACAATAACATAGCTATCAACTACATCGAAGGAATTTAAAGTGAGTTCGCTGCCAATTTCAAATAATTATATTTGAAACTATTGTATTATCTCGTAAATAAACTGAAAACTGGTAGATTTTATAAAGTATTATATGTAATTATGTAAATAGAAAACCATGTCCGGAGGTGCTTGAGGAGTGAAGAGGTATTCCACGGCTATCAGAATAGTCCCAGAGCTCGGAAGATGGTCAAGATCGCTACCTGATATACTGGAATACTTCCTTCAAGAAACCTGGAATCTCCTCTCAAGCCAGCCAATAAAGGTAAGAATGAACTGGGAGCTCTAAAACATAAACTAGTCTATTATCGCGTAAAAAAAAACTGGCGGGTTTTAAACAAAAAAAAAACCTTATGAAAGTATTCTTTAGAAAAAAAGTTTATCCAATAATGCAAGTTGAGAGCGGGTTTTAAACTAGGTAAAGTAGGTACTTAAGAAGCAGATTGACCAAAGGAGTACAAGTTTCTCTCTTTCTCAAAAAAAAAAATCCCAAAGGAGCAGGCAGAAGAGGCACTTCGTCAGTTACCTACTTAAAACCTTACTAAAATGTATAAACAACTCCCTAATTGCATGACACACAGTCAATTATAATGTGAATAATTTTCAAGGATATTGCTAATCCATTGCTTCATAATATATTCAAAAACTGTATCTGCTGTTGAGCAACGTAAACAACTAATTTGGTTGAACTGTCAAAACGAAAGCTATTTCTACTGATAATGTTTTACGCAATTACCCCACAGCTTGAAGAAAAGATTTCCTAGCTTACTGAAACAATCTCCAAAGAACATAACACAATACATAAAACCACGAAATAAGATAAACATGTCTAAGAAAAAACGTCGTCTCCGCAAAAATTCGAGACGACTCGGTTGTCATACATAATGTTTCTTTTCATCGCGCCATTCCCTAAACGTGGAGAAAAATGACGAGCTCTTTACAGACTATTTCCTTGCATAATCTTTAGCTTACTCTGTGACCATTAATCTGTTATGTTGCTTATGATTTTTAGCCAAAAGAGCACTTTATATATTTGATTTATTATGCCACATTTTCGGAAGTTTGACATGTTTTACTCAAGGTGAGACAGAAGTTATGCAAGACTATGTTAAAGGCCCATAAACTCTTCAGTTCAGTGAAGAAGATATCTCAATGCATTATGAAGAGCGTCCGAGGTTAGGCCGAAGTAATTAGGGCCATCCAAAAGCGCGTTAGGTTATGATATCGTCAAAAGTCGTGGGAAACACCTGGATGGGAGAGGCACGGATCCGAGACATATGGCGGAAAAGTACGGAGACCTATACCTAGCAGGCGGTGATTTCGGGCTGATGATGATGATGATTATGAAGAGTAAAATTGGGCACATTTAACTGAGGACCCTGCCCGAAAGTCTGACAACAAGTCTAACCAAGGGATATCGTATAACCCAGTAACTGGGACAACCCAGTTGCACCTACTGCCAGCGACTGCCTCTCGACCTGACGGTATTTGCGTTACTGAATTTTGAGCCAAATTAATTAAAAAAATTACATTTGCGTACATTGTTTAATTTTTTCTATCGATACGCTAAGAAAAAGACCTGACTTCTTTGGGTCAAAATGTTACACTTTTTGCAGTTAAGCTATCATCATCGTTCCAAAATTACTGAGAAAATTGCCCGAAAATCTCGGTTAATTATACTTTTTACCGAATTTGCATAGTCATAGCTTCCAAAGGGTCCGTAACAACAAATTTGAGTCTTAGGGTGGCTGGCGGCCCTATAAATTATCACGATCCAAATTAATGTCTGAGAGTCTGACACGTTGAATCTTTTAGTAAATGTCTGGCGTTTGAAACTAGCTCCAACTTTTGGGTCTACCTACTCGGATATAATTTATGTAACCGTAGCTATAAAATTACAGCGAATTTGCGTAAATTTCTGCTGGGTAGGCCTACATACTGGATGGCAGTAAATTATTTTGAGTGTGGTTTGCTTGTGACTCTCTTTTTGAAAGGATTTTTTCCTATATTTTCGTCCACGAGGATCCTAATATTTTTTTTTACTATTTTAGGTAAAAGTGTAGTATGCACTACTTCCTAATTATTATGCATTACAGCAATACAGTCAAAGCTAAAACCACGAGGATTGAAAGTTTTTAAAGATACTGTTTTTTTTATGGTCACAGACAAAACCATCAGAATTGTTCCTATAATTATGCCTAACATCCTAAAATTGTATAAGAGAGAATTTTCTCCAATTGACTTTGCAGTAAAGTTAGGAACTTGAGTCCCGTAATAAATGTTGTTTGATTCTCTTTAGTGTCAAATTATAATGGGCAATTTTAAAGGAATTTAAGAGAGTTCCAAGTTTGTTTCGATATTATTAACGTGTTGTTGTTACCCACCATTAATATTTTAAATGAAATTACATTATTGTTTTGAATAAAAGACAAATTTTGGAGTCAAAAGGATTGTGAACGATTTACTTCAAGGCGTTCGGTATCTTACGTCTTTTTATCGAAGTAATTCCTACAGCACAATATTAATAAACGCCTGAGATATTTTTGACGACATTGCTGCCATTGGTAACACTTCTATTCGTTCCAAGCCTATCCCTGGCTTACTTTGTCTGACGGTTTTGGGACATGGCCCTCAGTTATCATCATCCGCTTAGCCTTTTCCAATCTATGTTGAGGTCGGCTTCCAGTCTAACCAGCAGCCGAATACCAGTATTTATGCATGGAGCTTCTGTTTATCTGACCTCTTTGTAGAGGTGTAGGTTAGGTTTCCCTGAGAAGTTTTATCAGGGACACTTACGAATTTATGACTATGCGTATTCAATAAAAATTAGAGGCATCGAGATTTTCGGAGATTTTTTTTAGGAATTTATTTTACTCTTTTGGAACAAACTTCCTCATCGTACGTTATACTCTGCACACTTGATAAATGATAGTTTAAGCAGAAATAGTGAAGCATTTTGACTGTTACGACGCTTATGAGTATGTATGTGAGCTTAGAAGCTTATATAGATGTATATATACAACCCTAGTTTTAGTATATGCGAAACCCGAAACACGTATCTAATATTTTTATGTAAAGAATCTATATACAAAATTTCAAAAGTGATCATGAAAAATCACAAAAAATATGATAATTATGTTTGCTTGATATGTTACCTAGTTGTCTACACAAACATGGTCACCACGCGGCACCCTACACCTCCCTCACGTCCAGCGTCGTATTGTGCTCATTGATAATAATTAGGCAATAGGTACCTAACCGTATGGCGTTTTTCACATTTTCCATCACACTGGCAAAACTTTTATGGGAAAATATATGTAATGGTGTAAAAATTATTGGAATCGATTTAGTTACTTATTCTGAACTAACTATTCAGGTTTCGCATATACTAAAAATAATGTTGTTTATTACTGTCAATTAGACGCGCGGGATTTGCGTCAGCTGTATCCGTGCGTATGTGTATCTCTTAAAGATACATCTCAGCAACAAAAAAAAAACGTGCCGGGCGTCCCACGTCAGGAAGGAAGTTCCTTGCGCTTTTTCTTCAACTCCGAATGTAACGTCTTTTACTCTATTTTTATAAAATACTCAAACTCGGCTTCAGCACCCTTAAAAACCCTGAAGAGACATTCTAGATGAAATTTCAAAATTTCTTCCCCCATTTGATTTTCATTTTGACCTCAGTATCGGCTGTAGAACCCTCGAAAACCTTGAAAACTATCTTAATCTCATATTTAATATAAAAAAGTCGCATAGACATAGCGCTTTTTCGTTTCATGACGATTTTTACAAGTTTACTCATACCACAAGCTTCGCCAAAGAACTTGGTTCCCAAAATAACAACGAAAGGAACTGCGTTCCAACCGGGTGTCCCAAGACTCCTCTCCTTGTATTTATTTAGTTATGTTTGTGTTAGGGCTAATTAAGTGTCTCTCTCTATTTAAATTCATTCAGTTTGTTCGCTCTGGAAAGAAATAGATGGAAAATTATGATGAAATGGACAAGTCTGAATTCGGTCTATTTATTGTGTAGGTATATTTAAAATAACTGAAAGTCTGGTAGAGGTTGCCAATATCTGTGGCCAATATCTGTGGCCAATATTGTTTCACGAAAGTAAAAATACATATTGAAGTGTTAAAGGAATTCCACGTTAATGTATTTATCTCTCATTAATCTACAAATAGCTGTTGGGAAAATTCGTGAGAACTATCTCTGTTGGAAGAAACCTTTTAATTACACCAACTTTTTACTAAAAAGGATCTCAAACTAGGATTCCGCTAGAGACCTAAATTACGCTCACCGCGAACACCGGATTCACTAAATCAGACCTCTACCGACTACCTTCATTCAACTTTACACTTTATGTTGCAGAGGTAAAGATAGATTTTCTGGTAAAAAAAAGTATGTGGTTTGTTCTTAAACCAATGCTGGAGCCGTACAAGCTGCTAAGTGCTTTTGCTGTAAATTATTTCTATTCACAGAACTTAATACCATGTGAAATAGTTTCAAGGGGTGAAAACCGCCATAGTACTGCGCCAAAGTATTGTTTATGTAGATTCACTTTCAGAACATTTCTGCCTACTTCCATGGTGTTGTGTTTAATCAAGGTTTTTTTTTTTTATTTATGCATAAGTTGTGGCACATATTACCAATAATCCTACTAGTTCTACTAGTATTATAAATGTGAAAGTTTGTATGTTTGGATGTTTGGATGTTTGTTACTAAATCACTCAAAAAATATAGGATATACTTATATATACACATGGTTTGTACAGGTTACAAACAATCTGATGACGTATTAACTCATAGGGTGCTTTTTACACGCTTTATATTAGCTTCACTTGTATGTTTGTTTGTATGTTTGTATGTAACCGACTCCTTTGAGCGCGATTTTGACCCACTTTAAACGGTCAGATTTCATTGAAACTTTGTAAACTTGTTGAGGACCGATGACAATTCAATAATTAAAAAAAAAATCATGTTTTTGTAGTTAGCAGAACTAAAAAATAGAAAATAAATAATAGTTAAAAAAAACTAAAAAACACGCTTTAAAAACCAAAATAATAAAATTCAATTAAAAAGCGTGGGGTGCTTTTTGAGGTATTTTTATAATCAATTAATGTCAAGCACCCCACGCTTTTTAATTGAATTAAATTATTTTCTCCTTTTTTAGTTTGGTTTTTAAAGCGTGTTTTTTAGTTTTTTAAACTATTATTTATTATCCCGATAGTACCTACGGGAACGGAAACCGTGGGATCATTTTCGACATCCACGCGTGCGAAGCCGCTGGCAAGACTAGTGTATAAATATTGAATAGACACAGAGGGGACCATATTAATCACGCTAGGCAAATGCATCGGTAATAACTGCTCGATCGACCACCTAATTTAATTAATTATACCGTTGACCGACCTCTCGATGACGTCACTATGTGCGTTGTTATGAAATACTAGCTTCCGTCCGCGGCTTTGCCCGCGTGGAGGTCGGAAATTATCCCGCGGGAACGTACTACCGGGATAAAAAGTATCCTATGTTTTAATTTAGGTTATAATCTATCTGTGTGCCAAATTTCATCTAAATACGTTCTGCCGTTTTTGCGTGAATGAGTAACAAACATCCATCCATACTTACAAACTTTCGCGTTTATAATACGAGTATTAGTAAGGATATTACGTATTGATTACTTAAGTGTATATACTAATCATTCTGTTAAGACTTAGAAATACATGATCAATGAATATAATTCACGATAGCAGTCCAGAGTCTAGAAAAGATCCCGCAAAATGACAAAAAGGCCCATCTTTTAATGCATTACTGCATGAGAACTAAAATATAACTGGTGAAATGTGGTTGTCTGCGTACATTTTCAGAGAATGATTAGGTGACATGTTTTCGACATACCTACTTAACTTTTATTGCTAACAATTTATCATATTCCCAAAACAGACTTTCATACCTATAATTGAATAACTCTCGTCTCAAGGCTTAAATATTTCCATTGAAAACCGAAAACTCGTTCATTTATCAACCACCATTCAGAGTCCACGAAATTCTATTTAGTTGTACGTGACATCACCTTGGAATGCTGAGTTTTTTAATTCAGTTCTCATTCTGTATTCTGTGGGGTTCTCGCCGCACTCAATTGAATAGAACTTGAGTATTTTATAAGTACACTTATTGGTGTTAGTACTACAGATGCGTTTCTTCACTAGTACCTTTAGTGCTAATAAAATGTGTACGGTTATGTTGTGCAATTTCATGTGCGCAGAAAATGTTGGATGGTAATTTTGTAGTGCAACTAGATTCTACTTTGTATTTCAAAACGTTAATTTTATATTTGGAGTTTAATTATTTTTGCTTCTTGGAATGCTAAGTTTTTTAATTCATATCTCATTCTGTATTCTGTGCGGTTCGCGCCGCACTCAATTGAATAGAACTAAAGTATTTTATATGTACACTCAATGGCGTTAGTCCTATAAATGACTAGTAAGTAGGTATCTTTAGTGCTAATGGAATGTGTGCGGTTAAGTTCAACATGCTAAACTGCCTAACTTTATCCCAACTATGTTGGGGTCGGCTTTCAGTCTAACCGGATGCAGCTGACTATCAGTAGATGGAGCGACTGCCTATCTGACCTCCACAACCCACAGTTATTGGGTTGCGATACACTTGGTTGTCGGATTTTCGGGCTTCTGACGACCCGTAACGAAACCTTCCGAGGTACGGAGGGGATGTTATGTAAAGTTGGTCACCCATCTACGGACCAACCCCTACATCGACCCCTGCGGCTGTTATTACTTAGCCACAAGCCCCTCACATTATACAACGTGTAACAGAAAGGGTATATACATACCAAAGGCACGGCTTCTTTGGATGATATCAAACGATATTGGAAGGGTTTTTTAATCCTATCTCTACATGTTCGGAAGTTATGAGAATTTTTAATACATAGATACCAGAAACCGAACTTTTCAAATTGAAATAAACACATCACTCGAAAGAGATTTATCGTGATATTGGCAAGTAACGTGGAAAGTTATTGACCTACGTAGTGTGGTGACACGTTTGTTATGATTTGAATTAAGAAACATGAAACCGAAATTTGGTATTTTGAGCTGAAACTATGTATATAGTGTTTCTATACCAGCTGTTATCTTCAGTGCTACACCCTGTACATTTTTCGTCGCACATATATGGATGTGCGAAGAAAAATGTTGGGTGGGGCTTTTGTAGTGTGACTTCAAAACGTAAAGTTCAGTAGGTATTTTGAAGTTTTAATATTTTCGCTTGAACTGAATTTACTCAAAGGACTTTGTAACTGTAGGACAAAGCACCTCGAGCTTAAAACAGGAAAATTTAACGTTCAGTATCACCTATTTGCTAATACAAAGTGAGATTGTTGTTATTGAAATAAAATAAAAACTGACGTTTACATTGGACTTTGCAAGCTTCGAATAACTTCTGCATGCTAATACTTGTACCGAACTAACTGAAAACTCTTTCACAAAACCTAATCAGTGGTTGAAATTGTGCAATATCTAGGAGTAAAGTACATCAATATATCTACTCTTAATTTAAAAGACACAACTTGATGGTCTGTCACAGATAGACTATCCATCACAAAAAAAAAATATGAATTAATTATTCTATCCGACTAATATTATAAATGTGAAAGTTTGTATGTTTGAATGTTTAGATGTTTGTTACTCAACCACGCAACAAAAAAAAACAGAACGAATTTGGATGAAATTTGGCACACAGATAGTTTATAACCTGGATTAACACTTAAGATACTTTTTATCCCGTTCGTACGTTCCCGTAGAATAATTTTGACCTCCACGCGGCGAAGCCTGGTCTCCCAACAAAGTTAACCGAGACTTATTTGTATCCGTAAGTAGTGAAACAAACGAAACTAATTGTTACCCTCCTTACCATAATAACGTGTTGTTACTGTTAACATTTATATGACGCTAATTAAAAGGCCCCCTTAACACCATAATTAATTAAATGCCACTTATTATGGGGCTAATATTTGTCTGAATGGAAGTCACGTTGAACATGCCATGTTGAAGAATTTTGATTGGGGTGATGAGTTATTTGGATCATTTAGATGTAGTAGATAATGACGTAATGTCGCGTCGTCAATTGTTTTATTTTTCTTTGTTTGTCATTTCCTGTGCTTATCCCAATAAATACTGTTCTTTCTTTCTTTTGAGTAATTTAAATTTTCCCATCTACGCCTGTTCTGCTTATATTGATCTTTTACAATTTTTTTGAGATTTCAGTCTTTAAAAATAACTTGCAGTTTTCTAGGAGCAAGAAGTTTTCCGGGCACTAGTCCAGTAATTACAAAATTAAAATGCAATTACAAATTAACAACAAACAAAGACAACAAAAAACAACAAAAATATTTCAGATGATCCTTTCAAAAACGTCACTCGAGTAAAAAGCAACTCCAGTTCTCCTGATGAAAAGCGTACCTGATTAAAGTTAACAAATCTGTCAATATCAATAGAACGAGGATGAGAGGGGATTGGCCTTCGAAAGTAGGTTTGCTAACTGAAGCTTTTACACAATAATAAAACACGAGTGAAGGGCATAGGAAATTCATTCGGAGAGGGACATTGGCGTATTGCACGTAAGGCTTAGCAGTCTTGCACGTAGGTAACTGTCAACTGTAATACCGTTTTCGCACATTCTCGCGAACCACGAGACGAATGCTTAAACGCGGTATAAATGGGTATGCTTGTCATTCGCCTCGGTACTTACTCGCCTTGCGCCTCGTAAACGTGGTAACGTGGCTTCAGTATAAACACTTAAAAGATAAATTGAGTCAATTGTTGACATATTGGAAATCAAAGCATGAACCTGTAGACATCATCATCGTCTTTAAGTCATCCTAGTCACAAAGCTTTGTATACATTAGTTATGTAACACTTTTAACACAATTGCATGTTAGCAGGAGTCAGGATACAAAAATGTACACGTCCCCTTTATTTTTTTACTTTCACCCGGAAAAATATACCGGTGATTGTTATTTTTCCATTTGCAAAATCAGCATATGAAATGCAGTGGAAGGTTAACGAGTACCAAATACAAAATGAATTACGACAACATGAAAGAAAAAATAAATGGAATGGCAGTCTTTGTAGAGATTTATAGCTCAACGTAACAAAACCAGTAATTGTACTGTACAGTTATACAATCTGTTAATTAATTAATGCACTTAATTAAAGAAGTATCATGTAATTTTTAATACAGGTTATTTTTTATTCCGAACAATAATTAAAGCTTCATAAATTACAGTCACACTTCTACTGTACAGTCAAAACAATCAAAATGGACGAAGTATGTAGTTAGCTAGGCGTGTACGTCTGTGTGCTACATTTTCTAACACAATGAGTGTATCTAATTTAATAAATAAACAATGTCTTTTATATGATAGTAAAAATTCGGTGTATGTATTATGATAATTATTGTAATTGGGGTATTTTGTCACACGAATTTCATTACCCTGACCTAACCATGCAAAGCTGTCGCGCATCTGACTATGCAGCTAAAAGTCGCTATTAAAAAATCTTAAAAACGTTTCAAGCCTTTGTTCAGTCAGCTTTAATCAAAGTTTCGATTCAATTTTCTCTCAAATTCGATGACTAGTTCCGTAAAATCGAGCGTACATTGTGATTTAAATGCAAATGCCGTCAAAACGCTGTTTGAATTTAACGTTTGCAGTTTTAAAACTGTTATCTAAAATTTACTGTCTATTTTTTTTACTATTTCTAGCTTTTGTTTGTTTTGTTAAATAAGCATTTTATCTTCATTTTGATAGAGATAAATTAAACTACACTACTACGCAGAGCACTACGAACCTTTTGTGTCAAAAACCCTTCAAGAATATAGTTTGTAGTAGGTTAATACATCAACAACAATCGTTTCTTGAAGTCAGATTTCTGACCTTTTTGCCGACATCTTGCTAAACTTTTGGCACGCTGCTTCACAATTCAAGACTTAAAACTTCTGATCGTCTTAAAGTTTTTAACTTTCCTTTAATCTGCTTGAAAGGAATAATAAATGATTTGAGCAAATGCAGTGGAAATATAGCATTTGTGTTAGTTTGAGATTATTAATTTATTAAGATATAAGTAACTTATGCATGTTTTGTTTAGTTTAAAGATGTGTGTATGATTGAAATTACAAATAGACACTTCAATTTTAATTAGTATTTCCTTTATTTCACTTAAAACACATATAAATTACATTTTTAAATATTAATATAAAAATATAAAAACATTTAAAAATATAAAAAATAGTAGCCCACCGGTATCGGGAACAAGGTCCAAGTTACCGGCGGTCAGGGCTCCAGAGAGAGGAACCTCCTGACAATGCGAGCCGTGTCCAGGAGTACCGCTTTCTGGATCAAGCCCTTGACCCAGCTGCCCAACGAGAGCCTCCTCAGATGTTGGTCGAGGCTCTTGGCTATCAAGCCATTGGCTGTAACGACTATCGGTACAATGATCGCTGAGTCCACATCCCACATATCGACAACCTCGTGAGCCAAGTCAAGATACTTGATTTGTTTATCTTTCTCGGCTTTCACGAGGTTCCCGTCATGCGGGACCGTTATATCAACGATCATTGCACGCCGCTCTAGTCGATCCACCACCACTATATCAGGCTTATTGGCAACAATAGTCCTGTCAGTGATGATGGATCGATCCCAGTACAGTGTGACATGTCCATTTTCGAGAACTGGGTCGGGCACATACCTGTAGTACGGCACTTCTGATTCCACAAGGCTGTATTTCAGAGCAAGTTGCTGGTGGATAATCCTGGCTACAAGGTTGTGTCTATGCAAGTACTCCTCGTTAGCTAGACGAGAACACCCGGAGATAATGTGTCTAATTGATTCACCCGGACGGTGGCATGCCCGACAGATGTCAACCGTGCCGTCTTTCACAATAAATCTCCGGTAATTATTCGTCATCATAACTTCGTCCATAATTGCACAGACAAAACCTTCGGTTTCCCCAAAGAGGTCACCGAAACGCAGCCAGGCTACGGACGCTAGTAGGTCTACATCAGGTCCATGTAGGGCCCGGAAAAAGCGTCCGTGAAGCTCCTTACTCTGCCATACCTCCATGCAATCTTTAGTGTCAAGCACTACAGGCTTGCGCCAGTTCTCTTTACCCAAGGAGAGCGGGGTGAGGCCCTTGTCCACCGCGACCACATCTCGATGCATCCCCACGTTGGTTTCTAGGAAATAATCCCTGAGACTGCATATCTCGCGATTGTGGAGAGTCTTAGCATTTAAAAAGCCTCGACCTCCACATTTTCGCGGGATATACAGTCTCATTACCGATGACCGTGGGTGATGCATGCGATATGCAGTCAGCAGCGTACGGACCCTCCTATCTATGGCGTCGAGTTCGGTCTGAGTCCATTTGAGTATGCCGAAAGAGTACATCAAGACCGGTATGACCCAACCGTTGAAGGCACGCACCTTGTTTCCGCCTGATAAAAGACTATTAAATACTTTTTTCAGGCGGCCAAAGAAGCGTTCCTTCAACGATTGTTTCATGTCAGTAACATTGATGCCCAAAGCTTCCGACATACCCAAATACTTATAGGTTTCAGCTGCGGAGAGGGCTCGAAGTTTTATGGAATCCGAGAGTTGGGTTCCCACGGATTCCACAATCTCCCCTCGCTTTACATGCATGACCGCACATTTGTCCACACCAAAATCCATCCTAATGGCGCTACTGAAAGTTTCAGTTACTTTCAGTAGCTCCATCAGTTGCAAATTGTTGGGGGCAAAGAGTTTTAGGTCATCCATGTAGAGGAGGTGAGATATAACCTGACCACCTCTCCTCAGTCGATAGCCTATACCTGAATCCTCCAGCAGTGTGCTTAGAGGATTCAGGGCTAGGCAGAACCAAAGCGGACTCAAACTGTCGCCCTGAAATATGCCTCGCTCGATCCTTATCGGTTCGCTATTCCTCTGGATATTTCGACATCCTGGATATCGAAGGACCGTCCTCCATTGCCCCATACATGACATCAGGAAGGTGCGCAGAGTTGTATCTACTTTATACAATTCCAGCACCTTCATGAGCCATGTATGTGGCACCGAGTCATAGGCCTTCTTGTAGTCTATCCAACATGTCGAAAGATCCTTTCTGGAACGACGAACCTGTTGGCTAATGGCCATATCAATGAGGAGTAGCTCCTTAGTACCGCGGGATCCGTTCCGACACCCATTTTGAGAGACAGACATGATGGAATTGGTGTCTACATGATTGTAAATTTTAGCTCTCAAAATGGATGTAAGAACCTTATAGACCGTCGGCAAACACGTGATCGGCCTATAATTTTTGGGTTCCGCGGTACTACCAGATTTATGGAGCAGGTGGGTAACTCCTGTCGTTAGGAACTGGGGTAGCGAACCAGATTCCAAAGCAGTCTGGTACTGAGCCGCCAAGCGAGCATGCGATCCAATGAACCATTTGATCCAGAAGTTGTGCAGCCCGTCCGGCCCTGGAGATTTCCAGTTTAGCAGCGGACGGACTGCACGAGCTACATCTTGGGGGCAGATGGTAATAGCCCTCATTTTTGGTATTGGATCGCAGGCTCGCTCGACTTCTCGAGTCCAATCACCTTCGGTGTGACTGACAGGCACCGACCAGATATTGCGCCAAAAAGAGCACATGGCATCATCATCCGGTAGGCGCGTATCAGCCACACCTTGATCCGGTCGCTCCCAAGCCCTATAAACCCACCTTTCATCACTCTGGAAGGTGCGGTTCTGAGTGTATCGGTCTACTCGCCGCTTATACCTACGGATACGATTTGCCCATGCATACACTTTCTGCTTCAGGAAGTCTATGCGCTCTGCGACACGGGACATATAATCCTGAGGGCTGGTATCAGTCCCTAAGAATGCCCGCCTCACAAAGCGCATCACTCTAGGGCGAGTGTTGCCCTCCCTGAAGCAGATTAGTTTGCCGATGAGGGCTCTGGCCCCACCAATACGACGTTCAATTCTGCACTGCCAAGCTGGTACGGCTGGTTTAGGTCGTGTAGCTCTAGAGTCATTAGCGAATTTTACGTGAGCTACACGACATGCCGCTACAGCCGCACAGTACAAAATTGAATGAGTATCGGTGAGGTCTTCGCAGTCATCAAAATAGTTTGACAACAGCGAATCCAGAGCCGCCACCAGCGCCCTATTTTTGTTATGCATGGGCAAACGAGGTAAGCGTGGCCTAAGTTCGGGCGACATGAACCGGTATTCCCGAATCGCACCCTCCAAAGCACTCCTCAATTCCTCATTGCACTGGGTACTTACGTTAGTAACCCTATCATCAGTCCCCTCGTCAGCTTGAGGTGCGTGGCTTGTGGTGAACAGTGGTGGTACCACAACTGTCTGCGGCTGCGGCGGCGGGGGGACGATGACATGGCTACTTTGCATTTCAATTCGCAAGCGATCAAGTACAGTGTCATCCAACATGTGATTACGCTGGATGACCCGCACCTGATCCGATAGTCGTTGTGTCGAAACGTTGAGAGTTGGTTCAAGCACCTGAAAAAGAGAGAGCATCCGAACACGGTACGCGGTCAGATTGTTTCCTCCTTCTGTAGCCCCATAGTATGAGCGCATGACGTTCTCATTGATGGATCGTGTCCATCTCATGCGCTGCACACTTCCGCCGGGAGCTGAGACCCTATCAGAAGCCGATGGGCCTCGAGGTCCTAAACCATCCGGCGGCCGGCGTCGTCCCCGTCGACGAGCAGGTGGTGGCGTCGTGGGCGGGGAGAAATACTCGTCGCTCGAGCTCGACGCAACTACCGCGGCCGGTGTCGTCACAGCGTCCGTAGTGGAACTGGGTACCGGCGGCGGCGAGGCGGAGCTGAGCGAAGAGTCCGGTGGTGGTAGGCGTGCATTACGTGCGGCGGCTCTGGTCAACATTTCTTAGTTTTTCTATTTCTGAGTATTTTGTGGTTCGGAGGTGACATCTGTCATGTCACCTCCGATTCGGTAGTTTCTGGTTATATTTACTACATTATGGTGTAGTAGGGTCTGTTTTTATTGATTTCCAAGATTATACTGGTTTTAATGAATTTGTATTGTAGAACTGTAATAAAATTAGTATCAGTGATAAAATTATGCAATTATTAAGAAAAATTGAAAAACGTGACGTTCAGTTGACACAGTGTTGCCATTATCAAATAATTAGTATAATTATTAGTTGTATAAGTTGTAAGTACAAATTTTTGCATGCCAAATGATAGAGTGTACCAGAACGAAACACAACTCAACTGGCCACACACTACACACTCCTACACACTTTAGGCAATTAAGCATTTTGTAATCTATTCACTATCAAATTGCTCTTAAAATGACTTTGACAGTTGCATTTGAATTAAGTTCCTACATCTGGCGGCACCATGGCTCAATTAAATCAATTGACATCGTTCATTATGTTTGATTACAGTGCCATGGGCCGTCGCCGCGCGTGTTGCCAGTTCATTAGCAAATAGTGTTCAGTTCCACGTTTAATCTCCGTTTATTAAAGCCCGAATTAAGTGGTTGATTCCGATTATCGGTTCCATCAGCTGAGTGTGGAGCTCATGTTTCATGTTGATAAATGATTGGTTATCTACTAGCTTTTATAACTCCCTACATACAAAACCACAGTACTAAGCTAACAAAAACATCAAAGTACTTTCTGTAGCTTGAAAAGTCTGACATAATTATATTTTTATTTCAGTTTCGATCTATAAAATCATGAACGTCTCGAAATTGAAATTTAGAATTGTAATAAATTATATTTCCAATTTCGTGTCAAGATTACGTTGTAATAAATTATAATATGCCTCTTAAACGAAATAGGTATGTATATTTCTGGAAACAATTTAGGAATAAAACTGGAAAGACTTCACTAAGCCTTCGGTAACTTTCAAATCCACGGATTTAGAAGAATCCTTGGATCATAAAATTCTCTAGGCGCTCCCGTATCGGGCAAAGCAATTGTGATCCAAAGAATGGCATTGTCTCCCTTCTGAATATAAACGAAATTGATTGTAATGCGCAAGACATTTGAATTGAAAATCCATTGGCTATGAATCAATTAAATTTCAAGCTTCTGTGTTAGACTTGATAATCCTAGGATTTTTTTTCATTGCACCGTCTCCTTTGTAAGTAGGTGAGCAAAGATTTGAAACGAATAAAGTAGCATCTGAGATTGCATAGCTTTTGTAGAATTTACATTGTGGTTTACCCCAATTTACTTTTTTTTATTCGTATTCAAAAAGTTTTATTAAAATGTTACTGTTTTTTTTTCTGTCATTCACTCAGAATAGGTACGCTTATTTCTATCATGTAGATTCGTTTAAGTTTAAAATAGAATTGAATCTTGATTGGAATGAAATTCTCAATTTCAACATTCAAATAGGAACCAAGGATTTTGATTGGAACCAGGATCGAATCGGCGACTAGATTATATTGAAGGTATACGAACAAAGGGAATGGCCCTTTACATAGATAAGGAATTTTATAATTAAGATAAAGTAAAACGTTTTTTGTGGCATTTATTTGATGATTGTGTTTTAGAGGTGTATTGTTTTGGCTTCGAATCAGAAAATCATAAGTTAATTTCTTGTCTATAAAAGCGTAAATTTAGGTTGACACATGGATTTATTTATTATTTATTTATTTATTTATTTATTTGCTCTCATGCACATTACACATTTTACAATTGTCGGTTTTTGTACATGAACCCTGTCAGGGCACTGCAAAGCACAATGTCGGTTTGCTGTTGAGTTTCAATTGAATTAACATAAATTTTAATTTGAATTAACATAAATAACACATAATTAACTAAACTAATATTAATACGAATTATTAACTAACACAATACAATACATGTCGGTAATCAAAATAAAATAAAATAAAAAGTCATTAAGATGTCCAATTAACAGTAATAAATAACATACAACAACACACGATTGTAGTACTACGAGTGGGTAGGTAGTAAAAACAGTACAATAAATAATTTATGGAAAAGGTAGTTACAATCATGTCATGTCAAGTTCTTGATTAAATTGAATTGAATTGAATTGAATTGAATTATGGCATATGATTTTACAATATTTTATATTTTACATCTATAAAGTTTTATCCATCATGTATTCGTCAACTGTGTAATAACATTTCTCTATTAAAAATAATCTTAGATTGCTATAGAATGAGTTTTTATTATCGTCATCTTTTAAGTAATTCGGTAGTTTATTATAAATTGTTGCGATTCTATAGTTGGGGCTATTTTTCATTATTTTTAATTTTGGTGTCGGTGTTATCAACTTGTTTTTGTTTCTACGGTTATAATTTTGGTTTGCTTCTATATTTGATTGAAAGTAATCTCTGTGTTTCTTTTATGTGTGTTTTTTTTATTTTTGTAGTCGAGTGTTTTTTTTTTAATGGTTAAGTCAAGTAAGGTTACAAAAGAAAATTGAAAAGGAAACAGACACAGCGTAGACCTTTTTAATTTCAAAATTATGGCATGGCCTCTTTTTTTAACCATCTCAGGCTTTCTCAGCATTTCTTCCTTAAAATAACCTTTTTTAGACTCGCAAAAACAATATTATCTTAACAAAGTAGGCAAATTCATTCCATAAATAAAATTACTGAATTGAATGAAGAAGGTACTGAATTAGACAATTAATCGAAGTAAGATTTTGACCAGCTGGGAAATTGCTTAGCACACTAATAGTAGGAATTTCTTTTATTTTGACAGTTCAACAACATTGATAGCGTTAATTTTATTTTTGAGCTGACACATTTTTTTAATTTAGAAAGCGATGAATTAGCTATATAATGGTTCAGATTCTGATCAATAATGTTGAGTTACGAAATTAGTATGCAGATTCAAGTTTGCTTAAAGTGAATCACTTTTCCGAGTCAAGGGCAAGTATTCGTGGCCTATATGTTAGTTTAAAATAGTTTTAGCGGCTATTGTGGTATTCTTGGGTAGGAGACTTGATCAATCGAGCTGGATTTTATACATAAAGACGTCTATTTGAATGTACCGAACTCGTTTCTGGATAGACGTGAGGCATAAATATTGGATTAGGTATGTGGATTAGGTATTTTTCGATGCGAGTCCGTACCTAATCCAAAGCGTCGAGGATTAGGTATGGCACAAAATATTCGTCCACAGTATACTCAGAAGATATTCCGTACCTTAAAATGTAGGGGTTAAGTTTCAAGTTTAATTAGCACTGCCGCCAGAGCCATCTATGTAGAATACCACTGGACTAGTTAGTGCTGTGGCTCTAGCGATGTACCTGTTGTAATACCGAAGCCACACTAACGGTCAACGTCAATGCCCAAAATCGTTGTTAACATTCTGATAATTAAAGCGATAAATTCAGTGGCCACACTTGACCGCCACCCGATTTATCGCCTAACGTCAAATTGCAATGTGAATGACTGAATGCCGTTGTAAAATTATCGCGATAAATTGTGGCTACACCTACGGTTATCGTCTATCATTGAGATAATCAACGGCGTTTCTCGTTGGTGTGGCCCCGGCATAAACGTCGTCGTTAGGTGGCGTTATTTTTTTAAGATGATACTCTCGAAGAAAAATAACAAAACGTTCACGTCTTTTATTAAAAATAAATGTATAAAAATCAGAAACTCATGTTATGGGTGAAATTAATGTTAATATAATAATGCTTTGGTTTCTACACGTAGTACACCAGTTTTAATTTTAAGCCATTATTCGGTAAAAAAAAAACCAAAAAAAATGTCGTTTGAGTTGTTTTAAAAGATTATTCTACAATGAACTTTACCTAACACGTAATCTCGTTGACTTTAAGTACCGTTTGCCCATAAAAAACGAAATATAATCCACCGTTCCACAATATATTAGAAACGAAATGTCCTTAATCCATTCCGAATATTTCTTACCTAATCCACATACGATACATTATATCGGTAACAGGCCAGCGGCTATATTGAATAAATATTCGGATTAGGTAAATGGATTAGGTATTTTTAAATACTAGGATTAGGTGGATTAGGTATCGTTATTACCTAATCCGACCCATGTCTATTTCTGGAAGGTCGGAATGAAGTTGAATGGCGACTCCATCTTAAATTATACTTGATACTTGAATTGAATTGACGAAAATTTCAGTGAAATACTTCGATCACCTATTATCTGTATTAATAAAAATTAAATGTGGTTCGTTAGTAAGCGCATCATTGGAGAACGGCAGGACAGATTTAGCTATTTTATAAATGTTCGTATTAGTCTGAATAGTAAAAAAAAATGTAGTGCGTGAGAAATTTTAAATTGTCCCGAAAAATTGAAAATTTAGGAAAAAGTCGAAAGTGCTTTTTTCTATGGGATTTTTGTAATAAATTATTAAAATTTGTACAGGAAAACGTCTGTCAGGTCAGCAGAATGGTAATAAAAATAGAGTACCTACCTAGGTACACAAGTTGGTTGCTAACTGTCAATCAATTTGGGATGTGTCAAAATAACAGTAATTTTACCCACGAACAGTTTTACGAATTTGCGAAGAAAAATATAGTGAACTTTGCAACAATAAAAAAACAATATCTGTTCCATATAAAAATTAACATTACTTTTGTCATAATAAAAAGTCGACAACGTTTGACCCTCTTAAGCAAAACAAGTGCATCTTTATAACAAGATCAAAAGCGTCTGCGACTGACAGAGACCGAGCACAAAAAGGTCGAATAAAAATAAAACCGGCCCAGTGCTTGTTGGACCACGCACAGTGAAAGGTTCCGTGGTCAGGATAAATATTTGCGTAAATACCATCTACAGGATAGATGATCCCAGCCACGACAAAAAAGGATTCCATACTATTTTTCGAAAAACTTTGCAAAATAAAGTTACTTCTGTTTGAAACTGAAAACATCCCTTATCTCAAAAACTATATACAAAAAACGGCCAAGTACGAGTCGGACTCGCACACGTATGGTTCCGTACCTATTATCCATAAAAACGGGCAAAAAATCATGTCTGTTGTATGGGAGCTCCACTTAAATATTTATTGTATTCTGTTTTAATATTTTTTGTTATAGCGGCAACAGAAATACATCATTTGTGAAAATGTAATCTGTCTAACTATCACGGTTCATGAGATACAGCCTGGTGACAGACGGACAGACATACAGACGGACGGACAGCGGAGTCTTAGTAGTAGGGTCCCGTTTTACCCTTTGGGTACGGAACCCTAAAAATCACTTGAAAACATAATCAATAATCTTTTTAACTATGGGGGGGGGGCCAGACGCTTACGTGCTCTATGTTTACATGAATGGGGATTGCCACTTCTAATTATTTTTGTTGTAGTTTCTAATGAAACTACAACAAAAATAATTGTTTAGCGGTAAACAAAACACATTTTTACAATTTTCGTCGATTTAGTGCTAATACTCTCCGACTAAAATGGCTGTATTACATCCGGATAGACATGAAATTATGAGGGTTCCATTTTTGCTAATTGGTTACGGAACCCTAAAAAAGATAATATTTATATACGGGCATTTTATAAGGTATTTACCAACAGCTTTTTATAGCATACCCCTTGGACAGAAAAATTACTCTGGGACCACATGTTACGAAAATATTTACGAACTTAAAATTACGTATGTATGAAATAATTTCCGGTTCACCCTTTGATGTTGGTCTTGGGAGTATTTTTGGGAATATTCAAGGATGGTAGTATTTTTTTTCAGTGATGCTCCGAAACGTTTTTTCTATCGGAAAATTGTATTTGAAAAATATTGTTTCATGTTTTTATCCGATTACTGTGTAATATAAGTACAGAGGGGTTTAACGAGTAATACTTTGTTTCGCATTCTTTATTTGTTTTATGTTAAAGCAAGTTTATCTAAATCAAAATATATGCAGCTACGCCATAACATTTCAGCTGAAAGACGGACAACCGATAATTATTGTATGCCTAAAAGCACTTAGCAGTATCTCCGAGATGACGCGGACTGAATCTCGACAAGTTGGAAATTGATGGACTATCGCTTAGGTTAAAGTTAGTACTTGTAATCCCGAATATTCGACAAGCTTCGGCACTCTGTTAAAATTCAAGTACCTATATACTGAAATAAATTTAAATGAATTAAGACACTTAATCATACAGTTATTTCACTGATAAATGCTTTTTTAAAAACGTCATGTGAAAAACAGATGATGATATACAGGGTGGCATCGACGCGCACCCTGTTACCATTGATTCAGTAATGCATAATGGATAATCAGCCTATGTTCTCATTGCTGGGACACAGGCCTCCTCTCTGTGAGAGGGAGTGGGCCGTAATCCACAACGCGGGCCGAATTTTTGGTTCTAGGATTTTGTTGTTTTCCATGTTGTCCGATGTTTCGATGTTCCGATGTTTGTTTTCGATGTTTTCCTTCACCGTTTTGAGAGCAGTAGTGATGAAATAATTTACAAAACCTAAAGTGCTTGCTTGGATTCAAACTTACGACCCACAACTCGTAAGTCGCGGCTGTTACCACTGGGCCACCACTGCTCCAGTATATAATGAGTTTGAATTCCCCTGCGTTGAAATTTTTCGTTGGTTAAAAAAATAAAATAACCTGTTCCATACATTTTGATCGCGTGGGTATTGTACTTTTCTATCAAACAGCACATTTTTTTTGTTTTGATAACCGAAGAAAAAGTGGCACGCTTAGGGGGCCTAGAATCATGTGCTGAGTTCATGGTTACAGTTTGAGTGTCGATGTCTTTGCTTCCCTGTATGGTAGAAGAAGACATGGCTGCCGACCTCACAAAAATGGCAAAAATATGATAACAATGCACTATGTAGCTAGGCAATGGAAAAAGATTACCTTCGCTATAATTGTTAAAGAAAAAACTTAGAAATACTTGAAAGTTAAAACGTCCTAGAAACTGCTGTCCCAATTCATTTCATTCGCAACTCAACAGGGAATAAAAGTTCGATTCATGTTGTCTCATTGTTACAAAGTCTTCTTTTTAGCTTCATTCCGAGCCTACTGTTAATGGCCGACTTTCTCAAAGTCGACCGTCGTTTATTCATTAACAAGTACACGAATAAAACATCGGCTTTTGAAACGGCCTCGTTTATATAGATAATAAAATATAGGTAGACAGGTATTTAAATCAGTCGTATTATAAGACAGCTAATGCCTTAATCATATCCAAAAAATACATAAATATAAATATCTAAAGATACAGGGTGTCAGAGACATCGATGAACAGTCTGTTACTTTGGTTTCAGTCCATGATTCTGGATTGAACTTGAAATTTTTTATCGGTTAGTAAAACAAATTTGTTCCATACATTTTGACTGCTACGCTAGGAGGTCTAGAATCGCCGCGGGAGAAGCCCTGGGCATCGGGAATCCCAGGCTGATTCCCGGCCACTGTAGGCGCGGGCTTGCGGACGGCGAGTAATGGGTAGCTCGCTGTCCGGTAAGGACCAAGCCCGGGTCGACGGCGCGTTGTGTTCCACGCGCGCCTCAAAGAGACGTCAGCACCAAAGGGTTGGGTCCGCAAGGGCCGATGCCTGCCAGGGGTGCGGGTTGTTCGAAAGAGATACCGTCGCCCCTGGCACACAGGCAACTGAGGGAACACGGGTGGGTTTTAGTCAGTAAAAGTCTGACACGCCCTCCTGCTCCACCCAGAGCGGGAGAAGTTATTTGATAATTTCCCATCCTCAAAAAAAAAAAAAAAGGGGGTCTAGAATCACAGGCTAAATTCATAGTTACAGTTTGCGCGCCGATGTCCCTGCCACCCTATATGGGCTTGGGTTGGCTGACGAAGCTACAAGCCCCCACAAAATAAATATTTTAATAATAAAGAAATGGTTTATTTATTAAACTTGATATCCACGACTTCACGTGCAATAAGCACCATTACAAAGTAGGTACGAGGCTTTTGAGTATTTGACCTACAATCTCTTTTCCTTTTACAAAGCTCACAACTTTATTGAAAAGGTCTCCAATAAAGTTAGACTATTATGCAATACGTAGTCGACGTACTGCGACGTTCCTTATATAAGATGAGCGAGGCTGGTGCGGTATACCACATCCGATTCTCAATGGCCGCTGCTGTATAGACCACAATGGGCTGGTTGAATTATTTGTGGACCCTTACAATGGCCTGTACTGGTTGAATTTCAACAGCTATTAATGAAGCAAGTTTGGGTTGACGGTATCGTGGTGTTACATGAGTTTGCTCTCGAGACACATTGGCATAAACCAATATGTTAGGTTTGCGTTGTATGAATATTCATGTGACGGTTTTTAAACTACCCTAAGGGATGATAAAATTATTGTTTTCATAATTTTTTGAATTTTAAACTTAACTTCCCTTATATCGGTAGGCACGCAGATTTATAATTCCGTAACTGACGTTCCGTGTGGTGCCGGACGTAAAAGAATAGCACCATCCCATTTCTTCCAGTGGGTGTTGTAGAAGGCGACTAAGGGACTTACTAGAGAATGGGCAGCAGCGTTCTCTATGCATTTGACCACCATACTGCGATCCCCAACCCGCCTGCCAAGCGTGGCGATTATGGCAAATCCCCCCTTTTGGGGGAGGCTTATGTCCAGCAGTGGACGTCTTTCGGCTGATATGATGATGATGATGAACTGACTGACAGGCAGACAATGTATAGATAGTCAATACCACTAAAGTTTAAAACATTTAAAAAAAAAACAGAAGAAAGTTTTGCTGAAGAAAATATTTGTATTTTGCAGTGCCTAATCTTGTTATTCTTTACTATTCATTCGTACCGAGTGGATTCAATTAAACGCTATTTGTCATTGCGGAAAACCAAGGCGACGGATAGTGGGACGAGCTTGACTGAAAGGACTGGCTGGAAAAACTGACTAGCAAAAGACAGAATTGTATGGAAACGGAAGTAGGACAATACAGGCTAGTTAGAGTAGACACGATAAGATTATTTAGAAGTTATATATTAAAAAAAGTAATGAAGGGTTGCGGATTAGGTTGGGTTACTTGAGGTAAGCAATGATGCGGTCTGGGATAAAAAATAAAAACGCCATTTGTAAGCTAGCAAATTAAGCTCAATACCACAACTGATTCAGATACAGCCTGACTCCTGTTAACCACATCCGATTTTAATATAATAGGAGCACTTCTCGTGTCCAACTATCTACAAGTACCTATCTTACCTTAACCAAATCGTGAATGTCTGCATAATTCGTACAAGTTCTAACATGTATTTAATTTGCATGTGCAATGCTTAATGTTCGATTGGCTTGACAGGATTTAGATAAGACTTATTCAATTTAACTCGAGATTGGAAGCAGCTTGGAACTGTGCTTAAGTTGGTTTTAACGATCATGTTAGATGAAAAATAGGCAAAATTCCAGGCCAAGCTGATTAGCCCAAAGATGGCAGAAATAACTTGATTTGTATCGAAATACAAAGCTCCTGAACAACATTGTTTCAATGGTTCTTGGTGAAATGGTTACTTCTTTAAGCTAAGCCTCTAAACTGCTGGCAGTTGAGAGGTCAGTGCAAGTAATTATGTAAACATCAATTTATCCAGTTTTGTTGTTAAAATATCTAAATTGATTTAAAAGTGGTTCATGAATAAATAGTTAATCGAAACGATATGATGTCAGAAATTAAAATTACACACATTAAAAAAATTCAAACCTTGCTACATTAAAATTTTAATTAAAACAAACACTTTAACAAATTCATATTTTTAACCAATCATCTGCGGTGAATATTGCGAAACATAAATTATATCACTTTATATATAGTACTTTGCATGTTTGAGCCATGTTATTCCGTAGTAATTAAAATCTCCTTTATTATTTATTGCACTGCGCTTTGTGGCTTACAATAGGTCAAACTGTATCCTCCCGTTTCCGGATTTTCGGGTGTATATAAGGGTGCTTTTACACGGTCGATTAAAATTGTCACATTTTAACGTCACAGGTCAGTATACTCAAATATTTATCGACCCTCTGGACATTACACTTCTATTTCATTGACCGTAGCTGGAGCACGAGCTTAGCTGTGGATTGTTTTTTGATCCTTACCTTCAAACAAAGAAATGAACATTTTTATTATATTTTTATTCAGCACTAAAAAGTTTAAATCATAGTTGATATTAAATCGTTGTTAATTGAAACAGAAATGATTTTGACGGTATAATAACACTGTTAAATCAACCCCCTGGTGGTTTCACTCCATGAATATAACTTTCACAATGTTTACATAATCATGACGTTGTTTAACAATGTCTTGCTACATATTATGTTAATAACATTCCCTGTTGAAGGCTTGGGAGTTTATACATTGTTTATTGTTGTGTAAGGTTAAAAATCGTGATTCTGTCTATGATTGATACCTCAGTTTTTATTCTTTCAAGCGTGGTGTTTTAGTGGGTCCGGACATTAGGAACTGCCCCATAGTAGAATAGTTTACAAAGATAAGTACAACAGTACCGTAACATAACATCACGACAAGCAGTATTTCGGCAGTTACACAACAGCAAACCACAATATCTTTTCATAAGACGAAATTATTCACTCAAAATAAAGCGCCTCCCTGGGTTCAATCTCACGACCCCCCCCCCCCCCCCCCCCTACAGCTTGTAAGTGGGGCTGATACCACTGGGCCACCACGCACTGGTTTCCAACCAATTGTAAGATCATACCATTTTGTAGGACAACCTTACCTATCATAATACTTTATTTAAATTGTGTGGACTCTAAAAATTATCTATACTAATATTATAGAGAGGAAAGATTTGATTGTTTGTTTGCATTGAATAGGTTCCGAAACTACTGAACCGATTTGAAATATTATTTCACTGTTGGGAAGCTACACTATCCCCGGGTGACATAGGCTATATTTTATCCCCGTATTCCCACGGGAACGGGAACTACACTGGTAAGAATATAAATATATGTTTAAAATAAATATGCCAAACTAGCTTTCATAAAATTATATTATATTTTATATTTTAACCAAAACATTGAAAACAACAACAATAATCATTGTTGCATAAAGTAAAACAAAATAACAAATCATGGTACTTACATTTTATATGTAAAGTCAGAGGTCAGGCTCTACGATCATTCGAACTCAACTGAACCGTTTCCTTTTTTTATGGCATCTCGTAGTTGACCTTGAGAGGCCGTAACTACGTAACCGGTATTTTCTGTGGTGGCCTTAAGAAAACTTAAAGCTTCCCGTCAGGGGCGTAAAACTACTTAAACTAAGCGACTGCACGCTGAGGGCACCCCCTGTGGGGTCCGGGCCTCGGCTCAGGGCGTCACTGGTAGGGGGACAGCAAGTGGGGAACAGGCTGGATCAAAATAGCATTATTATTATGAAATCTCGAGCAGTTTAACTCTACAAGCTCAGCTGCGGCGCGGGCTGCCACTTCAACGAGCAAGGGTCGTTCGGGCTGAACCGTTTTCGAATGGACGCCCCCGCAAGGGGTCGTGGGGAGCGGTGTCGGAGCTTCGCCCCCTGACCGCGGTTGCAATACCGTGGCCTGTAACCACAGGCCTCTCATTTTGTTTGCCTTCACTGGGCTTAATGGAGCAGTTAGGCTTACGCTGCGTGCGTGCAGCCGTGAGCCCATGTGAGTGGTTGCTATTCGTGTCTCTGTGAACGCGCCACGACGTTGGTACGCAACGCCACTTGCTTCTCGGCATCCAGGCGGTCAGTCACCGCCAGGTGAGACCCCCAGTTTCCTAGGGGAGGCCCAGCGGATGACGACCAGCAACTGAGATGCCATTCGACGCTCCCACAGAGTAGGTGTGCGGCACCCACCCGCTGAACCGTTTGCTTGTGTAACAAACGTTTTATACGCCTACAAAGCGGCGGGAGTTATGAATCACACAGCACGTGCGTTTGCTGTTGCAGACGCACGTTTCGTTTTACGTTGAGCACAAACATACTAGGTTTTTACATTTATTTATCATAGCATTATATATTTAAATATACATCTACATTGTTTATCCTATTATTAACCAATACATTCTGACACAATAGACGGTGGAGTGATGTGCTTCAAAAAAGCCTGCTGTCATACACAGATGGTAGCAAATTGTTGAAATACAGACACAATTTTTTTCCTAATGTCCTCAGTAGGGACCTTCTTACTTTTTGTTTTCAGTAATATTCCTACAACCATTTTGAACATCTGGCACGTGGAGTTATTATCTTTTTTACTTGTATTGCCTTACAAAAATATTTATAATTTAAGCCGTAACTGAAGTTTTTACGGATCTATGAAACAGTCTGTGTTTTATTTTTCAAGGCTATTGTTTTTTTTTTCTGTTGGTACGTAAAGTATACTAATGCTCGTGTTTCATTACAGGGATAATGAGGTTTTAATATAGGTTTTTGTAAGTTCTAAAAATGTAACCTAGTTACTTTATAAAATACATGTTCTTTGTAACATCGTAACACAAGGCTGAAAATAAATTGGTACTTATTTTTTTCTGTTGAGGTTTAGTTTGATAGCATAGGAAAATCTAAACCTTATCAGAGATAATATAGGTATGAAGTAAATATCACAGAAATTTGTTAGAATTTGTACTATTGAATAATTTCTATATTATTTATTCGGTTATCCATTCCTACTTATTCTAAATGCTCATTTATTTATTAACAATTTCAGTTACAAAAAATACTTATCACAAAATAAAAAGCTAAACCCTTAATCGGATTTAGCTTAGTCAGCTTAATTTGGAAAAACATAACGAAATCTAGATACAGTTATGGAAAATATTCGTAACACCACTTCATCCTATCATCCGTTTGCACACGATGGATTACGGAACGCGGAACATGTACATGGGGAATTTTATTTCGTCCCTGAAATGTGAAAAACGGGAGCTAAGCCTCGTAAGCTGAATAAGCTTCGCATAGATATGATTGAACGTCAAACCCATTGATGGCTCAGCTGCGTATGAATTTGCTTTTGAATAACTTGGGATACGTTCTTATATTTTTAGCTAGCTGACCCGACAGACGTTGTCCTGTTGTAACTATGAATATTGAATTCGCAACTTTCTTTATTTTTTCTTTCATTAGAACCTTTTCCTGACAATAACAAACACAACAAAAAAAGAATTAGCAAAATTGGTCCAGCCGTTCACGTGTGATGCCGTGACCAAGGGAAATAGGGATTCATTTTTATATTATAGAAGAAACAGATAAATTCCTTCCGGAGCTTTTTTGTTTTGGCCTATCTTCTCTGAGTAGTCAGATAGATAACGCCGGCCTCACCCAGTTTTTAAAATATGAGTGACGTGTAAAAGTGTTTGCACAAACCTACAGAAATAAAAGCATTTATCATTTTATTTGTGGAAAATAATGAATAAGGCCAATCTGATGCTAAACAGTAACCTATTCTTACTCATTACAACAGGCTTTAGGTACTTCTACACCGCATTACATATACGTCCATGTTTAATATAAGGAATTGCTGCATTATTGGGAACCACTTACGTTTCTCTTAGAAGGCGTTCCTTCTATTCTTATATCACGGTAATTAACAGAACCATTTTCACTTTACATAACATAATCAGCCTACGATGTTCCCACTACTGGGATACAGGCTTACTCTCGGTGAGACAGAGTGGGCAATAATGCACCACACAAGCCCAATGCGGGTCGGTAGATGTCACATGACTTCGAATTTGTGGTTACAACCAAAAATTCGAAGTCATTTGACATCATGTGAAGACATGTGGGAAACCATAGTGAAGAAACCGGCATGTCTTAGAGGATATGCCGGTTTCCTCACTATGGTTTTCTTACTATGGTTTCCTTCACCGTTTTGAGAACATTGGTGATGAAACAATTTACACAAGGTTAAGCACCTGTTTGCAACTTGTAAGTCGTGGCCGTTATCACTGGGCACCTTTGTTCCGTTTTCAGGTTAAAAAAAGGTAACAATAATTTTGAAAGCTTACGCTTAAAGCGACGGGCTTATGGAAAGAAAGAAAGAAAGAAAAAGTATTTATTGTGACTCGCACAGGAAGATCACATACTAAAATAAACACAATGGTACAAAAATTATAAAAAACAAATTTCTCGGAAGAACAAAAATATTTAAAAAATAAATAAAACAGAAAGTCCTGCACGAGGCCAAAAGGCTTCTACCTCAGCATGATGCTAAGTAATATTAGCCGCACGGGTAGATCGATCAGGTTAAGGTGCGGTTGCCGCGGCAAGTCCGTGGATGGGTGACAATCTTTACATACCAAGACCGGTCCGTGCCTCAGAAAGCACGTTAAGCCGTTGGTCCCTGGACCAACGAGACTTTGACGTTTGTTACGGGTCGTCAGAAGCCAGAAAGTCTGACAACCAGTCTTACCAAGGGGATCGTATTAGCCAGTATCTAGGTGTATCAGTTTGTAGAGGTAAGATAGTCAGTCGCTCTGTGTATAATATTGGTATTCACTAGCATCCAGTTAGACTGGAAGCCGACCCAAACATAGTTGAGAACGGGCTAAGCAGATGATGATGACCTAAAGTAGATTCTGGCAAAAGGGAAAATACTCTCTTGGGTTTCTTTAGGAACCACGACGTAGATGCACAGATAGACAGAACTAAAGATAACGAACCTAAAAGGCTATCTCCTGCTTTTGAAGACTGGGAAAAGGCTAGGCAGATGCAGATGAATAATGTTGAAACTAGACAGCAATGATGCTTGGTGGAGCAAACACGAATTATGTCTTCCTCTTTGAACAAAGGTCTACTCCACTAATACAACCAAGCCATGTAAATAAACACCACCACGCAATGTAAAACAGTGAATATTCATCAAAGCAATTAAATATTAAAATGACACGTCGAATGAATAGACAATACTCCATCTACTCTAATTCCTCGTTACCACAGTCTTTAATTCATCTCGTGAATTCCAGAAGCTTTTGAAATATACAGTGGAAGCCTGAAAGGGGTTTGTCTGGGAGCAATATCCGGTCACAAAAATATTCATACATTCTTGGGGCCTCTAAAACGTAGAAAGGGTGCCTTTAAAACGTACTTATAGATGCAATGAAAGCAATTTGGTAGGTAATTGGAATCTCTTATCTTTCGTAAAAGGATTGTAAGTACCCATTTTTGGCGAAAAATTGTTACTGGGGTGTTATTTTGAGTAAGCGGGATGAGATTTTTATTAGGAAATGTAACTATATCGAATTATAATTTAGCAGAGAGCTAAACAATTTCCACTGAAGTGCTTTAGATATGATTTAACTCGCTTTTGCCAGTGAATTCGCCCGGGTATGTGTTGGAAACTATCCCACGGAAAAATACTGCCGGGGATAAAAAAAAATATCCTATGTGTTAATCCAGATTATAAACTATCTGTGTGCTAAATTTTATCCAAATCCATTCACCCGTTTTTGTGGTGTACCAAACATCCCAACATCGAAACATTCAAACTTTCAAATTTATAACATTAACAGGATATGATAGCTGGTTGGTCTTAGGAGACACATGTTTGGTAGCCGTAGTGGATTAAAGATATTTTCTTAAATTCCAAGCTATTGGCATGCATTTAATGCAAGGTTTATAACACCATAAAATGTCTGACACTATAATTTTGCTGTCCAAAACAATGGCCCTACAGGTAGGTATTCACTTCAACATTTTCCCGGACAACCGTACCTCTTCCTGATCTTAAATAGTAAAGGAAAAAGTCATAAACATTCCTACGTACCACCGTTCAGTAATAAATTCCATATGAACGATTGGAGGCAGTTCCGTGTTACCCCTAACCCCAAGCTTTTCTCATAGTTAACTTTTACTGGCAGAAGGCAGAAGTATTAATATGTTCGATCTTGTGAACTTCCCACATAGAGGGTACAAAAAAAAATTACGCAGGGGATCCAGAAATGATTCTGGACCACCCTATGTTGAAATGTTTCTATCCATTTGTACATACATATGTACTGAATCCATGTTAGCAGGTTGTGTGTCTCAGATGTCTCTGCCATCTTGTATAAAAGTTAATTATTTTGTGAGATTAGTACCTAAAGTATTAGCAAAAGAAAAAGTACGTCATAGTTTAAGGACATGGTATACAGGGTGTAAGGGAAACGTTTCCGAAAACGAAGACAGGTGATAGAGCTAGTGATTCTCGCTACAATACCATCAAAAAATATCTATTTTTTTTCCAATTTTTACTCATATTTTTTTGCTTTTTTGTACACTATGCTGTGAGAACAGTTAAATGAACCATTATTTGAGATTAAACACATTTAAAAACATATTTTTGTTTTACAACTCTAGCAATACGCATCCACGCTCGCCGAGAGCTACGCGGCCGACGACGCCAAGTCCAAGCGGCGACTTTAGGTTTAGGCATCCTTTGTAAAGCGCCGCTAAAATAAAATAAGTGGAAACATTACAGAAGCTTCCAACGTTTTAAATTGATGTAAAATAATCAATTTAAGTCGAAAGGTTATTGGTATCCGTTTGCATTAAGGTTGTTTATGACCTACGTTCTGGCTTTGGAAGCGTTCCCCTTACACTCTGTATATTCATTTTCAATATTCAATTAACAACTTTCTATGATGTGAAAATAGGTACAAAGGATTTTAATGGACCCTGAGCTGTTTTTCCGCTATTTTACATAACCGCTAGCTGTTTTACAAAACAGCGCCGTGAATTGTCATTGCGTTCATCATCATCATCATCATCATAATTTCAGCCGAAAGATCGCCTCCACTTCGACCCACATCCAGCGGATTCCCGTGGCCTTCACACGGTCATCGTTCGGTCTTCCCACTCTACGTCTTCCGGCACGCGGTCGCCACTCTAGAACGGCCATCTGTTCTGCGAGCAATGTGGCCTGGCCACTGTCACTTAACCCCTAAAGCCCCATCACTTACATCTATCCAGTCAAAACCAAAATTCATCTCAGTTAGTATAATTCTAAGCACAACCAACAACCCTTGTCTTAATTAAAACAAATTCTTCATTTAGCACGCTATTATCACACATAAAAGCAGACACCTGCTCCAAGTTCCTCATCCTTTTTGCAAGAAAACTAGACTAGACGGGAGACGTAGCACTAACATCGTTACTTACAAAGACGCTACGACGAATAATAGCATCATAATAAAATTAATAGAACCCATTTCTGTCCCATTTTCTCTAAATACGACTTCGTCCTAATGTTTTTCCTAATACTACTACGACCTTCATTATCGCTTACATATTTTTTCGAAGTCGAAACGTGCGCGGAAATATGATTCCTCAAATGATGCAGACAAACCTCTGTTATTGGATGATTACGGAAGTTTGGAGGTCAACTATTGGTTTATTTGGCCGTGTTTAATATGCGTGAACAATCTGATTGGAATTGTATGAATACATTATTTTGTCGATGAATTTGCAAACGATCGAACTGCAGGGCAATTAAAACTTATTTTTGTACAGAAAGTTCGATATTTGATCACCATACTAGCGAACTGCGGGTTTCATCTATGTTTTCCTTTTCTGATAATCATACTTCCTACTAATAGGAAAATGTTGACCATAGATCGAAGTGTATTATTTGGTTATTTTATTAAATACAAAAAACAAAAGGACATTTAGGCGTCGAAGTATTCCTCCGCATCGCTGTCATCAGGAAACGTGCCCAGAAGACTGGCAGCATTGCCACGTTGAATGGCAATGCTAATTCTTTGGCCAAAGAACGACCCAGCCCTCTGGTCACGTGAAGTTTCGACCAGCCGGCGAGAAATTTCCTTAAAGAGGAGACGTGCACTCGGGCCCCATGATCCGAGCGTTTCGACCCCAAACGGCTCAAAACTGTAGTTACCCATAAGGTTACAGTATTTACGCCGCTTGAGCTAAATGAATAAATACTAATAGGTATTATAAATGTGAAAATTTGCGAGAATGGATGGATGTTTGTTACTCTTTCACGCAAAAACTACTAAACGTAATTAGATGAAATTTGGCACGCAGATAGTTTATAACCCGGATAAACACAGGGTACTATATTTTTATCCCGGTAGTAGGTTCCTGTGGCATAATTTCTGATCTCCGCGGGCGAAGCCGCTGGCAAAAGCTAGGCTGAAATAAACAATCCTACGACGCGACGTGTTCAAAACCAACAATGTCAGTAGGTTCGACATATTTACATTGTCATTCATATAAACACATTTTATTGATGTGACTATAAACATTTTACCGTAAAACTGTAGTAGGTCGTCGAACCATAAGTTTCTTTACCCTCTTTACATATCATTGAATATTACTGCCTTCGGTTTGATCAAATACTTTTATGACGTCATAAAAAAAACACAATGGACTGTGAAAAGTTGTTTGAAACTTTGATTAACAGTTTTTCGAATTCCCTCGGTATATGTCCGGACTACATTTTTATAACCAAACCGGCCATGAGCCGATGTCATAAAATGTGGACTGCGAATTGAATATTTAATGGTAAGTCATTTCAAGGGTTAAGTATCTTGAATAGACGTATTCTAAAATCATGGGTTTTTGTGAAAGAATCAAAATAAAACAGACAACTTTTTATTTTAAGTCATTCAGCAACCATAAATCGTAATAACTACTTAAAATTACCGCTATAATCACTCGTAAAACTTGGGTTTTTCTCACTCAAACATTTATTTCAATGTTAATTTCAATGTTAAGTTGTATTGATTCTTACAACCCTTTTAAAGATTGACAATACTCGACACAACCATATTCTTATACTCCTTAAAAAATTGACATCATTAGACACAACCTTGCATGATAAAAACCTCAAAAGAAAATTCCCATTCCATACTTAATGTTCTCTTTATTACGAATACTTCATCATTCCTTTATACTCACACACTCCCTACACGCATTAATAATACTTGTAATACGTATTAAAATTAACTGTAGGAACAATTTCTTACATCTGTTGGGATGTATATTAGCATGCGTACCGTCGCCATCGGTCGGATAGACGGCTTCGCTAATGGAAAATTTATTGTGAATGTTATATTGCGAAATTCCTGACATTCTAGGAATTGTTTCGACTGTGGAGCTCCTCAAATTCGAGTGGTGAGCGTACTGATAAGACGTCGCTTTGTGCAAGTATTTAAAGGTCTATATCATATAGAAATTGGGTTTTAAATAATATGGCTATCGTTGGTTTGGATTATCTATACATCTATACAAACAGATAAATAAAATTGTAGTGTCTCTTTGTAATATTAAAATAACCGCTTTTTACTAAATGCATATGGATGTAGGTATACACGGTACATAAATATACCAAAATATTTTTTTTAAAATTTTTTGTCTGTCTGTCTATTTGTTCCGGCTAATCTCTGAAAGGGCTGGACCAATTTTGATGGGAATTTCACTGGCAGATGGCTGATAGCTTTAGAATTTTTATTTATTTTTATTAAGATATTTTTTTTGGTAAATTCCACGCGGACGAAGTCGCGGGCACAGCTAGTTGTTAAATAAAATTTGCTGACCCAAAACTTGTGTTCACGTTGAACCCTTCTTATTAATAACTTTTCGATAACCGACATTATTTAACTTGTTCATTGAGAGAAATGAAGTGCCGGATATAAACTGTACCAAAATGTGTGACAAAAATCGATCCTTTTTGCCCGCATTCGCAGGGCGTAGGCGTCATTATCATGATTATAAGAACCTTGTGATGCTCCACTGCAGGCCGTTGCCCTACAGTGGGATATTACGACAGAACCGGCATAATACAATAAAAATCCTTTTAAATTCACCTTTTCAAGAAATAAAAATAGTTCAACTGAAAAGGCCTCTCTCTCGCGCAGAAAACTTATTCATTCCTATTGCAGTGCACATTACTCTAAGATTAAACATTTTTTCTTGACTCAATGAGATAACTTCGAAACATTTCCTACGCTTTATATTTGATTTGAAAAGGGCCTTCAGCGGTTCTGAACAAACTCTGGCTTCAAGTATTAAATTCAGGTAATGAACTACTTCCACTAACTTTTAGTTTAATCTTTTTCACATACTAGGTGAAACTGAATTACCAATTTGAGGTCTATCCTACATTTCTAAAATAAATTCAGTCTAGGTTTTCGGAACATGAAATTTAATTTGGTGACCACTAGGTCATATGTAGTCACTGCTTCAGATTTTGAAGTAAATTGTTAGAATGAAAACTACCAGCGAAATGAAACAGAATTTGAAACTCACTTTTACCACTTTTACTCACTTTTACCACTCACTTGTACCAACTACACATATTATTAGATATGGCAACTTTTTCTATATTGACGCTAAAAAAGTAAGCAAATATTGACTTGGATACCGTATCCGCGTTACATCATTGTTAACAGGATTGGTAGGTTATTACACAGAATGAAAAATAGTGCCATAACAGACTAACTGCCAGATAGGTACAGAAAGGCAGCTGGCTGATGACGAAGTAATATAATATTGGCTGGTTATGAATCGAAAGCCTGTTGTTCATAAAATAAAGTTTGATTTACACAACCTGAATCATTGGCATATGGCTTATCTGTTTTATAAGTTTTTTATTATTATTATTCACAGACATACATAATTCTTAGATCTTACAATTTAACTCGCCAACTTTCTAGTTTGATGGTGAGAAGCACTTTTTTATCGAATAAAAAACTAGCTTTAAGACCACTGTCAAATTATGTTTAGTACAATAGGGTATGAGACTGAATTCTCGTTATCGAGGGAAAAGCTTCTTAATTTTGATGTTCACATCCTTTACTTAATTAAGGGTTTTGTCTAATATTTTAACAAATACTTTGCACTAAATATCTTGAAATTCCTTCCTTGTCTTTAATCTCCAAGTCTCTTTTAATTCCTGACTTTTAATTTAAATTATTGCGTAAATCAAACTTAAATGATTTATTGAGTGTCTTAGAAAACTATTATTAAAACAAATTATTAAGAAAAACGTGTGCTCAAAATAAATAAACGCTCCGCTAACACTAAAACCTGAGCCTTCCCACCAAAAAGAACGGTTTATATCAAATATTTACCTTCCCTCCGTCTAGATTACCGCCTAACATTGGGTACACACGGATTCACGAAGGAATATCAAATTATACGGAGCATTAGTGATACATCCGAATATTCTCTTTACCTTTCCTACACGTTAATGATATACTGAAGGAAACAGGAAACATAATTACGGAGATGAGGCCTTAGGAGTATGTTTTAATAATTCTATTTATCACAATGTCTAAGATTTTTGGTAGGTAGTCGCAAATGAAACGGTGGAGACAGACATAAAACTCAGCAGGCCCAAGGCAATCGTATTTACATATAGGTATACATTCATAATATCACACCTACGATCTTAACATACTCCTTTTGCATCGTTTACTTTCATACATCAGTCGGTCTATTCTGTAAAAATCTGACCGTGTAAACTTTGGCAAAATGACCTTGAAGTTAACTGTGTCATTCCACCTGCTGGTAAGGGATTGACACCAGTAACAGCTCACTTCAAGGTCATTTCACCTAAGTTTTAGTGGTGAGTTTTTTTTTCAGAATCGGTCGGCTAGTCTCTCAAAACGGTGAAGGAAAACATCGTGAGGAAACCGATGTGTCCTAGAACCAAAAAATCGAAGACATGTAAACATAAAACATAAACATAAAAAAGTTTATTTCACAAGAAGCATTCACAAGAATTTGGTACATAGCTACAAAGGTCAATTATAATGATTACATAAGGTACTGAAACTGATACCCAAACTAAGCCAGGGCTTGTATTTTGGGAGTCAGTCCTCAAACGTGGAGCATTTTATTGAGATCGTGTCAGCATGAATGTGAATGGCGTAACGTAGATTATTATTTTAGCATAATAAGCACTTGTGTGTTTGTGTATGGGTGTGTGATGTAACATCTACCAACCCGCACTGGGCCTATGTGGTGGACTACGGTCCATCCCCTATTCCTGAGTGGCGGCCTGTGTCCCAGCAGTGGGAACATTATAGGCTGATTAAGATGATCGGCTCTTTATTATATTTACAAAACAAGTATTAGAGCTGTGACCACAGTTGCAACATTAGAAATAGAAATCATTTATTTGCCAATAATCTAGGTATACTACAGATATGCTGGTTATTTTGAGTCCCGATACATTTTGCCTTACTGCGTGCAAAATTATTTAATGTAATACATTTACAAAAAAATCACATATTATTAAAGAACATTCGGAATTATGCACAAATGCCAACAAACTAAATTATAATAAAAAATAAAAATGTTAGAAAATTTAATTATAAATGTAAAAAAAAAATACAAATGTCAAGTGTAAAATAATTATAATTATTTAGAATTGCAATAGAGCTAAAGATAAAAATGTCAGTAAATTAAATCACATTGAAACACACCATTAACAGAAGGTTTTGTCATTAACAAAACTATAATTGCGAAGTAACACTTGTCGAATAGCAGTTTTGTCAACTTTTTTTTTAAACTTTGATTGTTAATTCTTTTAAATGTATCGGCAGTTTATTATACATAAGAGGACCCATGGTTAAAATATTAGTTTTAAGTAAAGACGATTGGTAACCACCTGTGTAAAGTTGGTTTTTATATTGTGATCATATTGGCCCTGAGCGTTGTATTTTATCGACTATTGACATAAACAGATGTTTGTTCGTTCTAACGAATAGGGCAAATTCTTGTATATACAACGATGGTAATGTACGTATCTTTGGCGATCTAAAAACTGGTTGGCAGCTTTCTGTAACTTTAAGACCTGTCATTGATTGAAGGCAACGTTTTTGGGCCCTAAATATTCTTTCACTCTCACTGCAGTTTCCCCAGAATATGACACCAAATCTTACTGAGGAAGCAACTAAACCATGATAAGCTGTCACTAATGTCGTTATGTTAACTTTTTTTGAAAGGCTATTGAGTACATTATGCCGTTTTACTAAATTTATTGCACACCTTTTGAGCATGATGTTTCCATGTCAGTTTATTATCAATGAGTACTCCTAGGAATTTTGTTACTGTAGTTCAAATCAACGTTTTGGTCATTATATTTAATTATTGCGTTCTTGTAAAATTTCTATGGTATCGATAAATAACAGTTTAACGATTGTCACTATAAATGGATCAAAGAGTTTTGTAAACGAAAATAAAACCAAATAAATTCACACATGGTAACTGTAACCAGAGTAATTTATCGTGACAATTGAAACAACGGGTGGTCAACACACCGCAAATTGTAGTTTTCAACGTTTTTCGGCTGAAATAAAACTTGATATTTACCTTTTTACATTTGAATATGGACGCCTTTGTTTAAGCATTTGGGCCTTTTAATGAAACTTCTAGGTACTGACTATAAAGCGAACTAGGTTTTTGTTGTTTATTTTATGAAACGATAAAAACCTACATTTTTTGTTATTTTTCTAATAAAGTACAATAGTATGATTAATATCGACTTTTAGTCCTAGGACTCGGAGTACCGACTGGGAATGTGTACCGAATACGTTCATGTAAGTACAAATGGAAAAAAACTCGAGTTACACTTCAGTTCTTTGAATCCTAACTATTGAAGTTAAAAGAATATCATAACTTTTCTAAATTTTAATGTGTCTATTTAGATGATACCTACTTACTCGAAACGAGTATCTTTCTAAGTATCTGACGGCGCAAAAAGCGATGCCACCTTGTTTTGTAAGATAAGAATAATACTGGTGTTAGTGATACTGGTACCACGTATAAGAGTGACACTGGTTGATTTTATTGTCACTCTAGCAGAACGTTGCATCGATTCGTAGCGGCTGTCTTCTGATGATGGACGTTGTCAGGGGAGCCACTGTCGTACCACACCCACGACGAGCTGCTATTCTGCTGTCATATTTCGGCAGAATCCTGATGATATCGAATCTACTGAACCACTGATACGATGACCACTTGTGGTAAAGGTTAGACAAAATAATGCAATTTTTCAACCGAATTATTAAAACCATGAAACTGTGTAAATGTGAAATATCTAATAAAGAATTTTAAATTAAATTTTCTCTTCAACAAGATGCGATCAAATTTTAATTAGTAGGTAATTTAATCATTTAGATTACGTCTTAATTAGCAAAGTTATGTTAATAATTTTGAGATCCCATTGAAAAAGATGTTAGGAAAAATGGCCAAGTTATTTCTGTTATGAAGTTTGAAACAGACACTTAAAATCTAAAACATGTAAAATAATACACAGTCAAGTCTATAATAATTGTGTTTCTGTTCCTTAAGTGGTCAATTACCTACCTCGTAAGCTAATGCACTAATCCCTAATTTATATACTGAAGACGGAAGCCATGTAAGTAGAGATAATCTTTTCACAACTTTTCACTTGACTGAACTGCTAACTACTTGAATACGAACGCCGACATTCCAAAAGAAACATCATATTCTCAAATAACATTGATAAATCAATATCGTAAAGCTATGGTTTTCTCGAATGGCGGTTCCGTCACATTTTAACGGCTGTCACTAAAATCTGTCCAGCCTTTGAAGGGCTTTTCTGGCTAAGTAACAAAGCCGCACAGGTCGATAAATCAGGTCAAGCTATGTTTGTCGCGGGTGCCCGTGGATGGGTGACTACCTTTACATACCAAGACCTCTCTGTGCCTCGGAAAGCACCTTAAGCCGGTGATCAAGGCTGTCATTCCTGGATCTTTGACAGTCGTTACGGGACGTCAGAAGCCCGAAAGTCTTACAACCTATCTCTTACCAATGGGTATCGTATTACCTAGAAACTGGGTTGTGGAGGTCAAATAGGCAGTCGTTGCATGTAAAATACTGATATTCAGCTGCATTCGGTTACATTAGAAGACGAACCCAACATAGTTGGGGAACAGCTAGGTAGATGACGGGTTGACATAATGGTGTAAAAAAAACACTCTGTATTATGACAGCCATTATTGTGTGACCGACCGAAACTGTTGACAGATGATGCACAGTCTAAAGTACTGACGACAGCACTATGACAGGCAAACTTGTATTAATATTAGAGGGTCTAATGGTGCACTACGAAAATGTTGGTTCGAAATTCCATCCATATAACATCATCCTAGACGAAGTAGCTAAGTGTGCCAGCAACATTTTAGGCAAATGAGCTGTTTCATTTTAGGTTTTTTGTTGTATTTCGTATATCAATTGGCGAGGGTCGAAAGGTTGGAATCGCGCCACGACATCACCTTAAAGTCGTTCGTGGTACGAGTTCCAACCCAGCATCTACAGACCTGCTTGAAAGAGGACTTTTGGCCGAAAGGTGTCGTATATCGACGTTTCCGAGGACGGTTACGCGACACCTCACAGCGATACAAGACCCCGACCACTTTACGTGTATAGTTTCAATAAGTTTCATAATATGTATTCGTTTATTATTATTTTTAAGATTATTTTGTGTATTTTATCTATGGGCCTTAGCTGCCTGATAATAAAATGATTGTTGTTGTTGTTGTTGTAGGTGTCTGTAGGTGACATCACTAATTTACTACTCGTCATCACACGGCAAACTTACAGTTATACCCTGTCCTACAACTAAAATATGCTAAGAAAAACTAAAATGTGAGTGCAACAAGTACCAAAAACTTCCTTCTTACCAAATTATACGCTCATTATCGTATAAGATCAATATTTTTGCATTTTATTAATCGAAGACTTCTTCCAGCGGAAAGCAACAGTATTTTACTCAAAACAAAAATATGTACATGAAAAACAATACTTACAGGAAAAATAATATCAATATGGAAAACGTTTTCACTTTTCGCGTTTTAACGTTGATTTTAACAACGTTGCGGTCAGAGGCGATTAGGTTGTACGACAAAAAATAATAAAGTGAACGTAACAATTTCAGTGAAAATCGTCTGTTCGGTTATAAAGTTAAGGTTGAAATTCGTTTGGTGTAAAGTTTTCAGCATGAACACCTTTGTCACGCGTGGTCCGTAGTACTTTATCTCATTTTGCTGAAGCTTAAATTCTTCACGCTCTAATAACCTACAACGTAATGCTCTGGTCGTACTGAGGGGAACCGGAATTTCAGTTCTTCTCAGGTTGTGTACGTCGATTATGTCAACTAACTTGTATGGAAGTGTAAAAATTTTCGAATCACGGCAATCCAATTATTGAAACTGGCATGGAAATCATGTCACTTGGTTTAATAGGTTTCTTTCATTTACATACTTAGATTCTTTTGAATGTTGTGAACGAGAGAACTTTGTAGGCCTTGCAGACTAGATTTGTAGACTATTTTCTATTCTTAATTTTTATTCCTCTTAATAAGTACCAGGTACATGTTGACAGGCCTGCACTGTCCTCCCATACATACTCGTATAATCACTGTAATTTGAAAACATAGTAAAAGATAATTATTAAAAAAAAAACCGTGGAGTTTCTTGCCGGCTCTTCTCCATAGGAAGCGACAATTTGGAACCGTACACCTAGTTTCTGACAAACGTCAGAAGCTAGGTGCACGGTTCTAATGGGCATTTATAAAACTATAAGTGTCCATACAAGTTTATGTGAAATAAAATATTTTGATTTTGAAAACAATCGAAGCGCAGTCTCGTCCCGCATCCCGCGAAAATGGCCTCAGTATAAACAAGTCCTTAACTTTGTGGAAAACGCTATAACATTCATGGTGTGGGAACATAACCTTTTGGTGTTTACAACGGCCTTCGGTGTTGTTTGAGTATTTTTACAAAAGGGTTTGTTCTTTGTTGAGTGGTTAGCGTCTAAAATAGTTTTAGTGTGTTTAAACTGCGCCTAAAAGTGTTTTATAGTCTCTAAATTAGTTTCTGCAAAGTTCAGTTTAATTTTAATTTTCACCTGGGTACGCGGTTGAGGCTTTTTTATAAAAGGTTCCTTTGTAGAAAGTTCTTGGAATAGTTTTATAATTTAAAGTTTTTAGCGAATCCACTTGTTGTTGTGTAGCTACGTAATATTTTATACACCCTCTGCATTTCATATACATTTATATTTCAAAATGGTAAATTAGATTCGATGATTTCAAATAAAAACTAAGATAACTCAATGTAATAATTGAATAAAAAAAGAATCATAAAGTGATTCATGGAAATTCAATCTGATAAGTCTGAAAAAGTCTGTAAAGTTGATTCAGGTGCTTGAATAAGAATTCAATTTATTGCGAAGCTTATTCTGGCTGATTGAAAGTGCATCTCTGTTATAAATGAACGCTGTTTTCGTTTCTATTCGAAACCTAGTTGAAAACTTTATTATTGGAATAAAGAAGTTTATTTTGTGAGTCCTTTTACAGGCAGTACTTTTGTAGACTTTTACGTTATAGACTGTATCGTTGGTTTAGTGGATGGTCTTGGGTTCGATACCTAGGTCGAGAAAAGTGTAATTCGGTTTTTTCTCTTAGATAAATGGAGTCTGAATTTATGCCCGGGTGTTGGCTATAGGCTCGCCTGCTATTACTCCGGACTTGAAGATAACTGGCGAAATGTGGGTATTCTATAGGTACTCCTACACTTTCGCATATCCTCCTATATTTTTTAGACGAGTATTTAGTCGGTGTTTTACATTTGTACGACTGTTTTTGTCTTTTATAAAAGCAAATTGCATAAGCAGGCAAAGTATTCAAAGTTACTAAAATATTGTCTGCCTCCGTAGAACGTAAAATAATTATTTTTATACTTGTACAATTGTGTAATGGTGTGTAATTTTAATTTCAATAAATACCTACTAAATTCAAAAACACAGTGTCGAATGGAGGCACACAATATGAAAGGTGATCCATTTACAAATTGAAACCGTCGACCACAGCTTTGTAGTGATGCAGCACAGAAAATTACAGTAGGGAAATCCGATTATTTAAGCTCAATTTGAGTGAGAAAATAATTTTCATTTTGTTGACCATTGCACGGTCAGCAAGTCGAATACACATACGTACTTACATAAACTCATACCTTATCTCCATGGGGGTTGAAACTAAAGAACGCCACATGTTACGATCCTTATATACTTCTTTTTCCTCGTTTACGTTCATATATCTAATCATACACGCACACCAGTTGCGAGTACTGCGCACCTGACATTTCCCTCACATACAACGTTTCCACTCACATAAAAAAGTCGAATAACACTGTAATTTTATATAATTATCATCTGAGAGAAAAATATTCGTTACTCTGATTTTCGGCATTCCTTGTTATAGCATAGGTACAGTTACGGACTTTAATTGATAAGCCACTTGCCACAGATCCTATTTTAGCAGTGTAATGCAAATCGGGTTTAGTCGGTTATACTCGTACATAGTCCAGAGTGACGAACCAAAGTCAACCAATTGCAAGGCTAGCATCCGTAACCTAGCGACAATTGTTTTAGCGTAGCGATAGTAATGTTATGATAAGTCATTTCGACATCGGCAAATCTCGTACCCACAATTTTATACGAACGTGTAGCGTCCAAGATACCATTCATGACAGTTATGATAACTGTTGCATATAAACATAAATAGCTACGGCTACGATTCACCAAAATTCGAAATTATCGTCTCTGACATTTCAACTGTCACTGTCTTCAGATAGGTTTTCAGAAATAACGAGTATTTAATGAGCTCTAATTCAAAGGAGGGCAGTATCAAATAGATTGGATAAACTTATGCAACAGTGTATTGATTTATCATTAATAATTTCTTAGTCAACCTTCAACATCTATGGATAAGACTATTTCCGATTATAAGTAATTTGTCATCTTGTTTACGAGCATGCGGCTTAAGTTCGTGTTTAATCGTATAATCTCGTGAATGTATAAAACTGCAAAATTGGAACGTTTAAAAGTGGCTTATCAATTAAAGTCCGGGACTGTACCTACTCATATTATTTTATTTTACATTTCTTCGATTATTTTATATTTTGCTCATTATTTAAAAAGATAGAAACACCTGAAGTGTTAATCGACTTAAGTTGCTGAATAAAATAAAATATCCTTTCACTCCTCTACTGTACGATTCTAATAAAAATATAAATTCTGATTCTATTGCAGCTCATCTCAATAATCAAGTTAAGCATAAATAATTCAACCAGCGCATACTATCAATTAGAATAAGACATTAATTATTAAAATAAAAATTTAATTTGAGAAATGTGATGAAAATTATAATAAATTGCGAGCTCGTAAACTAAGAACCAACTTCCAACTGAAACAAGCTATAGCAGTGTTAACTTCCTAAAAACTTAAACACACTATGCTAGGAAAGCTTCAGTAAATTGGCTTACTGACTTCCCTACATCGTAAGCCACATCTGAAAATTCATCAAAAGTTTTGAACAATTTTAGTAAACGTAAACCACTCTACAGCATATTGAGTTTTGTTTAAACAATAAACAAAGTTTTGTATATAACCAATAAACAGAGTTTGTGTGAAGAAGTAAAACATTTCCAAGAATTTGAAATGCTATTTTAAGAATGTTTATTAATTTTGGAAGTGGTAAACATTACAACGGTCATCATGGTGGCTGGTAACAGCTGCATGAAAGAAGCCGGTATTTGAGCTGAATGGCATGCAATTGGAGACGCCTGTGCCCACAGCAGGGTACTGCTGTAGGTTGATGATGATGAAACATGATTTACCTGATGTGTAGTTTATCTTAGAGCAACCAGAATCAAAAATTATAATTTAAAGTAACAACGATAGGTACGCTTGCTGCCCTTGTTATCTTGTAACCAAGCATGCTTAAGTACATTTTTATCTACCTACAAGAGAAAAAAACGTGTGCTGTCGAGGGTCAGGAACGAAGTTTCTTACGCGATTCTCGCACGCACACACACTCGCGCATACACGCTAGTTGAATTATATAAATAATTCAACTAGCGTGTGTGCGCGAGTTAATTATTGAGATGAGTTTTCAATTACCGATAATTAAAATTACAGTTTTGTATATAATTGAAAGAGACAAAGAGAGAGAGAGACGGCTGCCCAGCATAATTTTTTAGAAGCTCTTATAGAGTTGTCGTTGTTATTCAAATGTAAATATCTTGTTTGAAAGTATTCAATATTGACCCAATGTGCTAAACAATAAACCCTGACTAAACATAGGCGTGGTTAAGAGACTTTGTGGTCTTCCTCGGTAAAACGTGAATTGAAGACAGCCCCATTGACCTTCGTAAAAGAAAAGTTTAGTGTTATGACAGCATTCCCACAAATTACTTCTGTAACAAAACTAGCAGTAAAAACATGCCCGTTTGGTAATGAGTAGCCTTAATAGGCCAGACATTATCATCTCCTTAACAGGCCAGACTATTATTCCACAAACTAGCCTTTCTTCAGTTCAGTAAGCGAGGAAAAGGTTTCAAAGAGTAGTTTATGCATCATTGTTGGATTTGGAGGCACCTCTGCGGGCGTAGCGGCATCGTCGTAATTGCTTAGCTGAGTAACCACTAATGACTCTCTTAATTCTGATGAAGCAGGAACTAATCTCGAAAAAAGTATCGGTTTTAAGATATTATCCATGCTCCAGGGCATGGGATTATCTTTTAAGGAAATTTTGGCATGGCCAGCTGACTTATGACAAATTATTTAAGTTCTGTGTCTCGTAATGTTGATTACTTTGCCTACTTATGTATAGAATTAAGTCGATCGAACTAAACAGACAGCTGTGCTGCTGGGGAGTTTGCATTACCAAATAGCTGTACCTTCTTTACAAATAGCAACCGATATTATTTGACTTTCACATATTGTTTATAACAAAACTTCGAAGACTGGTGACATCTACTAATCCTCATAAGGCCTGCGTGGTAGATTATGACCAACTCCCTCTCCCTGGCCTGTGGCCCAGCAGTGGGAACATACTAAGCACCTTAAGCTTATTTTTTTTTACAATTATTATTTAAATCGTTTGAAATAAGGCATCATTAAATCTTATATATCCTTCTCGTCATTCATTTTATTCCACAATTCTCAGTTAGTTAAATAAAACGTTTGCATCACACTGGCTGCATCATCGTATCGCTGCGAGCGACGGCGGTAATTGCTCGCCTCCGTTACGGCTAATGATGCCTTTAATTAAAACGTAAAATGATCTCAGAAAAAAGTGGATTGGAATTGCGGTTTTAATTGACCGAGGCTTGCTTGGGAGTTGTATTAGATTTATTTTTAGACATTGTTCTGACTTATTGTGTAAGGTAAGAGAGTACATAACTATGTAATCATTTATACCATATTCAGCCTATAATTTTCCCACTGCTGGGACACAGGCCTCTTCTCTGTGAGAGGGAGTGGGCTGTAATCTACCACGCTGGCCCAGTTCGGGTTGGTAGATAACACATATCTTAGAATTTTTGGTTCTAGGACATGCCGATTTCCTCACGACGTTTTCCTTCACCGTTTTTAAGAGCAGTGGTGATGAATTAATTAACACAAAGTAAAGCACGGCACGGCACGGTTGGCGCAGTGGTTAAGCGATTGACTGCTGAGCTGCGTGTCGCGGGTTCGATTCCCGCACGGAACAAATATTTGTATTTCTAATTTCTAATTTATTTATTTATTTTCTAATTTTTTTTTTAAAAACGTTGCCCCACACTAGGAATTATTACCTACAAGTACTTGTTCCGGGTCTGGCTGTTTGTGAACGCTTTTGTGAACGCTTTGTAAACGCACCCACTATACAGGAGAAATTCCTAGTACGCTTAAAAAAAAAAAAGAAGCCGCCTGCCTGGGTTTGAACTCACGACACTACAACTCGGTAAGTCGAGGCTGTTGCCACTGGGCCACCACTGCTCTATTCAATGTAATCATATGAAGATGTCATATTCCTCATTTCCATTTTTACGCTTCGGTTGCCAGTACTTGTCCACATTTAATCATGTGACATTTCCTCAACGACATCGTTTGTAAATATTTCCGGAAAAACGCCACCACAATTTTGTTGTCTGTCTTTGATACATAACATTCAATAAAGTTTCGGTTCGTTTTGCAATTCATTGGCAATTTTTGTAGCAATCGCCAATGAATTGCAAATGAAGCAAATGAAGTTTGAAAAGGATTACTTCTGAGACTACGGTTTCTAGGTAGGTGGAAACAGTGATCCTTTGTATTTCAGTTACAAAACGCTTTTCGTAAATCTTTAACAAATCCCCAATATTGTTTCAACTTCCTTCACTTCTAAACAGAACTGTAGCAAAACCTACTAAACAGTCGTTCCAATAAAAAGGCAGCATCTTTATCCTAAGCGGCCATGTTACGCGTCTCAGCTTAGTATTTTTTTCCGGAAATCCGTTACTTAGATAGGCAAGCTCTTATATGGGTTACGCTTTGAAGCGCTTTCGTAGCTGCTTACATTAATGTGTCGATTTTACTCCCTCTTTATTGTTAGGTTAAGTTTTATTGCGAAGGGAATCGGTATAAAGCGCTGTTTACGCTGCTTTTAATGGTTTGGGTTTTGTGTTTATCCTTGCAGCGTGAATGGAATTTCGCGCAGAATCTATGGGAGCCTATAAAAGTTTGTAGATGTCATAATTCCACACTCTCCTTGAATGTTGATTTTACTGGGAATCATAAAGTTTGGCTGCAGAAACTTTATCATCAAAAAAGTCCCTAAACTTTATCTATCATAAAAGATCACGCTCTATAGACAGTGCTAGAATGATGAATATGAACGGCGTAGTATAAAAACGAGAAACAAAATTGTAATCGTTAATAAAATACCATAGTGAACTGTCCCAGACTTTTTCCAATTTCTCACATTTCTAAAAAAAGAACTTTTATCACGAGCTCCTTTGATAAAATTCCCACTATTCTAAAAATATAATTTAAATAAGTATTCCGCAAACAAATAAACGATATGATATTATTATTTAGATCACGTATCCAGAGGATACCCAAGATAACAAACTAGTCCCATTTGAGAAGATCTCAAGACTTAAGACATGCATAGAAACAGACCCAGTATTTATATGTAAATACGAAACATAACATTTCATGCATAAATATAATCTACGAACAGTAGGAGTAAGTACTCTCATGAGCATTTTATCTGGGGCGCAGAAGCTCAAAGAAAATTGCAAAAAATTATGGATGATATAAATAATGTAGAACAACAAAAATGTCTTATTTGATAGCTCTAGCATCAATGGACATAGCCTTAAAAATAGAAGCTAGATTAGAAAATGGTGTTGTCTGGAACAATTACTGTCCCACAATTTTATCCCTAAATCAAACATAGTGATTGCAAACTATTGGTTTTCATAAAAAATCCTGAAAATTACTCTTTTTGATAAAGAACTTTATATATAATCACTTTCAAATTAATCTCCATTGTATGAAAGCCCCCCAGCAGGTCCGATATAATATGATGGATCCCCCCATCCATGGATGGGTGGAATGTATGAGGAAGGTGGAAGACGGGGTATTGTGGCGCAGCTTGGAAGAGGCCTATGCCCGCCCAGCAGTGGACTGAGATAGGTTGAGTTGAGTGAAATGAAACAAAAGAAAAGCTCTGCCCACGATTTTCACTATAGACATATAATATTACATCATCATAGTTGACACTGACATTAGAATAAACTGGCAAACTGCAGCACATCTCAAATTATCCAAATTATAGAACTTCGACAAACTTCGTCCATTTGTGTCAGTGAACGGCGAGACTTAGTATTTGCCAGAGTTAGTAACTTGATTTGAAACAGCTGACAGCCGCTCAGATTGGTGTAATAGAGAATGATGGAATGGTTGGTGAGGTGGAAATAATGGGTTACGATGTTATAAATGAAGTTATCTGGACTATGACGAAGTGACTATATTATGATTCTGTCGTACAAAAACGTATAGTTTAGTTAACCTCATCCTACTTCCTACTAATATTATAAATGTGAAAGTTTTTTTTTAATGTTTATTATTCAATCACGCAAAAACGGCTGAACATATTGGGACCAAATTTAGAAAACAGATAGTATATAATCTGAATTAACATATAGGATACTTTTATCCTGGTAGTACGTTCCGATGGGATAATTTTTGACCTCCACGCGAGCGAAGCCGCTGGCTAAAGCTAGTAGCTTATAAAAATGCTTCGTTATACCTTTAGCCATTGCGCTTACAAGTAAAGCATTAGTTTATCTATTTGAAACTCTATTTTCTGTAAAAATAAATCATTGTTGACCGGAGAACCTTCAGTTTGCACTTAAGACCAACTGAATTACTCTACAACACCAATGAAAAGTCTGACGTAGATTTGCAATAATTTTCTCTTACCATAAAAGTACCTACATATACACGTTCGCAATAAATCCTATTACTTACCTCCTAAAAATAAAAACCAAGCACCTAAAGTTACTACAACTGTAAGCCAGAACGGTGCAAACGCAACACATATATAAGGCATTTTCATTAATTCGGAAAGCACTTAATTATTTAAGATAATGAGAGATGTGGAGTGACCTTTTCCAACACCAAGGAGCTTCGCACCAATTGGCTAAAAGGTCCGATTCATGTGATTCTTCGACTCAGCCGAAAATGAATGGGATTCGTTGAGATGAGAAGGAAATTGAAGAATAGCTAATAGGTACCTCCTGTTTTTCTTTAGCTACTGCTAAGAGGTCTAAAATACGAGAATGTCTGGAATCAAATTCGATTTTTTGTAGAGCCTTAATTTGTTACTTTAATGCATTACTCGTAGCATCGGAGTACCCTTTGAATCAGCTTCAAAGGAAGGTACTGAAAGTATTATTAGTAATTATATAAGAGGAAGAATAGCCTTGAATACGGTGAATACAAAGACAGCATTTTTGTTATAAGAAAATAACTCATTTGATGTAAAAAACGGCAAATTTTAGTAACAAATTAAAGTGTAGGACGCTTGGCAATACGACGATTGTTTTACCGATATGTTTCTCCATTTCGTTAAAGAATAAAGTTTTTCTAATGCCTATCTGTTGACAAGATAAAACAAGAAGTGCCGTTTGTTCCAGCTGTTGTCTTTTCAATAGCCAATAGGATCCGTATTATCCACATTAAAGATACCCTCATCTCATTTGAATATTCTCCAGAGAAAATATATTTTCTTTCTTCTATGTGGACTTCTAGAAAATCTGTGTTGTATCTATTAACATATTGATGCCAGCACACTTTTCTAAGGCGACGGGCGATGAACTCACGAAGATCCGGATGAGTCCAGGAATAAGTGACAATTCATCACACATACCAGCCACTATGTGTCTTGGAGGGCTAATATTAGAGACTGGAAGCTGGAGTGAAGCTTTGAAATTAGCCTTAAGATAATAGAAGTTTTCAGGAGTGAATCGTGGTAAAGTAGTAAAAATAATCCCAAAATTTGGTACCTACTAGCCTACCAACATTTCATAAAGGTGTCATCTATGGATAGCTAGCACAATTTGTACAATACATAGTAATAATATAATAATACAATACAATACATACATAGTCATCAATTACATTCGGTAACCAGTACGACGGCCAAGTGTTGGGAATATGGCATCCGCCCAAGGTCATCATAGTCACAGTCTTTGGGACGCCGAATACTGACCTACTTACCTATTAAAGAAGAAAGATATAATGGGCAAAAATAGAAACATCTATAATTAAAAAAAAAGTCCTGACTGACTGACTCATCAACGCCCAGCCCAAACCCATGGACCTAGAAAGCTGAAATTTTGCACAGAGGTTCCCTTTATAATGTAGACATGGAATAAGGAAGGATTTTTAAAAATAAACCCCTAAGGATGTAAAATAGGGGATGAAAGTTCCGCGCGGGCGAAGCCGCTGGCAAAAGCTAGTTTATTATAACAGTTACTCTACCAATCGTCATAGAATTTGGTTCACGAATTGTTTAAGATTATAAGATCGGGTACTTTTAGTCATATCGAAACTTCTAATTTCGTGGCTAAAGTCAAAGTAATATGAGTCTTTTTTCAATTTCCGTTCGTATCAAAGTTCTGGTTCACCGAAATAGCAAAAAATCACGAACTTTTCTATTTCAGCCAGCGCTTTCATTGAGCGGGCACCAAAAATAGTTGAAAACTACCGGAATTCGGAGCGGCTGCAACTGAAAACGAGGCTCTCGTTTTATCTACACAAAGAAGATTAGCAATTAGTTTATTGGGACTTCTGCTCGTGTTAGCACAAACGAGAACAGGTATTTGAGTTACTTTATTGTTTTTGTTGCTTATTATTCAAGTCATCATCATCATTTCAGCCAAAAGACGTCCACTGCTGGACATAGGCCTCCCCTAGGCTCCTTCACTTCGACCGGTCTTGTGCTTCCCACATCCAGCGGATTCCCGCGGCCTTCACAAAATCATCGGTCCACCTTTCGGCCCCATCGGCCATCTGTTCTGCGAGCAATGTGCCCTGCCCACTGCCATTTAATTTTGGCAATTCTTCGGGCTATGTCGGTTGCCTTTCTGATTCGATCGCGTAGGGAAACTCCGAGCATAGCCATCTGCATTGTCCTTTGGTTGACTTTAAGCCTTCTGATAAGGCCCATTATGAGCGACCACATTTCTGTACCATAGGTTATCACTGGCAACACACACTGGTCTAAGACTTTCGTCTTGAGACACTGCGGTATTTGGGATTTATTATTCAAGTAGTTTTACGTTAAAATTGGTCGATGAATGCTACTTAACACTGTGATGTGTATCTTAATCGTTTTCATTTTGATCGTATTAATTTGGCAAATAGGTGGCTAAGTTTACAAAGGGCAAAAGGAACTATTCATCCGATCAATTCAGTTTTGGCGGAACGAGGTAATAAAGCCAGTTTATAAAAAAAAAAATATCAGGACTTTTTCAAATCCTCGTTTATCGTGGGTGCATGCATGGATATCAGAAAAATATTTCTAGCACAGAAAACCAATCGGATAGTCAAGTTGGACAGCGAACTAAGAAATCGGATTATTTCTGTGCTCATATACAATAAGCTTGCATCTCATTCCTACATTTGCAGCTGCAGTCTTTAATCGGATACAGTCATAAATATGTAGGAGATCAAACAGCAGTCGACTTGGAATAAATCTCAAATGTGCTTTATTATGGGAGATAATGTTCGTTTGATTGCTACCCTTTCATTATTAAACAAGTTAAACGCAATATTCTTTTCTGCCTACTGCTCAAGTAGGTTTAATGTTAATCGAAGTGTGTTATGTTGTTGTATGTGTCTGTTGGTAAATAGCTCAGTAATTTGCGAACTCTTAATACCACTACCAATATTTGTAATTACTTACTTAATGTCATCTTTCGTCTTTATTCGTAGTTTTATTTTGTGTTTCCATATTTTAGAAAATACTATCTTATACCCACGGTTTCGTTCGCGTGGAAGTCGGTAAGACCAAATACCACAAAAAATAACAGCCACATTTCCCACCTGCGCAACTAATTCGTTTTCACTTACCGTTATTTCGTTTTTTTTTTTCTTTTTTCTAGGCTCCATACGAATTGGGCTAACCCATGCCAAAAAAAATATACAGGTTGAAATTGAAAACATGCGACAAACCGAAATGGGAGATTGTACTCATCATTATGCACAACTTTTACTAAGGGACCAATGATGCAATCCCGAAAAAAAAGCATCTGTTCCCTACATTTATGTTCGCATAACTCGTCAAAATGTAGGGAACAGCTGTTTTTTTTTTTTGCGATTGCATCTTTGGTCCCTCAGTAAAAGTTGTTCATAATGATGAGTACAATCTCCCATTTCGGTTTGTCGCATGTTTTCAATTTCACCCTGTATAATCCGACTGCTAGCTCCAGAGCTTAGCGCGTTCAAACAAGTAAACAAAATCTTCATCATCATCATCGTCTGCCTAGCCTGTTCCCAAATATGTTGGGATCGGCTTCTAGTCTAACTGGATGTAGGTGAATACCAGCAAACAAACTCTTCAGATTTGTTAAATAAAAACTATAGAAACAGATATTAAAAGATTGTCCATGGAGTTTCTTGCTCGTTCTTCTCCATGGGTGCCTACGCTTTGGAAGGGGCAACTAGCTTCATACTATTCAAAAGCCCCATTATTAAGCTATACGATACACCAAACACTTCAAACAACCCACGTATAAACATCCTTTGTTTTTTATGACTTTGCGATAAGAGCGGACCACCCACGGCGAAATGGGGCGGTGACGTAATCGATTGGGCGGTCAACGTATAATTAATTAAATTCGGTGGGCGGTCAAGCAGCTAAAAAAAATAAAAACTAAAATATAGAAGTGTCGATCTATGTGTATCCAAAACTCTTGAATATGACTCAATCTTTATTTATATGCTGTACATAATAATAAATGTTATTCTATTATATTTTTCACCTACATATATCACACTATGCGCCTTAAAATTCTATCTGCCTCTACCCTTAGGTACATCTAATTTTATCGAGAGCCGAAGCGACGACGCATGAATAGAAGAATATCTAAAGCCTCTGACATTTTACTTCACATACCTATATTTTGTAGCGCTTTAATATCTTAGAACGTTACTTCTTCACTTCATTTTGTAAAAACCATCAACTACTAGAAACTTAACTCGAGCGTGGAGCTTCAAAAGATACCAAGAAATTATTTGCCGATGCAAAATGTACTTTAGTTGTAGGAATTGAAGTTGTGATTTGTTTGGTAAAAGAAAAACTGTGTACCTAGTTTACAGCGAAGCTGAAAACGTTTGAAATGCAACGATGGCTGGTGTAGTTAGTGAGCGTGAAATCTGTTGAAAACACAACGTCGCAGTCTTTCAGTGATACAACTAAAGATAACATGTCGTGATTGTTGTACCGAAAATATGATTTAAGATATTATGCTGAAAAGAATGAAGCAGGAGATTTAATAAACTGCTTACATTGGCTGTATATTTCATAAAATAAAAATGTGAGTATAGTCAGCCTATAATGTTTCTATTTCTGGAGAAGGCCTCTTCTATGTTAGAGTGGAGTCGTAATCAACCACGCAGGCCCAGTGCGGGTGGGAGAGGTCATATGTCGTCGAGATTTTAGTTCTAGGACATGCCGGTGTCTTCACGAGGATTCTTTCTCCGTTTTCAGAGCAGTAAGTAATCCTTTTTTTGTTTTTTTCAAAATATTGTATTAGTATAAAGCGCCTAGCAGGGTTTGAACCTACGGCCTGTAGGTCACCTCCACTGCTCTGAAAATTGTATCTACGTTAATCAAATAAAAGTTGCGTTTAGAACTCAAGTACTAAACTTGAGTTCTAAATGTAAGTAAGTTTACAATTTTTGTCAACAAGTCCCAAAATTTACTATCTTCCATTCTCTGAAAATTCTGGAGACAAACTAACACCCCTATTGTGTAATACACTTTCTTTCACAAATTAAAGGGTTTTAAAGGAAATCCTTAATCCATTGCTTCATATTATCAGCTCAACTGCTGAGCAACGTAATTAACGCAAAGAATGATGTCAGTTTGTGTAAATGAAAGTCATTCCAATTAAATGTTTGTTACGGAATTACCAGTTCCTAAACTAAATAAAAATAAAATAAAATCATAGTAATCCTTTGATAACAATACGAGTCCAACATCAAGATACTGAAATTAACTGTAAGAATAATAAGAAAAGGTCCCGAGGGGTCCAAAGGGACAATCATAATATCTACTTTCTTTAAGTGACACAAGGGGCACAGAAAACACAAGAGTCTTTACGTGTGTCTGACACATTACAAAAGTAATCCTTAAACCGCGTTCACAATAAGCGTATAGTCGGCCTCTGACTGTGAGGAACTTTAAAAAGAAACATGTGGGCTCGGGAAACCCCGTCAAAAACGAACTTACGCTTCTTCTAAAACTAGACTTTTAGTCTATCTTTAAAATACTCAAACTATATTTTGACTTTAACACGAAAACCATGAAAAAGGCGCTCGCGATGAAAATTTTCGCTGATGCCATCTTGGATTTTCATTTTGACCTCACTATCGAGTTCAGCATCTTCGAAAACCATGAAAACGATACCATTTAAGAAAAAAAAAACACGCAGCCGCCATCTTAGATTTTGATTTTGACCTCACTATTAGCTTCAGCTACCCTCTCACTCTCTGTCGCTTTCTTTTCTATTATAATTATAAATAATTTAAAGTCGCATAGAGCTTTTTCGTTTCGCGTCTATTTATAGAAGTTTACTCCTACCGCAAGCGGTGTTAAAGAATTTCCTTCCAAAAAACAATGAACAGTCCAGGTGAATTTTAAGAGCTGTAGTGGGATCATTGCTGTGGAATATGGACTATGAGCTTTAGAACACGGTTTTATCTTGCTGATCGTGTTCAGATTAATTGCGGTAACTGTTGTTTTTTCATACATTTTGAACTTGACGCTCACAGTAGATTTGGTATGAACGCAGCCTTTGGGCAAATAATCACGAGCGATTTTTCGAGCCAAGATTTGTACATCGACGATGGATGTATAATCGTTCAACCTAAAAACTACAGTAACGCTATCGACACATAATACAGTTGAGTTGACTGTTTGGATAGCTCCAAAAACATCTAAAATTGTTGCACGAGAAATTAGAGATTTGGAAACATGTGAATATCAATAACGATCTATTTGCGAAGAAAAATGACGTGGTATGACCGATGATCTTGTGAGGGCCGCAGGAGTCCGCTGGATGCGGGAAGCACAGAACCGGTCGAAGTGGCGGAGCTTAGGGGAGGCCTATGTCCAGCAGTGAACGTCTTTCGGCTGAAATGATGATGATGGAAATATTACACTAAGTTTTCATGAAGGTGTCGATATTGCAGCATAACTTTGATATAATGTGTGCATAAATAACATACATAATACACATACATAATCAGCTTTTTATGTTCCCACTGTTGGGACACAGGTTTCAATAGGGAGTGGGATAAAACCTACCACGTGGGCCCAGTGCAGGTTGGTAGATATCACATGTTTTCGAATTTTGGGTTCTGGACATGTCGATTTCCTCTCGATGTTTTTCTTCACAGTTTTGAGAGCAGTAATGAAACAATTAAACATGCAAAGTAAAGTGCTTGCTTTGGCCTCGAAACCACGGACTACGACTCGTAAGTCGAATTTATCTTGTGAAATCTTTGTGAGATATTTCGCTTCATAACTTTGTACTTATAAATTTATCTTGGCAATGGCCTATTTTTCGTTAAAATCATAAACCAAGCGATCTAATTATACTAAATGAAGAAAAAAAATGTTAAATATCCCAACACTTTCCAGCACCTGAATTCTAGCTCACCTGGCATTAAGACTTTATTTGTATTCCACAAATAATTCGAGGAATCGCTACAGAATACCGTAAACTTTCATCTTATTTACCGTAAATATGTCTGTCTTCTAAATATCATAACCCCTCATTTACGAATACGGTCTTCGAAAAGGGACCAAAAAATGTAAATAAAAACATTCCATTTACATAGTAGAACGGTAGACGAACAGTTTTTATGTACGTTGGCTTAAATTTTATATTTTTCAACGTCAAGGCAAAAACGAGGGATCATACATTTTGTGGTAATCGATAGAATCGTTACGCTGTCATCGGGGCGGGATTTGGAAAGATTTGCACCCTTCTATCGAATGGGTGAAAATTTAAAATCATTTTAAAGGTATTCGCGGGAGCAGAACTCGAAATTTCATAATCCGTGAAGCCAAGTGAGTAGATTTTATGGGTTATGGAACCTTCCCTTATCAATATTGATGCTCATAGAAGCTGATATTTATAAAGATTACTTACTGTATAACTTACATACATTATGGGAATACTTTACTTGTACGTAGGTATGTTTAAAGTTCGAACAATTAAAGGTCAGCGCTAAATCAGAAACGGGTCTACTGGTTTACCTACCGGTTACCGATTGCTCCTAACAAAAGTAAAAACGTAAGTATATACTATGTATAGGTATGAACGTACTTACCAAAATAGGCAAATCTATAATATTTACATAGTTACCTATTATTTGGAAACGTTTTTCATGAAAAGCCAACCAAACCAAACCAATTGTGCAGTGACTAAAACCTAAATCCTATTACCAAGCATTCATTCACTCCCAACTTACAACCAGTTCCTATTCAAAGTTACTACTTCTATCACTGCTTTTTATTGTCAGTTCGAGTTAGTACGGTGGGTGGCGTACCTTATCGCCACTCAAGAGATATTACATACGTGTGAATTTCTTTGACGTGTTCCTTGGAGATATTAGAAAGCAACGTTGTAATGGATGCGGCATTACAGTATGTGATTTCAACTGCAAGTCTTACATTTTCTTCAAATAACGTCTTTTGTTATTCTATTGATTGAGGTATTCGATAGTCCTATTGAATTATAAAGAAAGCTATCGTTTGTTTCTCGAATATCTAAAATTAATATTTCTTATACCAATATTTTCATAAATTGAATTTAAAACTATGAACCATGACTGTAGTATAACTAATAATTCACGTAAAACGAAACAATACCAATAAACTTAAAGTAAAAAACTTAAACCAACAACTCGGCTAATAAAATACTAAACTTTAAACGACAAACGTTTTTCGAGTAAAGTCTCATAAAAATGTTGTGTGCCATGTTCTTGAAAGTTTAAAAAATAAAAATATTTTTCCGTTTCTGCTCGCATGTATAAGTTCACTGCAAGATGATCGTAACTCATCGTTAGATACGCTTCAGTTGTGTCGTAAACTGTGAGAGATAAATCATCGTATGTTTTGTGATGTTTCTGAGAAGTGCAGTTGCTTGTTTCTTGACCAGGTTTGGCAGAAAGAAGGACAGGATGGGATCATTAGAAAGACGGTGCGACAGTGTGAAGATTAATGGGTTTTGTTCGTTTCGTGTAGATTTCGAGGCGTCCGGTGACTGGGACCGCAATTAACTTGCCCCAGTTACCGGATCGTTTAATTTTAATAATTTTCTTCCGGCGACTCAGACCACCCATAAATGAAAAAAAAAAAACTACTGTTCAAGCCAAAAACAGTACAGTCAAACGAAAAAATGTTGGTGGTATCCAACGTCTCAATGGATGCATTATTTCCATATTTAAAACAAATTGAGTTTGTGCAAATTAAGGTTTGGAAACCCAAAAATAAGTAAATAGCTTTTCATACGAAAGCAAATTCTAGATCCTGTAATTTGACTTTTTTTCTTAGAACATGACTGACGCATTTGTGTTACACGAGCATTTTCCAGATAAAAATCTTTCATCTCACCACGAAATGAAAAACGCGAAAATTATTCGGAACCCCACATTTGTCACAACAAACGAAGCGAAATAGTGTAAATTCGCGCTAAAGTAGACTAATAAACAGTTTGTAACTTAAGTGAAGGTACGTTCTATGCACATAACAAATTGTGTTTACTAGTTGTCGGGTCAAAGCACTGGAATTACGGCTATTACCGTAATACGCTGTTTTTGTATCGTTAAAATTGCGTGTTATGTTACAAATTGGATGGTTATGGGGTCCATTTTCGAAGGTGTCAATGGTTTTGGCTATACTTATCTCGTAATGGGGCTCTGCTTAGATCTAAAAATAAAAGACAACACCTGGAAAGACTGTTTATTTTTAACATTTTTAATTACAGGAATTGGCTTTATGATTTGTAATTCCGGATAAATCATGAAATAGCCTTTTCCCTGAAGCGCTTTGCTGTAGCTACAAAGTTTTGCAATGCATTTTTTATTTAATGTACAAAATTTTTGAGTAACGAATTTTACTGGTTTTATTGTATCAGCCATGTGAAAACGTTGAAAGAGAAACTTTGTACGAATAACATAGAGCATAATATTTACGATATACTTAAACATACTTTCCATTCCCGTCATTTTTATTTCTTTTCCTCTGATTTTTCTTGATGTGGTAATTAAAATAAATAAAAAAACATTCAGAAATAATAATATCCTCAATTGATTTTGGCCATTATCCCAATAGAAGTAAATTCGACAATGCTGTAGGTAAAGCAGGATGCATTGCTAAACATAATTTTGTATTGTGTTGAAGTTGTAACAGAAGCGTCTTTAAAGGCACCAAATTCTGTTGTTATTCTTGATATTTTTAACCGACTTCAAAAAGGAGGAGGTTTCTCAATTCGGATGGATTATATTCTTTTTTTTATGTATGTTCGGGCATAACTCCGTCATAGACGGATTTGCAAAATATTTTGTTTTTTTCGAAAGGGGTTTATCCAAAATGGTCCTGTCTAAATTTCATATAGATCTGATAATGAGTTTTGGAGACAGATTACGGAACTCTTCAAAAAATGACAGCAAATCAACCGCGATTGCTGCTATCGCATAAATATGCATTTTTTACGCAATCACACAACATAACATCACGCCTGTGTACTTGAAAGGGTTAAGGGTTAAGCAGATGTATTCAGTATATCAGGGCACACCATTTTCTATTAAAGTTATAAATACTGTAAAGGTTGTATGCTCAGCATGAAACCTTACGTTTACTGACAGCCAATAATGGCTATTGATCGAACAGCCAGAAAGTTTTAGTTTGAATTTAAAAAGATAGTGTTGACATAGGTTTTTGTTCCACAGATAATTTTCTTTATTACATTAGGCGCAGGCTTACCTTGTGCTGATTATTTTAAAATACACGTGGAAACATGAATTTAAGCTCCCATTATTGTTTCATTTCGTAGTGTAACTTTCATAAACTTCACAAGTTACACTACACTTTACAGTACCTACTTGCATATAATTTTTTAGTTGAAGAAGAAGTTAAACTTTTAAAAATTAAAAAGTAAAAAATAAAAACTTTTACCAAAAAAAAAAAACAACTGACTTCCAAAAAAAACTACAAGTGAAAAATAACTTCAATTTTGGAAGTCGGTGACAAAAACTAAAATACATATCCAAAGAAACCGACTTCCGAAATTAAAAGTAAAAAAAACATAACATCATACCTATAATACCCGAAGTGTTAGGAAGAGGCGTACTTACACCATTTGGCCAGTTATATTTAAGTCCAATATGATAGGGGACGAGCCTATTACCAACTATGGGGCACAAATCCAGACTACGAGCTGTAACTGAGAAATTCTTGATGGAAAAATCCAATAGCATATTGCCCGAGCTGGGAATCGAACCCTAGACCTCTTATTTGGCAGCAGCGCTTGCGACCACTACACCAACGAGGTAGTCCATTGAAATAACGTTCACTTTATCATTAATTAGTCTATTTACTTTGCAAAACAAATGATACTTGCCTAAAAAAAACTAACAAATAGAGGTATAAATTGAGGAATAGACGACCCTAATACCAGAAATCATTCAAGCATTCATGATTTATTTTACATTTCCAAAACTTTCATATACCCGAACAAAATTACCTCAAAGTTTAATAACGTAGTTTACACTTTCCAAATCCTTGCTAAGCCGATTACACCTAACATTGTTCTATTTATATTTTCAAAGGATTTTCTCAACTTAAATCGACCTAACATCAACTAGAATTTCCAATACAACTTCCATAATAATAGTTTACGCTCCATTGCTTGAGTTTATTGCTTTTGTCACAACTAAAGAGCCCATTGATATAGCTAGATCCCTAGATTACATAAATTCCTTTGTAAGGCTGCAAATAGTTATCGAATCCTCCCTTTTGTGTTGTTCATCTGTATCATTGTCGGGTCTCGTTTGGGCTTCATCTTAAATAGTCAAGGACGGTGGGGTATTGGAATCATTATATTTCGTGATGCAGTATTCGTGGAATCATCTTAGACAGCGGGATATTGGAATTATTATATTTAGTGGTGCAATTGGAGGATGACCACTGCCTTATATAGTTTTCCCATTGTGTTAACAAACGGAATGCTGAGCATGTGATTCTGGATTCGGTTTCCAGGACTACTTGTCAGTGGTGGTTCTCAATCATGATTTTTATAGCAGCCCAGAGTTAGAATTTTTGTGCTTAGTTATCAGCAATACGCTCACCTCCTATTACATTAAGTTTCTTAGAAACAGGCAAACTTAGAATGGAACATATACCTCTGCCTTCCTCTCTGGCCAATGCTTGTATAAATGATTTACAGCACGAGCACGTTCGCACGGACCGCCATAAGTTAAAAATCCAACAGTGTTTTTCAGCGCGTTGGTATGCACTCTATTGGATTCTCAATCAAAATCAAAAGTCTTTTTTTTTTCATTAGGCTGCGAATCAACACTTTACGAACGTCAAAATTACATAAGACAGTCCCCCACAACGCCCGCCCATCACCACTTCCTAGTGCTTTAGCTGGAAAGAAGAAGTGGCGGAAAAAAACTCTCCAGCAACACAGCTATCTGTTTGATTGGATAAACTTGATTCTATACAAAAATAGTAGGTAAGCAAAATAATTAACATTATGATACAGAATATTAAATTAAATCATTTGCCATTATGTCGGATAGCCATGCCAATATACCAACAAATAAAATGAAAACTATACTCAAGCAAAAAAATAAATGTACTAGCAAAAGCATTATACTAAATGACAAGCCTTCAGGCTTAAAGGGCGTGACAGCTTAAATATGCAATGCTCGGTTAAACACCGAGGGTTGAAAAATCCAGTGCACAATAAAATACCGCCGCGATATTTTTACGTCTGTGCGAATGTGGACGAAGTGGTGACCAACTCTAGCTTCACTTTGTCAACTTTTACATTTGTAGATCAGCTTGTCAGTAACTTTGAAAGTGTTTCGTGAAAGTTAACCAAGGCTTAATGGATTTTTTTCCCACATTGCAGACCGATTTCTAATTTGATCAATTGCGGTGTTATACGTACGAGAATATGCTCATTCCCCTGTAGGCATCGTAAAATAATTATTTCAAAACACGAAGGGTCGTTCCGAAGAAATAATTGAAGCGAAGCTTATCCCAAGGCTCTCTTCTTGGCCCGCTAAAAAAACTTTATGATAATGTCCTGATATAACGTAACGCTATATATATTTATATACCAGCCAGGCCAGGCTGAGTATTTTAACGGGCCCAAAAAATCAGTAGGTCTAAAGTACGAGTGGTGTAACTTACTGCTTGAAATGTAAGAGGGTCACGTTCTATGGTAATAACTTGAGTCCGACTAACTTCTGAATTGGCTGTAAAAGTAATGATTCGGACACGGACCCTCAGTTGTCCTTGGTAGTTTGACAATTCAAATGAATCAACCACGATTGTAGACAAGTAATAGACAAGAGACACGAAATGACAATTAAATAAAAATATATATATACTGGAATAGTAGGTAAGGAAGTTATGTTGTATTTTGAAAGAATTTATTTTACGGGCTCAAAAATTTAATAATAGTTTTTTTTTATGTTTCTGTAAGAACTTAATATTTTCTGTCCTACAACATTAATTTGTAGTTCAATGAATAAAGATGGTGTAGCATTACATATAGATAAAGAGTACTTTACGTATTCCTGAGGCATCTGTTTCAGTAAAAATATAAATAAATATGGTTAAGTTTACTTATACACTTCAATTTATCTCATAATGCTATATAATTTCCAACAAGAAAGGACCACCATCCGCTTCAATGCACCGGGATGTCTTCCGGGACCAATTTCCTCAAGATAATTAACTAAACGAAATTCTATTAATAACTCAGCAGGTAGAGACTCATTCAAGATACCAGCACAACAGGAAGAGGAGTAATTGTCAAGAATTACTGGAGTGAAACTCGACCCCAAGGGCGTCTTTCGCTAAGATTTGCTTACGCACTTTAAAAGTGACAGCTATGGGTTCACGCCTCTTTGGGTAATATTTTTAAAGATTCCTTTTTGTTTTGTTTCGTTTGTCTATTGTTTTATGTTTGTGCAAATGATTTTTTTCTTATCTTTCTGGATGGTGGCTATGCGATCTTAAATTTTCTTGTTTTTAATTTCATGATTGCACCAATATTATTTTTAATGTGTTTTTTTTTTTTATGATGACAAAACCTGCAGTGACGCCAACGCTACCTGAGGGGCAATTCTCGTAATTTTAAGAACAATCACAGTCTGATCTCAGTATCAATCTGTCAAAAATTGTCCGATTTTTTCATAAATTTTTACACGCTTTATATTAGCTTCACTTGTTTGTTTGTACCCGACTCCTTAGGGCGCGGTGCCTTTTCACCCGCTTGAAATGGTTAGATTTCATTTAAACTTTGTAAACTTATCGAGGACCGATGACAATTCAATCATTTTAAAAAAATAGAGAAAAATAGAAAAAAATAAAGGATAAAGAAACTGAAAAAATCACACTTTTGTAGTTAGTTGAACTAAAAAATAGAAAATAAATAATAGTGTCAAAAACTAAAAAACACGCTTCTATAACCAAACTAAAAAAGTAGAAAATAATTTAATTAAAATAAAAAGCGTGGGGTGCTTGACATTAATTGATTATAAAAATACCGCAAAAAGCACCCCACGCTTTTTAATTGAATTAAATAATTTTCTACGTTTTTAGTTTGGTTTTTAAAGCGTGTTTTTTAGATTTTTAAACTATTATTTTTGAAATTTGGTTGTCGCTGAGATGAGACTGCGACTAGATTTTGAACGTTTTTAATTACGAGAATTGGACGTCTGGTATTTGCATGATTTGGATTAAACAATCTGCCTAGCCTTCTCCCAACTATGTAGGGAGCGGCTTCCAGTCTAACTGAATGTAGCTGAGTACCAGTATTTTACATGGAGCGACTGCCTATCTGACCTCCACAGCGCAGATACTAGATACTACGATACCCATTGGTAAAACTAGTTTGATGTCTGACGACCTATAACGACTGTCAAAGATCCACGGATGACAGCCGGGACTAACGGCTTTAAGTGCTTTCCGAGGCACGAAGGGGTCTTGGTACGTAAAGATGGTCACCCATCCACGAACCGACCGCGCCAAGCGTAGCTTAACCTGATCGAACGACCCGTGCGGTTGTTAGAACTTAGCCACAAGCCCTTTCTTCTTTTTTTTGGATTGAATGTGTTCACCAATTTATTGTATAAGTCTTTTATAAAGTATAGCCTAGTGTTGAGTATCAAGCTCCAGGTGTGCTGCTGGTGGTCTTGACTTAATAATAAAAACGACTGTATTTCTTGATAGATAGGTAATTTATTTTAGACGACCGAAAATGTGTGCGCACGCTCAGGTGTCGGCGAACGAGTGGCGGCGGGGGAAGCGCGCGGTCGCGGTGTGGAGTGCGGCCCGATGTGATGTTACGAACACCTAGCATATGGTTGAATGTATCTACACATAATTTCGAATTAATACAAACACAACAAACTTTCCATTTCAAATTATACCCCACACTGGGTTGATGTGATGGGGAATAATTTTGAAATGAAACTTTGGTATGACAAAATATTTATCAGAACTTTATGAATTCACACAAAGTTTAAACATAACAGTCGAGACGAGTAACTCTCTTACGTAGGTATACGGAGTTTATTTTAATCAAATTAGACAACAATGTGAGTTCTGTTACGTATATTTATGTTACTGCTAGTTTTGCACCATATGCTTGTTAAAGTTTCTGGGAGTTTCAGACTTTCAGAATGGAATAAAGTGATAATGAAAAAATTTGAGCCCTTTCGACTGTAATAGAATTATAATAATTGTCTGACGTTTGTCTAATCGGTCACTCAAATTATGATGCACATGAGCTTATGCTTAAAGTCCGTTTACAGTTATTTCTCCTCTGACAGTAGCAACCCAGCAGCAACCTTATTATAACAATAATAAAGATCATTGTTATGTTAACAGACGTGTCATTGACATCAACTCAACAGAAACCATAAAGAATCGACAATAAACATCACTTTGATTTTGACAGTGACGCAAATAAATAACTATGAGCTGACTGTAGACCGCTACAAGGATCTTTTGGCGCTATTTGTAAACATTAATGATTTGTGAAACGTCCCTTGAAATGTATTTGGAAAAACAATATGGCGATATTAGTTTCAATTTTGTATAATATGCATGACTTACCAAAGACAATGAAACAAAACATCTATACCTACATAGCATAAGCATAATTAAGACTATAAGAGCGAGTGGGCCGCAATCCACCACGCGGGCCAAATGCGGGTTGGTAAATTTTCTATGTCATCGAATTTTTTTTGGTCTTGATCACGATGTTTGCCTTTACCGTTTTGCGAGCAGTGGTGAAGAAATAATTTACAGAAAGTAAAGCGCCACTCTGGGTTCTTTACAACCTATAAACTCGTAAGTCAAGGCCCTTGTCTTACTGCTATCACTGCTCGACTATACTTGTACCTACATCCTCACACCGAAAATACGCTATTAATTTTATACATTTAGTTTGAAAGAAGCATCCATATTGAATGATGTGAAAGTGCAAAAATTTTACTTAGATTCGTAAAAATTCTCAAAAAGTGTTATCATAAAATCATTTTGAAACGAACACTTAAAAACTCTTTACGCAGCGTTCGAGGTTGAAATTAAAAATTTGAATGCTTAGGCAAGCGGTGAATAATAAATCTTTGTAAGCCAAGTTAAGCCAACGGCAGTTACTTGGAGCTTCTCCAATGCATCTTAATTCCTTATTGATTTTGACAGCTGAAATCGGCGAACTAAGTTCCAGTTAGTGATGTTAGCTGATATCTTACGTAATTTTCTTGTATAGCCTGTAACTTGCACATAAGTATGGTATTCAGCTTGTTTCAGAAAGGTGGGATCATTTAGAAGGGTGTGGTATCAAACTGAACAATTTTCTTCATGGGGCGAGTATCTTAATCGCAAAAAAAATATCAACTGTCCCATACAAAACTTCAATACTTATGTACCTACTCGACCCAAATGCACAAGACGGTACTTTTTTTTATTTATTGGCGTAATCCATCACCACTGGATGATGTGTAGCTTACGTCTGGGAGTAATCTTTTGCGTGAGTAGGTAATAACTAGCACTTTTATCTCTAAAACCAAAAGTAGGAGTATTACATATTCAGCCTATAACGTTCTCACTGTTGGGACTCAGGCCTCCTCTTGGTGAGAGGGAGTGGGCAGTAATCCACCACGCGGGCCCAGCGCAGGTTGGTAGATGTCACATGTCTTCGAATTTTTTGGTTCTAGGACATGCCGGTTTTCTTACGATGTTTTCCTTCACCGTATGAGAGCAGTGGTGATGAAATTATTTACACAAAGTAATGCGCCTGGCTGGGTTCGAATGCACGACCTACAACTCGTAAGTCGCGGCTGTTTCCACTGGGCCACCACTGCTCTACAGTATGTAAAGAGGAGTAAAGAGAGTAGGAGAGAGTAAAGTAGGAGTATTAATATGTCTAAAATAATTCATACCACAAAACAAAGTGACGGTTAATCTTCATACACGGAACCATTCCACATCGCAATGTACAAACTAATTTATATAAGCACATTCGTGGATTGTACGAAATATTACGAAGTTACCCCGAACGAGTTGCCTGAATTGTGAAATGTAGTACACAGGAGAGATGAAGATAGAGGCTGTTAGATAGATGAACAATACTTTTCTTCTCATACATGTTAAAAATTACTTATAGTTCGGTAAATTGTAGTGAACAGTCTCGTGGCTAAGTAATAACATCCTCACGGGTCGATCGATCACACAAAAAAACTACGCTTGTCGCGGTCGGGCTGTAGATGGGCGACCATATTTACATAATCTCAGTATGTAAAGATCCCTCCGCAACTCGGCAAGCACATTAGGCCATTGGCCCCGGCTGTCTTTCGTGGTTCGTTAACAGTCGTTAGGGGTCGTCAGAAACCCGAAAGACTGACAAACGGTCTTACCAAACAGGTAAAGCGTTACCCATCAGCAACTGAGTTGTGGAGGTCAAATAGACAGTCGCTTCATGAAAAATACTGGTAGTCAGCGGCATTCGGTTTGACTCGAAGCCGACCCCAAAAATTCGGAAATTGGGAATAGGCTAGGCTGATGATGACATAGATGGTAGTGATTAATCTATACATATTATAATAAAGTCGCTTGTCGAGTCTGTCTATTTCACCAAGTATTTCTTATAAAATACATTTAGAGAATTTATTCCGGCATGCCTATCCCCACGGTAATAAGACGTGAATTTATGTAGGTATATGTGTATTAAAGTTACGTATCATAGAGAATAGTTATTTACAATTATGGAGTGGTTTTGATGCTGTTAATAAGACGGTTAATAAGAAGGTGGTTACAGACTTTATCTTGGGTTACGATGGCAGATTTTATATTGTTGACATTAACAGTAGGTACAATAGTTACGTTCATAGAACAAATAAAAGGTACCAAAAGCAAGAACAAAAAGAGCGGTAGCTCTGACTAGAATGAAAAATCAAACGATTAAAAACTTTACTATTGATCCAAATTTATAGTTAAACCTTTTGTAACTGTCACAAAAATAATGAGAACCCGACTTTGCTAATAATAAACAAAATTGAATGAAAATATCCACCAGACTATAAAAAACTTTGATTGCAAAAATTGGAACACACCTGCGCCCGACAGAAATTAGTGAACTTTCTACCATGCCAATTTTTCGACTGGAAAAATATAGAGGGAAAATGAATCTACGATCAGTTTCACAATCCATTGAGCTGAATAATAAAACTACGGCGCGATATAGTAGAACAGAGGCATCGATTTATAGCAAAATGTACGAAAAAATCGCAATCGTGCAATTGGGTAATGGGTTGAGGTGCTTGGTTATTCTGGTTCGATGGCGAACTGAAAAATGGGTTTTAGGTTAGTATACATAATAATGATTTGTTTGTCGATTTTTATCTTGAAATGGCATTTAACAGAATCTGCAGCTAAATCGTATTGGCTGTCAAATGGCGATGGAACCGTAAAATTGCGATTGTAAGATGAGTTAATGACGGAATGACAATTTTACAACAAAATTAGCCATACTTTTATTATTTTGCTAAAATAATTTTATTTGATTAGGAACCGTTATGCTTGTTTCCTATAAACAAAAACGGATCGTTTTACTTACCAATGGTAGCATTTTTTATTTCCAAACTGGGCAAATAAATAGTTTTGTAAGCTAATTTGACCTATGATAGCATGTCCAAATATGGGGGTCTTCTGTGCGAGAAATAATGGTCTTTGCTTCATTATTGGTGAAGAAACAAGAGTCTTAATTTTAACCTACAATGACTGTCCGTAAATTATAGGAATCGGCCATTACTAAGGGCTGATTTTTCAACAGTCAGATATCTTACTTATATCTGAGGAATAAATATTGCGGTTTGACAGCTTTTGTATAGAAAATATGTCAAATTGACAAAAAAGTTATCTAACTATTTAAAAAAGTCTAATTAGAAAAATAAAAATAAACTATGATTCAAAATCGTTGAGAAGTTCTAAGTTCTCTATTTTGTTTTGATGCACTACATACAGTTTCGATTACCTATTAGAATAGACTATTTTATACTAAAAACAGATTATTTATTTAATTTTTTCAATGTTATTGAGGATAATCCTCTATAAAATTGAAAAAAATAAAAAGCTAAAACACGCATAAACGAAATACCTTCAATAAACGAAGCGTTTTTGTTTCGAAATAATATAAAGTGAAACATAATAAGGTGTAATGAGCTAATAAACTAAAGATTTCGTCTTTCTCTTGACTCATTAATGATATCTTTTTTAAGGATAATAAGACCATTTTCCGAAATACTATCAATTGTTACGACGATTCTCTTTTTCTTAGGAAACTTGTTAGGCAAAATATAAAATAACTCATGCGAATGTTTTCCCGTTAAGATCCACCAACCCGACTTACCGAGTTATAGGTCGTGAGTTCGAACTCAGGCACAGCCACTTACTTTACTTTGAGTATTTAATTTCATCACCACTGAACTCAAGACGGTGAACGAAAATATCATGAGGAAACCGGCCTATCTTAGAACCAAAAATTCGAAGACATGTGACATCTACTGGGCCCGCGTGGTGGATTATGGGCCACTCTCTCTCACAGAGTCGACGCGTGTGACCCAGAAGTGGGAAGATTATAGGCTGATCAAGATAACATGGGACTGGGCCGGACACGTTGTCCACATGTCGGATGCATAGAGGGCTAAGAACACCACAGCATGGGTTCCAGAACACGTCCAATGGCATCGCAGAAGACCTAAGCGTCTACGGGATGAACTTGACGACTATAATATGTGAGGGATTGATCCATATTGGCTCAGGATCGAGTTAAATCGAAAAAGAAAAAGGAGGGTTTTGCCCCGCTGTAGGACAATACAAGCTGATTATTATATTATAACATAAACCTACCTATTTCGATAGCTTTATCTGTTACGAAAAGAAAAGAATAAGGTAAGAGAAATCGATAATATTGATAGCAAAATATAACAAAACCTTCGCAACTTGTTTCCGCAAGTTTTGGCAGACAGAACAGATTAACATTAAATGTGGTAACAGTCCCATTACATAATATTAGATATTCGGTTTCGTAGAAAGCGTTCAGTACCTACTTTAACAAAGACCATTTTGGTGTTCTGACAGTCAAATTTTATGCAAAATTTTCTGTCATTTTCTGCATAGAAAATGTATTGTTTGACCGCATCAAACTTTCCGCTTACAACTCCGGCGATGCAATCCCGTACACAAAAAATCACGTGTCAAACTGTCAACTCATACGGGCAAAGACTCTTGTGCAACAGACTGTTTATAGTATTTTACCACCACAGGATCTGTAGCTGTCGGATGTATCAGATATATTCACAAATTGATTTACCGGCCGCAAGGGCCCCGAGGTGCTCATCGATTTTACGCCCTACTTCGCCCTCACATAATGAACTTTGCAGTGCCATAGATAAAAAACAATTGCTTTGTAGTTTGTGCTAAAAATACATAATACAAGAAGGTTTTATCAAGTAATTGCAAATTGTTGGCGCACAAAAGCATTTGAGTTTTGATTTTCTAAGTTGCTATTGGCAGGAACCAATCAAAATACAACCTTATTGCAAAAGCTAATAACAGTTGTTTATAAGTTACTAATAAACTCTTGATATTGATTTTAAGTTGCGCAATATCGAAACTTGAGTAACGCCTGTCCATCTGAGGCCAACTTGATTGATTACTTTTTCTGTGGTTCGATAGCTCAAATTACGTGCGTGTCGATATAAACATCACTTGTGTTGGGAAAATATATGTTTTGGCGAATTGTACATATCTATGTTAGCTCACCAACGACTATTTCGTAGCAATAATAAACGTAACTAAAGTACTTTTACCATTTTAAATAGATTTTATTTATAGAAGATAATTTTAAAACAAGTATTTTGGGAAAGTCTCCTTAGTTAGGACCAATAAAACATGGATCAGGGTTGTCTTTCGTGATTGATTTAAAGTTTATGTAACTTTGACACAAGCTTGAGTTTTTGTGAGTATTATTCTACCTGATAAGTTAAGCCTGGAATAAACACCCTCGTAACTTGCATAGCATTGTGGCATAACCTTCCGAGTGTCCTGCCAAGGGTGCAGGTTGTTCAAAAGAGATAACGCGGCCCCTGGCACACAGGCAACTGAGGGAACACGGGTGGGTTTTAGTGAGTAAAAGTCTGACACGCCCTCCCACTCAACTCAGAGCGGGAGAAGTTATTTGATGATTTCCCAGCCAAAAAAAACCTCCCAAGTGTCACTAATGAGAAGTTTGTCATCCAACAATTATTTACACCGTTAAAATGTTAAAATAAGGTTTTACTAAAATCCAAGGCTACAAGTTAGTGTAACCGTAAAACTTGTGCCACAAACACAATACTATAAAATTAATAACTAAGTAGGAAAATCAAAAGAAACCAGTTTAAAGTAATGGTGGGATTTATACTAGGTCGATTTTTGCCGTGTGGCTGATCGCTTACCAAATCAGCTCATAAGCCGAGCCCTTTGTACAGGTCGATAAAAATTGCAGATTACAGATGGTCGAAAATGCATAACATGGTTATTCATACGGTACATTAGTTAGACACTGGCATTGTTTAGTTCAGAACATATACCAGTTGAATATCAACAGAATCAGTGTCCTAGTAATCAAATTGTAGGAATTGTTCCAGCAGGGTATTCACGTGTTTGGTGATACCTCGTACACACTGGGAAAAAGTCATTTTTTAATTTTTTCTTACACTTATGGTATAGCATTATCGAGTTCCCTCTCATAGTGAGAGTAAGCCATAATGAACCTCGCGAGCCCAGTGTGGATTGGCGGATATCACCTGTCTTCGACTTTTTTGTTTCTAAGGGTTCCTCAAGATAATTTCCTTTACCGTTTTGAGACAAGTGATGATGAAATAATTAACATAAATTAAAGTACCTGCTTGGGTTCAAACCCACGACCTTAACTCGAAAGTCGCGGCCATTACCCCTGAGCCACTACTGCTCTCAACATAATGGTATGCCACAGGCAATTAAAATCGCTCTGTGTAAATCAGACTTGAATGTTTTGTGTGTGATGAAAATGTACAACTTGTGCCGAAACCATCTTGGAATACAAATTTGCCATAATGCGAATGAGCCTTTACAGAACAGAAGGAGTTGTACTAGGTTACCGTACTGTAGAAAACTATAATTATACTCCATAATAACTTCTGTGCCACTGACATAGGTACATAAACAAACGGTTGTGTCTGTGGTTAAATCAGTCCGTATCCTATTGATTAAGATGTTACCCGATACTTGTAGCTCCAGGCAATATCAATAAAGTTTGCCTTAATAACTCTTCACAGACTCATAGTACGGATGGCAAAATAAATACCTAACTAAGTATGCAGGCAAATTGGAAATACATGATCGTATGTCACTGTTTAAGCATAACGATGCTTTCTAAAAAGTTTGAAACAATTAAATATTCTCATGTCAAAGCCGTAGTCTTATATTATACCACTTTGCCCTTTAGGGCAAACTATTAGTTTGTTAGAGGAGCGGACGATCAAGTCGTTACCAATGATACCTCATTTGTCAAACTATAATAAGTAGTTCAGAAGTTATGAGTATGTACTGGTATATTCAGCTGCACTCGGTTAGACTGTAAGTCGACCCCAAATGTATCTGCTTAGCCTTTTGCCATGGCTAGGAAAAGTCTAGGCACAATGATTGATGTAATAATAATGTAACTCTGACGAACGTCATATGCTTTAATATCGTCAACCTACCTAGCAGTTTTAAGACTATTGAAAATCAAAACTCATCATCATCATCATCTCAGCCCGGAATCACCCACTGCTGGGTACAGGCCTCCCCCTTTTTCCACCATACTTCTCAGTTCCGTGCGTCTCTCATCCAGGTTTTTCACGCGACTCTGACGATATCATCCACCCAACGCGCTTTGGGACGGCCCTGGTTTCTTTGGCGTAACCTTGGTCTCAAAAATCAATATTACCTAACATAAAAAAGCTGTGAACCTATTTCTAATGTAATTTTTATGTCACGTCTAAATGCACGTTGTCGTCTTTATTATACCTATTGGTTTCATATAAAGTATCAGAATTATTGAAAGTTTGCCTGTATTTATTTTCAAACGTATAAGCTTTTTTTTGAGGCTAGTAAATCATCAAATAAATTTACCCGCTCTGGGTAGAGCAGGTGTCAGACTTTTACTGACTGAAAGCCACCCGTGTTCCCTCAGTTGCCTGTGTGCTAGGGGCGACGGTTTCTCTTTCGAATAACCCGCACCCCTGGCAGGCATCGGCCCTTGCGGACCCCACCAGTTGGTGCTGACATATCTTTGAGGTGCGCTCGATACGCTTTTTAAATTCGGGTGTAGGTAACTTTGTAGGAGCTAGTCTAGTAGTTTTCATCTTATCTATTTTGCACACCATACTCACTAATAAATTGCTACCAATAAGTAGGTCGTAGAGTGTTAACTGTAAAGTAGTTAGTACTATTTTGAGGTTTATGCTAGTTCATATAAGTTGGTTTAAATGCTAACATTAACGTTTGAATGTTAATCAATTACGGGAAATATTCTATTTAAAATGAAAGTTTTTCATGTTTGGAAAAACTGTATTATTATTCTTTTATCACTTTAACTTGGTATGTAAAAATAATCAACTTGAAAAGATTTCATGAAATGTTTTCTTTTGACAAGTAATGTCATTGAAAAGTTAATAATTGTCCTTAAAATTTTCTGTATTATTTTATTTGTTCATATGCTGAAGGTTCAAAGAAATACATATAAAATATATACGCATTTGGCAACATTTCACCTTATAAACGCCAGTAATTCCGTCCCAACAATCTTCTTAACCTTCGGGATACATCGTGTGGTTCCGGAAGAACTCGTGTGCATCTTACGTCGGATATTGCTATACTATTGGTGCTAATGGGTACGGCTCGTTTTACTGATCTTTGAAAATATGTCTCAAAGAAGAATCAAATAGAACTCCCACACTACGTGCGAGTTTTATTTTAATAATTTTTCTTTTGAATTTCACCGATGTTGTCAGATGTAATTTTATATTCGTTATGGGACATTTAATTTGGATTAACAGAGGTTATACGCGTAAACAAACATCAAAAGTGACAAATGAAGATGTGAAGTCTGCCCACGGGTCCATATTATAAACTGTCGATTGTTCCACCATCCAATGCAATCTGGTTGGATCGGACCAAATCCGATCCACCAACAACCAACCAACCAATCTATTGGAATAAAATAAAGCATATTATTACATATTACTATCTAATCCTGTAAATAGTTTAATGGCTCTGTCCAAAATTAGAATTTAGAAGTTTTAATTTATAATCGGCTATCGATTAGTGCAACATCGATAAAAAGATCCCTCAATTAGCAATCTTACACAAAACCACAGTATCAAAAAAACAGTACAAAGTGCAAAATAACTTTAATTTCAGAAGGCGGTGACTTGAAAAACGGTGAAATTTTTGTCATCGCCTTCCGAAATTAAAGTTATTTTTCACTATGTAGATAGTGTTTTTTCGGAAGTCGGTTGTTTTTATTTTTGGAAAAAGTTTTTTTTGGAAAAAATAGTACGTTCATCATCCTTGGGGTCAAAACAATGCATATCTATGCGATAGCAGCAATCGCAGTTCAAATGCTGTAATTTTTTTAAGAGTTCAGTTGTCTGTCTCCGAGACGCATCTTGAGATCTATATGAAATTTAAATGGGACCATTTCGGAATAAACCCCTTTCGAACAAAAATAGAATTTTGCAAATTCGTCTATAAATGATGGAGTTACATATACATTTAAAAAAATATAAACATGTCGAATCGATAACCTCCTTCTTTTTGAAGTCGGTTAAAATAGGGTCTCACAGTGGCTGCACATTACGCTGTATGATAATGGTGACTCGTTAATCGCCTACAAACATTGCACCAGCTCGAGAACTAAAGGGGCTTTATACACTGACATGGCAGCGCCGGATTAAGCCGGCTCAACGTGTCGGCTTCGAGCATCCGATAATATTCCGAGCACAAACTAAAGGCGCATGGGCGGCAGGAAACCGGTGCGGTACAGACATGACATCTCGACAACAAGAGCCGGCGGCGACAGGCCGGCTAACCCCACAACCGTTTTCGTAGTACCCACGAGAATAAGCAGAGATCTTTTCATGTTACCCGCTCTCAAATAAAATAGGCCTAAAATAACCGTATCATTGCTTGCAAATCGAAAAGAAATTGGATTTCTCTTGATATAACCGTTTCAACAGCAGCAAAAAAACTCACCAATACATTGGAAACTACAAATGTTAGAAACCGGAGCAATATTACCCGGGGGCATTTGGTACTGACTTCATTTATTGGACGGGGCTTTTAAAATCCAACATGGTTCGTTAAAAATATCCTAGTGAGTCGTTATTCAAACTGTGAGTGTCAACATTGCGGGGTAACATTCACTTTAATTGAACCACAGTACAGTACCTTTATTTGTGGGAGATAATTATAGTGGACTATTATATAAAGGCAATACGTTGTCTTTAACAGAAGAGGTCTTAATGTCTCAAATGTGTGATGTGGGCGAGGAGATGTAAGAAAATTAAAGTTAGTAACATTCTGAATAATGACAGGTCTATGATCACATTATGGAATCAAAAATATTGTAACGACGTTCCAGCTAGTAGGTGAGGCTCGAGGGCAAATCAATCAACACACTGCCTTGCGAGGTTTGTGACAATCACTGAACACTCGTATGCCACTCAATCTCACAGTTTTCAAATCAATGTCCGCTTCGATCATCCTTCTCGATCTTCTTGGCGGTACGTCACTGCCTCACACTCCCCAGGGTTACGTCAAGTTGACCGCTGTCAAAATTGTTCTAAAATCAACTCTTGTAGCTTCGTTTTTTTTTTTTTGGGTGAGAAATCATCAAATAACTTCTCCCGCTCTGGGTGGAGCGGGAGGGCGTGTCAGACTTTTACTGACTAAAACCCACCCGTGTTCCCACAGTTGCCTGTGTGCCAGGGGCCGCGGTATCTCTTTCGAACAACCCGCACCCCTGGCAGGTATCGGCCCTTGCGGACCCCCCCATTTGGTGCTGACATCTCTTTGAGGCGCGCGTGGAACACAACGCGCCGTCGACCCGGGCTTGGTCCTTACCGGACAGCGAGCTACCCATTACTCGCCGTCCGCAAGCCCGCGCCTATGGTGGCCGGGAATCAGCCTGGGATTCCCGTCCCCCAGGGTGTCTCCCGCGGCGACTACGGCCGTGAGGGCGCATATACTGCCTCTCCCTCACGTGCGCCGCCTCCCTCTTCGCGAGCATTACTGCTTCGCAGAAGGAGGTGACGGCTAACCATTCACTCTCGCTCCAAACCATGGCCTGCACCAGGGCCGGACGCGAGAGATCGCCGCCGCCGATCGCCTCCACGAGGACACGGCGGTGCTCCGCCCAAGCCGGGCAGACCGCCACCGTATGCTCCACCATGTCCTCAGGGCGATCTTCACAATGGAAACACCCGGGCGTTTCCTCCCGCCTTATGCGAAACAGGAACCTCCCGAAACAACCGTGTCCGGTGAGGACCTGCGTCAGGCGGAAGGTGAGGACGCCATGCCGCCTCTCAAGCCACTCCTCAAAGAGGGGACTTACCGCCGCTATCGTGGCGTGCCCATCTTGTAGCTTCGTTAAACCTTTAGACGCGCTGACATATATAAAAACGGTTCTTGACAATAAAAATGTTAGCTTTGTTATGAAACGTAAACAAATAGTGGCTACACAAGTCACACACAAAGCACACAACATTCAGTCAATGACCGTGTGATTCATACGATGCTATACTTCGGTCTTTTACAGACAATTTTCTACTAGAAAAAGCCGACTGAATTGATTAGTATGTCGGCGCTGCCGCTTTTCTAGACTGTCAATCGAAGTCTTAAACAAATGTCAATGTCAAAAACGAACACCGAGGACTGGAGAGGCAGCCATCTTGCAAAGAAGAACGGTTGACTTTTGGATCCGCTAGAGGTATATATGTTCTGTGCTCTTGGATTGCGGTGAAGGCACACACAACCACGTTCTCGGTGGACGTTATATTTTGGGTGCATCCCTCGTTATCTAAGTGACCTATAATCATTTTATAAAGTGTTCGATTGAATTATTGAGAATTATAAGTGAAGTGATTGTAACAAGAGTTATTTTATTGAAATACTGTCTTCCTACCCGATAATCCACGCCTACCTGAACATGGAGAAGACATTAGATGATACTCGAACCACTTCAAGTAAATTAATCTACGCTAGAGAATTCAGGACATTAAGCTTTGACCAACCAGATAGACAATCAGTGAGTGGTGCTAACTGAAGTCATTAAAAATTCTGTCTGCTGTTGTTGTTTCTAGAGTAGTGGTTACCCAAAGCATCGTTAAGGATTTAGTGAAGACTTGAAATAATGAGTTGTCTATAAGGCACAGAAATGCGGCTGAGTCGTTGTCAGTTTAAATTTCTGCAGTAATTTTATTAGAGACAAGTATCCCTGCAAGTGTTACATTTCAATCCGTTACAAATCATCATCAGGCTCGCCTGTTTTCAACAATGAGGGGAGGTTCCTGTTTCGTATAAGGCGGGAGGAAACGCCCGGGTGTTTCCATTGCGAAGATCGCCCTGAGGACACGGTGGAGCATACGGTGGCGGTCTGCCCAGCTTGGGCGGAGCACCGCCGTGTCCTCGTGGAGGCGATCGGCGGCGGCGATCTCTCGCGTCCGGCCCTGGTGCAGGCCATGGTACGGAGCGAGAGTGAATGGTTAGCCGTCACCTCCTTCTGCGAAGCAGTAATGCTAGCGAAGAGGGAGGCGGCGCACGTGAGGGAGAGGCAGTATATGCGCCCTCACGGCCGTAGTCGCCGCGGGAGAAGCCCTGGGCGTCGGGAATCCCAGGCTGTGTCCCGGCCACCGTAGGCGCGGGCTTGCGGACGGCGAGTAATGGGTAGCTCGCTGTCCGGTAAGGACCAAGCCCGGGTCGACGGCGCGTTGTGTTCCACGCGCGCCTCAAAGAGATGTCAGCACCAAAGGGTGGGGTCCGCAAGGGCCGATGCCTGCCAGGGGTGCGGGTTGTTCGAAAGAGATACCGTCGCCCCTGGCACACAGGCAACTGAGGGAACACGGGTGGGTTTTAGTCAGTAAAAGTCTGACACGCCCTCCTGCTCCACCCAGAGCGGGAGAAGTTATTTGATGATTTCCCATCCTCAAAAAAAAAAAAAATCATCAGCCTCGCCTGTTTTTAACAATGTTGCGGTCGGCTCCCAGTTGAACACGGAGCGACTGCCAATACAAATCAGCATCATCTGCCTCGTCTGTTTTCAACAATGTTGCGGTCGCCTCCCAGTTGATCGCGGACCGACTGCCAATACAAATCATCATCATCACCCGCCTAGCTTTTTTCAACTAAGTGACAATGTTGGGGTCGTCTTCCAGTTTTATATAGAGCGACTGCCTGTCCGCTACAATATCCAGCTAAAAAAAAAGAAATGTCAATGGGCACAGCTTAATAATTTTACATTGATGCCAATCTCTTTTGACTTCCCTGGTCCTTTAGTTACCTTTTACGAAACCTAAAGTTCAATACGTTCCTTTGATATCTCAAAACGATGCAATACTATAAAGCCAGAGAGAGTATACTATTTATAAAGTAACTTCCTGTAAGCCGCTTAAAGACATCCCTACTAATAAATTGATAAAAGTTAATAGACTGTTTAGCTTACGATTGACGAACCTTTAAATATTAAATGTCTTTGGGGAAGGGAGATAACCAATTTGCCGTTTGCTTTCTTTAATTTTCATGTCAACGTAGAAAGTTTTAGGGCCATCGCCCTTGCGCCCTGACGTCATATTTCTTTTATTTATTTTTTACAATTTACGTAAGTAATTCAAAGAGAAGACTAAGTAATTCGCAGATTGTTGCAATTATTATTAGATGGCGCTTAAAACTACCATATTTCAATTTCTTTTTGTCTTCTCAAATAACATAAAATTGGCACTAGGTACAAGACTATTTACTGTTCATAGTTTAAAATTAAAATTTTAAAACCCTTTCAGTTATCCGGTAATTACCTCAATCCTCAAAAATAACACAACATGGTCCGTCTGACATAGATTTGAAAACGACACAGTCGTATAATAAGAAATAATTGGGCATCAGAAAAGGACAAATTCCCCTGAGGGGTGGAACTGATTGGACTTCAATTGTTAATGTGAAGAGAGCTCGTATTCTTAAAAGCGCCAAAACACGGATGACCTGACGAAGACAGAAAAAAAATAGGTCAAGTGAAACGCGATGCCCAGACTCGTTTTTCGAGGAATTCTGTGAGAAAGTGAGTAACAATGTCGTCTTTATTAGGATTTACTTTGGCTAATTTATTAATAAGTGCCAAAATAGTAATGCTCTCATAATACATCTACTCAATAAAAAATCTTAAATTCGACGAAGACAGAAAAAAATAGGTCAAGTGAAACGCTATGCCCAGACTCGTTTTTCGAGGAATTCTGTGAGAAAATGAGTAACAATGTCGTCTTTATTAGGATTTACTTTGGCTAATTTATTAATAAGTGCCAAAATAGTAATGCTCTCATAATACATCTACTCAATAAAAAATCTTAAATTCGACGAAGACAGAAAAAAATAGGTCAAGTGAAACGCGATGCCCAGATTCGTTTTTCGAGGAATTCTGTGAGAAAATGAGTAACAATGTCGTCTTTATTAGGATTTACTTTGGCTAATTTATTAATAAGTGCCAAAATAGTAATGCTCTCATAATACATCTACTCAATAAAAAATCTTAAATTCGACGAAGACAGAAAAAAATAGGTCAAGTGAAACGCGATGCCCAGACTCGTTTTTCGAGGAATTCTGTGAGAAAATGAGTAACAATGTCGTCTTTATTAGGATTTACTTTGGCTAATTTATTAATAAGTGCCAAAATAGTAATGCTGTCATAATACATCTACTCAATAAAAAATCTTAAATTCGACGAAGACAGAAAAAAATAGGTCAAGTGAAACGCTATGCCCAGACTCGTTTTTCGAGGAATTCTGTGAGAAAATGAGTAACAATGTCGTCTTTATTAGGATTTACTTTGGCTAATTTATTAATAAGTGCCTAGATAGTAATGCTCTCATAATACATCTATTCAATAAAAAATCTTAAATTCACTGACAGGCAACGCACGCAGAGCAGTGGTGGCCCAGTGGTTACGGCCGCGACTTACAAGTTTTAAGTCGGGGGTTCCAATCGAAGCAGTTTTTTTCATCACCATGACTGCTTTCAAAAAGGTAAAGGAAAATTTATCGTGAGGAAACCGGCTTGTCCTAGAACCGAAAATTCGAAGACATGTGACACCCGCTAACTCGCACTGGGCCCGGGTGGTGGATTATGGCCCACTCTCTATCATAGAGAGGTCTGTGTCCCAGCAGTGGGAACATTATAGGCTGATTATGCAATGCACGGCCTAAACCTAAAGGTCAAGAAGCGTGAAATTTTGCACAAGAGTTTCCTCTATGACGAAGACGAGGACTAAAGAAGTATTTTTTATGTCATAATTTTTGTGGTGAACATATAAAAGAGTATTCTATCTACCTATCTATATGAAGAAGTTCCCCAAAAATACGAGTAAAACCGCGTGCAACAGCAAGTCTAGTAATAACTAAACATCAGAGCTAAACTATTGAAGTAGACTTATTACCGCTAACAGGTCCGCTATAACTTAGATGACACGACAGTTGAGTGCTCAGTCATTAGGCCGTTATGTCGCTGACATACACGAAGGTATAAAGATCACTGCTAGATCAGACCTTGTATAATAATAAGCCTGTAATAGTCCAGCTGTAAGGCAAAAATTATAAACGAAACAATTTTATGTTTAGTTTTTTTATCAGACTATTTCTATTTTTTTTTTCATTTTTTTATTATTTAGACTAACAGAGTCTGAAAAAAAAACTAAACATAACATCCCACTGCCGAGAAAAAGTCTCCCTAATAGCTTTCCAAGTTTCCCTGTGTGTAGCTTTTGATATAGAAAAGTCATGTTTGTTCAATTCTAAAGCTTTACCTGTCTATTAAGACTTGAATTAAACGAATTGCAATAACAGCTTCCGGAATACAAACTTCTGCCCAAGACTGCCTGTTTAGTTATATTTTTAATGACAAAAAAGCTACAATACTTGAAGCAATTAAGCGGAAATGTTTTTTTGATAGACCATGTTGACAAGTCAAACAAGTTTCAAGAAAATAAATGAGCCAGAATCATCACAATTAAGGTTGAAAATTCTGTCACTGCCAGAAAAACAGTAAAAAGATTATTGTCCCTTTAAATGTTAATATTATGTCTTGTTTATTTTTACCTCGAAATAAGTAGCTTAAAAATCCTTAGTATTAGGCTGGTAGGAATGAGTCTCACCTGCTTTGACATGGGACTTTTATAGGTAGCCAGCGAAATGTATGCGTACTAATAGGTTCAGTCACGAGCATACATACCTTACAGTTCGTAGGATTCTAAAGCATTTTTTTTATATTTATTTCAATGGCAATTTTTTCAAAAACAGAAGGAAAACGTTTTCTTTTTTCAAAAGTCGTGTTGCCCGAAGATCAAACGCCGAAGAAATTCAAACAAAACAAAAACAAATGAAAAACGAGTAAAATCCGCACATAATCCATTTTCAAAAGGAGCGCATTAATTTAATAAGAAAGTCTTAACCCTCGTGCGCTTGTGTGAAACTATTAATATATATAAACTATTAATGGATATTGTATGGTCTTACGACCATCGTTTTTTCGAAACCATACCAGTATGAAATAGGCCTTTTTTCAAAGATAAGATTATGATTTCACGAGAAAGACACTTCTGAATTTCGCGTAACTGAAAGGTATTTATGCTTGTGATTAGCATTCCTATAATATTATAAGGGAGATGTTAAGTAATTTTGAAATACCGGTTCTAGAGTGACTTATAACACTATATCCATGCCCTATGTCCGGAGGCATGTTAGGTGGCCGGTACATAGTTCGCGCAGACGTACGGTAATAGCGCAGAGTTAACACGAACACCTCTCTCACTTGACTAGTGCTTGTCATGAGAATTATACTCGTATGACAGCTGTAAGGTTAGTTGTGTGGTGTTAGTGGTCATCATAACGCACGGATCAGAAAACATAATTATGGACATGGCTTGTCTAAAAAAAAGGATAAACTGAGCCCACTTTTTTCAGTTATATTAAAAACAAAAACGGGAGCGATCCCATTGCCATCAACTGCGACACAAATCCATACTTTAAACTGCATGTCGATTCTGTAACAATCTCACCGGGTGAAGTGTGCGTGGAGTGAGCTATCAGTGTCATTCCACCTGATGCTAGGGATGTCCAAGCATTACATTTACAATCATAATCGAGAATTAATAATATTTTTTATCAATCATAATCGAGATTTAAATAATATTTTTTAACTAATTCTGTATTACGATTTCAAAGCTAAGTATTTAAGTGTGCATCATACTTTACTAAATTGGGGGGTTTTTCAAATCAAATAGCAAAACAGAAATTCAGTCAGAAACTCAATGTTGTTTCGTTCTATTTTTTCCTAGAGTAGTCCTTATATTGCCTGAGGTGCAAGAGCGCGTCACGCACGAACAATAAATATAAATAGAATAAAACAAACACATCTTGAAGATAGCGTCTACTAATACTAATGCGAATCGATATTTTTAGTTTTTATGAACCCATTGTAAATGGATTATAGTTTAACAAACGCAATCCCATGGCCTAGTCGCGGTGTGTTTTGGAGAAGCGATTGTCGATCGAGTCCAGTATCTAAAGACTGCGCAACGTTCTTCAGCGTTGGTATCAAAACCTAAACTTATTCAAAGAGACGATATAACCGAGCGTGTCAATTCATCGAGTGGTAGTGTGCCTGGCTGACGGACCATAGCATTAAATCTCACACAAACTATGTGGGAACCCATCTAAACGATTTATGAATAAATCAGTAATTTAAGTAATAAGATGTGCGGATTATTATTCCAATATTTTAGTGTACATACCTATCATTATCATCGTAGTAATACCTACAAAACTCAACTGACCCTAGCGCATCCCGTAGTAGGTACTTGCTATGGCTTCGAGAATATGGTGGAGTGATTAAGATCACGCCGCGTTTCCGCGTAAGGCACTGAAAAAAAATGCAATACCAAACCAACGTCCAATATGTAGGTAGGTACCTACTAACATTTTATTGTAGATAGATACTTACTTATCTAGCCGTTGTCAATAATAAAAGAATAGATATTCATCAAATCATCATCATTTTGATGCTACCTATGTAAAAGTTCAACAGTTCAAATGACACTCGCGTAGGTGCTCACTTCACTGCGCCGAAATAGTGTTATGAATCGGGTGCAGTGATCACCCCGCGCATGCGCGCTAGGCGCTCACATCAATGTAATAGGAAGTTTTTTCTTTTTATTCTGTTCGTATTCGAGTTCAGACAATAATTTAGAGGTCCTATTTGTTTCAATGCTTGTAGAAACCTATTTTAATGTCTAAATCCAACCGGTTTTTGCACATTTCAAGTCGGTTTAGTGCCTCCATTTTGTTTGCAATAATTAAAGTTTAAATTTATTAACTAGGTACTTACCTACTCATTTAGCCTGTACAGTGTCACGTATGCGCACTAAGCACATTAGGAAAACACAATATCAACGTATAATAACAACTTCTAACCATTCATAATATTAGATCATGTTTTTTTTATGACTTGGAGAAAAATGTAATAAACTTTGGACGCGCGAGGCCGCTCAGTATCTTTTTAGTATTAACCTTATCCCGAATGCCTCTCGCCTACTCTGGGCCGGTGCACTGTTGGCATAGCAGACCTCAGTTCCCGAGTACCTACCCGCGTGCCTACACCACTGCTGTTGAAGATAGGTTTACCTAGTAGGTGCTTCTTCAGCGTTCTTCATTGAAGCAACATCTTGATGGATAAGAATTCAGGCCAGTCCATTCATAATCAAAGGATATTCATCAAATCATCATCATCAATACTACATCAAATTATATTTACTGACATTCGTGAAGCATGCGGCGCGCGCACCTTCGCTTCGCGGCGGTATCTCACGGTGATGTTGCCATGGCAACATCACGGTGAGAAACCACGCGCGGCTAGCCGCACTCACTTCACGCGATTCTAGAATCGGGTGAAGTGATAGTGACGTCATTGGCCACATTCCGAATTAAAAAATAGTGCTGCGAGCGCTCATCAATAATTGGCGTTCCGAGATAGATATCACGATTATGACTGCTAAGAACGGTAATTTTTGGCAACAATACGGAACGCTCGTGAACGTGCTAACAGTGCTCACTCAATGCTAGAACCTATTACGGAAGCACTATAATATCTAAGTAAGCTAAAGATATGATACGATTCAAAACCAAACACCACAACTAATGGATATTATCGTAACTCGGAACGTAGCCATTGTCATCACATTCGATTTTTTTAAACTCTTAGCCTTTGACATTGACGCCTTCTATTTATTTCAATGCTTTCAGATTTTTTATGTCTAAATCCAACCGTTTTTTGCTCATAATTATAAAGTCAGTTTAGTGCCTCCATTTTGCATTAAACAGTTGTTTTATTTACGACAAACATTTATAGGTACTTACCAAGTCATTTAAATGATAACGTGTCACACATGCGCACTAAAAACATTAGGAAAATACAATTACAACGTATAATAACAACTTCTGACCATTCATAATATTGGATCATGGTTTTTTGACTTTGAGAAAAATGTAATAAACTTTGGACGCGCGAGGCCGCTCAGTATCTTTTTAGTATTAACCTTATCCCGAATGCCTCTCGCCTACTCTGGGCCAGTGCACTGTTGGCATAGCAGACCTCAGTTCCCGAGTACCTACCCGCGTGCTTACACCACTGCTGTTGAAGATAGGTTTACCTAGTAGGTGCTTCTTCAGCGTTCTTCATTGAAGCAACATCTTGATGGATAAGAATTCAGGCCAGTCCATTCATAATCAAAGGATATTCATCAAATCATCATCATCAATACTACATCAAATTATATTTACTGACATTCGTGAAGCATGCGGCGCGCGCACCTTCGCTTCGCGGCGGTATCTCACGGTGATGTTGCCATGGCAACATCACGGTGAGAAACCATGCGCGGCTAGCCGCACTCACTTCACGCGATTCTAGAATCGGGTGAAGTGATAGTGACGTCATTGGCCACATTCCGAATTAAAAAATAGTGCTGCGAGCGCTCATCAATAATTGGCGTTCCGAGATAGATATCACGATTATGACTGCTAAGAACGGTAATTTTTGGCAACAATACGGAACGCTCGTGAACGTGCTAACAGTGCTCACTCAATGCTAGAACCTATTACGGAAGCACTATAATATCTAAGTAAGCTAAAGATATGATACGATTCAAAACCAAACACCACAAGTAATGGATATTATCGTAACTCGGAACGTAGCCATTGTCATCACATTCGATTTTTTAAACTCTTAGCCTTTGACATTGACGCCTTCTATTTATTTCAATGCTTTCAGATTTTTTTATTTTATTAAGTGTTCAGTGTGTTCACAAAGATTTATTAAAATACCAATACCAACCAACCAACCATACCAATATATTGAAATACCAACTTAGTAATAACCATGTAATAACAATATAACTGCATAATTATGACATGTAGTCACTATGGGTGAAATGTATTTGTGTGTACGTACTTATACAGTGCCTGAAATAAAAATGTTTTTTTTTTTTGTATCACATGAGAAAAAAAAATGCTAAATCATTTTTTCTACTGAGCGTGCTGCTTCTAGGGGGTCAACTTCATGATGCCGCGAACAGAGCGTCATTTGATGTGTGGACTGCATGCACGCCGCCACCGCGTCCAGCTGGAAAGAATGGTAAGAGTTTTTTACTAAGAATTTGATCAATTTCATTCCTATACTCATCAGACTATATCTTTTTTTAAATCAATTGAACCACATAAAATGTAATTGACTTTATTATCAGAATCCTGCAGCTAATGTAGTACCTACTTTCAAAAACTATAACAGTGTGACTTATTTATAATACAATAAAAGATCAGTGTCTTATCCAATCCAAATAAATCAAATGGGCCAACATTATTCATACATTTTGAGTAAATTGTAACTCGTTATTTGCAACATTTCTTAACTCCATGCCTGTTCTTGTCCCAATTTTTTGGGTGTAATAAGTTTATTAAAAATTGTGTGAAATAATGAAAATTTACCTCAGACCGCCACAATTGACTAACAGCCAAGATTGATATGATTAATAAGAGACGGTGTTCTTTAATTGTCTACAGTTCCTTAGCAGCTGCTGGGTCCAATAGGCTCATCTGCCGAGAGATAGAATTGTATCAGAATAATAAAATTCACAGGTGTATTTTTATTTTTTCTGATCCCTATGTTGTCCTTCTGCTAGGAAAGGTTTCCCCATACTTCTTCAGATTTACTAATGTTGTGCCCTCTCCGTATAGTAGGTATGTAAGTATATCTTTTAATGTTTATAGCTTCATGCCAAAAACTTTGGTATGGTGAACCTGATGTAAAGGATGTGGTAAGGGATTCCCTCTTGGCGTCTTATTATTTAAATTAGTACCATTGACAGGGTCAAACTGATCATCATATTATTAAGATGACTCACTAACTCCTCTCCCATCAGCATTGAGCTACAACAAATTACACTTAAATTAAAATTGACATACTATGCTTAGTTAGATGAAGAAAATATTTTACATAAAGTTCTAATAACAGAAAATATATCAGACAATTATAACCACACTGATGAGATTAATGACTGGCAAATAAATAAATAAAAAACAGCTTGATTTATTATAATTAATATGGCTGGTCCAAATGCTAGGAAATGACAACCTTATCGTTTCTATATAAATAGAACAGGGAATTCTGTTTGTAAAAAAACTATCATTATATCACACAAATACTTACAAAACTGAAACATATAAATCAAAAGTGGCTGCAACCGGTTTCTTTTTTTCTGCCAACTCAGGCATATTCTAATATCAAAGGCACTGCACTCAGTTATCTGAAAAACAAGTTTGTTTTAAAAATTATTCACATTAATAGCTTTTAAATACTTAATTATAATATCAGTCTTACCAGACAGACGGGCATAATAAGCATGGTTTTTATGTTTCATTTTTCCGAATATAGGTAGTCATTAAAATCACTATTATTATTCTGATAGATATCTGAAAAAAGCCATGTATAAATTAGTACCTATTCTATAAACTATGTTGACAGGCTTGTTTTACATTTATATGTAGTGAAAAAGTGGCCAATAATATTTGCCATTTTTATGGAAGTGCCAGTCAGCCTAATTAAATTTGCCACTCATACATAGCCAGTCTGCCCAAATAAAAGCAATGCTGGCAAGGAAAACTCAAGTGGATTGGATTGAAATGAACTATTTTTACAAGATTAGCACATAGTTAATGATAACTTACGAACCTTCGTGAACTTTTCATGACTATTCCTGTGGTACCTAACTTTCTCGGCCTAAGACAACGAGGGACCAACTTTGAGCCAATACTTCTCATTGATGTATCTTTTACATAGTGCTTCTGGCACAACACACATTGTGCATCAGTTGTTGTACCTACATCTTGTACTACTAATGCAAAATAACACTTTTATATCACTTGGAAGGTAAGATCGGAAATTAATCAACGTTAACTTTACTAAAAACCGATAAAAAAACTGTAATTGCGGTTGCGGGAAACTAAAAAGTTTTGTATACTTCGAGTCATCACTTTGCTTGCTAAAGTCAGCAACAAAACCGAAATAAATAATGCCGCCAAAATTTGACAGTAACATTTATGAAAAATTGTCTATGGTTTTTCCTAAACAGAGGATTACAATTTTTTAGATTTTTAACGTTCTAAGGAACGAACCTATAAGGTTCATTATTAAATTTTAAGACAGGTTAACGAATTTTTAACAACACAAATTATCTGACAGACTCACATTTAACAGTACTGAAAGATGTCAAATCCAATATTCTTATCATGTTAGTTCCGTAACTCGCCACATTTATGCTCTTTTCTGGCTGTTGATGTAGTTGTTTTTTTATTTTATTGCCATTTCATTTACATTCCAAGCAACTAATCTGAGTGTAACAAATAACCGGTGTTAGCAAAAAGTGACAAATTTCAACGGAATTCATAAGATTATTTATTCTACGTTCCATTGAGATTACAGTAGTCACTTTTTCTGTCCGCAACGCTTTTAGTCCTTTATATTCAATGTACTCTGTGGTCCGCACGACACGAGCCACTTGTGTTGCCAACACAGGTGGCTCGCACCGCGCGTTGTAAAGTTCAAGTAATGAATGATTGAATTCAGTACCTTCGTTAGTGACAATTTTAGTAATGTTAAGAATTATGTAATACTACGATATACAAATAAATACAAAAACAAAAGGAAACTTAAGCGTCAAAGTATTCGTCCGCATCGCTGTCATCAGGAAACATGCCCAGAAGACATGCAGCATTGCCACGTTGGATGGCAATCCTAATTCTTTGGCCAAAGAACGACCCAGCCCTCTGATCACGTGAAGTGTCGACCAGCCCCGGCGTGAAATTTCCTTAAAGACGAGACGTGCACTCGAGCCCCATGACCCGAACGTTTTGACCTCAAACGGCTCAAAACTGTGGTTACCCATAAGGTTACAGTATTTACGCCGCTTGAGGGTCTCAGCAACCGACGCAGCGGCGCCAGCACAGCCCGCCATGCTAGGAACATGGGATGGCGCAAGGGTGTCAACACAGGTTGCGTCCCACATCAGAGGTCTTCCCACCTTCCAAGGCAATAACGTCATGCCGTCTGGTCTCTTCCCATCGTCACGTATCAAGCTGTTTGGTTCTAATACCGCTGGTACGCCGGCGGTGACAAGGGCTCGACGAATAATATCGTTGATGCTGGCATGGCGTGCTATGCGACCTGCGCTCTTGCAGCAGGACAGGCCATGGTGCCCGAGACTGTCGACAGTTTCACCGCAGTGACACCGATGCGGAGCAACACAAGGTGCGCCCAAGCGGAGACACGTAGCGAGCCGAAACTATGAGTCATCCATCATAGTGCCTATGATGAATGACGGGAGTGCCTGAAGCCACAAGCCTGACTCCCATTCTCCCACAGCCAGCAGACGGGCATGCTCAACAGTATTAGGTGACGTATTTGGTAAATACGTCACCTAGGGTATTCCGTATAATACTGCAGAGCGGCACGTCCCACCGTCTCTGGGAGGACGGGTTGTCAGGTAAAACCGTATTGGGACAAGCCATTTTCCAAACGTTCAAAGTATCGGTCAAACACAGTAGGTACCTTCTTCAAAATCGACCAGTGAGAAAGATAAAATATTTCTGGTTTATCCGTACTGTCGACCGAGGAGAGGAAGACCACCCAGGCGAATGGGAAGTGTGGCTTGCTGCCACGCTCGGTCGTCCAGGGCCACATTTAGGATTGAAGTTAGTGTATTTCTTATAATTTGGTCTACTTTTTCTAAAAGTTGTGAATGCTTCCGTTGAATGAATACTAATTTTAAAAAGTCGTTCCGAAACATCATTGAAAATTTTAATTTTCTCCTCAATAAACGTTGGAAAGGATTCGTTGAAAATTGGACACCCTAAGAGGTGAAGAGAGTTTATTTCCGTAATTTATTTTCAAAACATCCATTATAAAAACTTCATCATCTGTCCGTGGTGGAAATTGTGTGTCTATGGGACATTCCGCTACAAACAAAAGTAGATGAATTCGTACGTAATTACTTCTGACCTAAAATTAATTACCCGCAAAACATTTGTTTTTCAATATTTTATCTTTTAGAGAGTTAGAACAAAAAAATCTCCATTGTAGGGAAAACCATAAACAATTTCTCATGAATGTTACTGTCAAATTTTGGCGGTTCTCGACTCGAAGTATACAAAACTTTTTAGTTTCCCGCAATTACAGCTTTTTATCGGTTTTTAGTAAAGTTAACGTTGATTAATTTCCGATCTTACCTTCCAAGTGATATAAAAGTGTTATTTTGCATTAGTAGTACAAGATGTAGGTACAACAACTGATGCACAATGTGTGTTGTGCCAGAAGCACTATGTAAAAGATACATCAATGAGAAGTATTGGCTCAAAGTTGGTCCCTCGTTGTCTTAGGCCGAGAAAGTTAGGTACCACAGGAATAGTCATGAAAAGTTCACGAAGGTTCGTAAGTTATCATTAACTATGTGCTAATCTTGTAAAAATAGTTCATTTCAATCCAATCCACTTGAGTTTTCCTTGCCAGCATTGCTTTTATTTGGGCAGACTGGCTATGTATGAGTGGCAAATTTAATTAGGCTGACTGGCACTTCCATAAAAATGGCAAATATTATTGGCCACTTTTTCACTACATATAAATGTAAAACAAGCCTGTCAACATAGTTTATAGAATAGGTACTAATTTATACATGGCTTTTTTCAGATATCTATCAGAATAATAATAGTGATTTTAATGACTACCTATATTCGGAAAAATGAAACATAAAAACCATGCTTATTATGCCCGTCTGTCTGGTAAGACTGATATTATAATTAAGTATTTAAAAGCTATTAATGTGAATAATTTTTAAAACAAACTTGTTTTTCAGATAACTGAGTGCAGTGCCTTTGATATTAGAATATGCCTGAGTTGGCAGAAAAAAAGAAACCGGTTGCAGCCACTTTTGATTTATATGTTTCAGTTTTGTAAGTATTTGTGTGATATAATGATAGTTTTTTTACAAACAGAATTCCCTGTTCTATTTATATAGAAACGATAAGGTTGTCATTTCCTAGCATTTGGACCAGCCATATTAATTATAATAAATCAAGCTGTTTTTTATTTATTTATTTGCCAGTCATTAATCTCATCAGTGTGGTTATAATTGTCTGATATATTTTCTGTTATTAGAACTTTATGTAAAATATTTTCTTCATCTAACTAAGCATAGTATGTCAATTTTAATTTAAGTGTAATTTGTTGTAGCTCAATGCTGATGGGAGAGGAGTTAGTGAGTCATCTTAATAATATGATGATCAGTTTGACCCTGTCAATGGTACTAATTTAAATAATAAGACGCCAAGAGGGAATCCCTTACCACATCCTTTACATCAGGTTCACCATACCAAAGTTTTTGGCATGAAGCTATAAACATTAAAAGATATACTTACATACCTACTATACGGAGAGGGCACAACATTAGTAAATCTGAAGAAGTATGGGGAAACCTTTCCTAGCAGAAGGACAACATAGGGATCAGAAAAAATAAAAATACACCTGTGAATTTTATTATTCTGATACAATTCTATCTCTCGGCAGATGAGCCTATTGGACCCAGCAGCTGCTAAGGAACTGTAGACAATTAAAGAACACCGTCTCTTATTAATCATATCAATCTTGGCTGTTAGTCAATTGTGGCGGTCTGAGGTAAATTTTCATTATTTCACACAATTTTTAATAAACTTATTACACCCAAAAAATTGGGACAAGAACAGGCATGGAGTTAAGAAATGTTGCAAATAACGAGTTACAATTTACTCAAAATGTATGAATAATGTTGGCCCATTTGATTTATTTGGATTGGATAAGACACTGATCTTTTATTGTATTATAAATAAGTCACACTGTTATAGTTTTTGAAAGTAGGTACTACATTAGCTGCAGGATTCTGATAATAAAGTCAATTACATTTTATGTGGTTCAATTGATTTAAAAAAAGATATAGTCTGATGAGTATAGGAATGAAATTGATCAAATTCTTAGTAAAAAACTCTTACCATTCTTTCCAGCTGGACGCGGTGGCGGCGTGCATGCAGTCCACACATCAAATGACGCTCTGTTCGCGGCATCATGAAGTTGACCCCCTAGAAGCAGCACGCTCAGTAGAAAAAATGATTTAGCATTTTTTTTTCTCATGTGATACAAAAAAAAAAACATTTTTATTTCAGGCACTGTATAAGTACGTACACACAAATACATTTCACCCATAGTGACTACATGTCATAATTATGCAGTTATATTGTTATTACATGGTTATTACTAAGTTGGTATTTCAATATATTGGTATGGTTGGTTGGTTGGTATTGGTATTTTAATAAATCTTTGTGAACACACTGAACACTTAATAAAATAAAAAAATCTGAAAGCATTGAAATAAATAGAAGGCGTCAATGTCAAAGGCTAAGAGTTTAAAAAATCGAATGTGATGACAATGGCTACGTTCCGAGTTACGATAATATCCATTACTTGTGGTGTTTGGTTTTGAATCGTATCATATCTTTAGCTTACTTAGATATTATAGTGCTTCCGTAATAGGTTCTAGCATTGAGTGAGCACTGTTAGCACGTTCACGAGCGTTCCGTATTGTTGCCAAAAATTACCGTTCTTAGCAGTCATAATCGTGATATCTATCTCGGAACGCCAATTATTGATGAGCGCTCGCAGCACTATTTTTTAATTCGGAATGTGGCCAATGACGTCACTATCACTTCACCCGATTCTAGAATCGCGTGAAGTGAGTGCGGCTAGCCGCGCATGGTTTCTCACCGTGATGTTGCCATGGCAACATCACCGTGAGATACCGCCGCGAAGCGAAGGTGCGCGCGCCGCATGCTTCACGAATGTCAGTAAATATAATTTGATGTAGTATTGATGATGATGATTTGATGAATATCCTTTGATTATGAATGGACTGGCCTGAATTCTTATCCATCAAGATGTTGCTTCAATGAAGAACGCTGAAGAAGCACCTACTAGGTAAACCTATCTTCAACAGCAGTGGTGTAAGCACGCGGGTAGGTACTCGGGAACTGAGGTCTGCTATGCCAACAGTGCACTGGCCCAGAGTAGGCGAGAGGCATTCGGGATAAGGTTAATACTAAAAAGATACTGAGCGGCCTCGCGCGTCCAAAGTTTATTACATTTTTCTCAAAGTCAAAAAACCATGATCCAATATTATGAATGGTCAGAAGTTGTTATTATACGTTGTAATTGTATTTTCCTAATGTTTTTAGTGCGCATGTGTGACACGTTATCATTTAAATGACTTGGTAAGTACCTAGTTAATAAATTTAAACTTTAATTATTGCAAACAAAATGGAGGCACTAAACCGACTTGAAATGTGCAAAAACCGGTTGGATTTAGACATTAAAATAGGTTTCTACAAGCATTGAAACAAATAGGACCTCTAAATTATTGTCTGAACTCGAATACGAACAGAATAAAAAGAAAAAACTTCCTATTACATTGATGTGAGCGCCTAGCGCGCATGCGCGGGGTGATCACTGCACCCGATTCATAACACTATTTCGGCGCAGTGAAGTGAGCACCTACGCGAGTGTCATTTGAACTGTTGAACTTTTACATAGGTAGCATCAAAATGATGATGATTTGATGAATATCTATTCTTTTATTATTGACAACGGCTAGATAAGTAAGTATCTATCTACAATAAAATGTTAGTAGGTACCTACCTACATATTGGACGTTGGTTTGGTATTGCATTTTTTTTCAGTGCCTTACGCGGAAACGCGGCGTGATCTTAATCACTCCACCATATTCTCGAAGCCATAGCAAGTACCTACTACGGGATGCGCTAGGGTCAGTTGAGTTTTGTAGGTATTACTACGATGATAATGATAGGTATGTACACTAAAATATTGGAATAATAATCCGCACATCTTTTTACTTAAATTACTGATTTATTCATAAATCGTTTAGATGGGTTCCCACATAGTTTGTGTGAGATTTAATGCTATGGTCCGTCAGCCAGGCACACTACCACTCGATGAATTGACACGCTCGGTTATATCGTCTCTTTGAATAAGTTTAGGTTTTGATACCAACGCTGAAGAACGTTGCGCAGTCTTTAGATACTGGACTCGATCGACAATCGCTTCTCCAAAACACACCGCGACTAGGCCATGGGATTGCGTTTGTTAAACTATAATCCATTTACAATGGGTTCATAAAAACTAAAAATATCGATTCGTAGTATTAGTTGACGCTATCTTCAAGATGTGTTTGTTTTATTCTATTTATATTTATTGTTCGTGCGTGACGCGCTCTTGCACCTCAGGCAATATAAGGACTACTCTAGGAAAAAATAGAACGAAACAACATTGAGTTTCTGACTGAATTTCTGTTTTGCTATTTGATTTGAAAAACCCCCCCAAATTAGTAATAAATGATGCACTTATAATAAATACTAGCTTTGAAATCCTAATAAAATGATCATACAATCATAATCGAGATTTAATCTCGATTATGATTGTAAATGTAATGCTTGGTCAATCCCTAGCATCAGCGGGATGACACTGACAGTTCACTCCACGCTCACTCGGTTCACTTCACTCGGTGAGATGGTTACAGAATAGCACGGCTGTATCTAAAAAAATAAGCTGCTGTCTCGTCTCGCTATCTGCATAGAGGATGACTAGACAACAGCTCAAGCAACCTTTTTTGTGTGCGTGAAGTTTAAATAAATAAATAAATAAATTGATGTGGAGTTGCGGACACCAGCCCATATTACCTACAATTATAGCTGCTGGATCAATTTAAATCAGCCTGTAAATTTTGTTTCTTGAGTTGCTTCGAATTAAAATCCTTTTACTATCTTTTGCCAGTGGCTTCGCCCGCGCGGAACTTTCATCCCCTATTTAACTCCCTTAGGGGTTGAATTCCAAAAAATCCTTCTTTATTCCTTGTCTACATTATAAAGGGAACCTCTGTGCAAAATTTCAGCTTTCTAGGTCCAAGGGTTTGAGCTGGGCGTTGATGAGTCAGACAGTCAGTCAGGACTTTTCTTTTTATTTATATAGATAGATAGAAGACATAGATCGTAAAACGATAGTTGGACAATAGATCACAAAGTTCTAAATATGTAAGACAACCTCCTCTCACTATCATTAACTCAACAGATTCAAGAATAAGCCAAATTAAATTCTGCTATTTATGGGCTTATCCTTATTACCAGCCTCAATTCTTAAGACTATCTATGAAAACAGTTTTTCCTAATAATAAACGAAACGGCAATTAAATTAAATAACTTTTAAGCTTACTTTACATAATGTTTGAAAGAAACTGTTATAACTAAATTGCTCTTTGGAACTTTCTTCAAGTTATAGTTCAATTTAAGGAAATTGAACTTTCTCTGATTCAAGTAACGAAGTATTCTAATTTGATTGCTGTAATTATACAGGTTTTGATAAATTCCAGTTTTAGATCTGCAAATCTAAAGTATGGGTATTTAATTAATTAATGATTAACTCTAATTAACTAACTCTAACTCAAATTAATCAATTACCGTTCGGCAAAAACAGGCATAATAGCATGTTCTGTGTGTTTTAATTTTTACATAACTCTAGGTACTTAAATCATCCAATAAATAAATAATATATTACAAAATCTAAAACACGCTTTAAAAACCAAACTAAAAGAAGCAGGAAATAATTAAAAAAAGGTATTTTTAAAATCAATTAATTTATCAAGCACCCACGCTTTTTTGAAATTATTTTGTGCTTTTTTAGTTTAGTTTTTAAAGCGTGTTTTGTAGATTTTGTCATCTATTATTTATTTTCTATTTTTTAGTTGTGCTAACCACAAAAGCGTGATTTTTCAGGACTTTTTTTACATTTTAATATAAATTATTGAATTGTCATCGGTTCTCGATAAGTCTACAAAGTTTAAATTAAATCTGACCGTTTTAAGTGGGTCAAAATGAAGTCCAAAGGAGTCAGTTATAAACAGACATCCTTACAAACATACATGTGAAGCTAATAAAATCGTGTTAAAAAAAATGTTGTGAAATTAATAATTGACCAAACGATTAGCTTAATAATTCAGAAACGCAAAAACTTTTAGAATCAGAAAAACTAGGAAATTAAAAAATGCTCTGCTTAAAAATCGATAAATTCTTCGGTTTCCGGCTGCCCAATTTATTTGGGTAAAATAATGATAAATTATAGTCATTTTTTTTACCAGCACAACAGCCAACAAATTTTATTAAACACTTAGATTTTAGGAACCCGGCTACATCTGCACCAACCCTTATCCCCACTTTGTAAACGCCTACAGGCACTATCGCAGGTAAACAGATGAAAAATTACTTATGCATACCTTGTTTGTACTCGGCGCACTACAGTTTGCCTACTCTCTTTACGTTGTGACGGCATTGCACTAAAACTTGACAGATGTGAAGAAACCTCATACACCTGAGCTCAGATACTTGTCCACTCTTGCTCCATAACAGAGTTCTAAAATTTTCAGTAGTCATTCATGCATAATCAACCCATAAAACTGGTACACAGGCATTCGCTCTATGAGAGGGAATGTGTCGTAATCCCCCACGCGCGCCCTGCTGCAGGTTGGTAGATGTCACATGTCTTAAAATGTTTGGTTCTAGGAAATGCCGATTTCCTCACTATGTTTTCCTTTACTGTCCACAGAAACCACTCGCCAAGGGCTTTAAAATAGCCTCATAAATGTATGTTCAGTGATTATGTACAGTTTAAGAAAAAACTAAGCTGTTCAACAAAATTAAATCCTGATTGTCAATACCCAAGCTAGTATGTCAAACACTTCCCAGTAGTTTTAAAATCTCTTTTTGGATCACTATAAATAGGCCACCCTCTATTCTCTTGTAGGTACAAACCTTGTACAAGCCTACAAAGGTTCAAGCGAATGTTAGCAAGTCCCTCCCTCTTGGGAGTCAACTGGATTTGGGGTTATGTTCTCACCGAAATGGAGCAGAAGATTTAAAATGTACCTGTAACAAACAAGGATATATGTTAGTGGTTAAAATCCTAACAAGACAACATTCTCGTGTTGTTTATTTTCTGTCTATTTAGCTAATTGGACAGTTTGTAACTAAAAATTAAAATTAAAGAGAGTTCGTTAATATAGGAGGCGACGCTATAAAGAAACAACACGAGATGATTGTTTGTTGCATCGCCGTCGATTCACAGCGTTGAAATTTTTTATAGCGCCACATTTAGAACAGTTAGTTAGGGCAATTAAATGCTGAGCAAATTGACTACCAATTTAATTTAAATTGCCCGCATATTGGAATCACAACTTGTCTATTTGCCAAGTAAATTTTATAAATAATAAATTTATCTGACTTAAATATTAATAATACTTAATTCACCATGCACTAGTCTTCTTTTATTATAAAGTAGCCAGTGAACCAATACGTATAAAATTTTATATAAGTAGGTACCTAAATGCATATTCAATTATGTAAGTTAGAAACGATCTGTTATGGTTATTTTAATCAGCATCAGTAGAAAAAAATCGTATTACCTAAATATATTCCAGTAGTTCTGTATAAGAAAGAAAAAAAATTTGTTCTGCATGAACAAAACGCACATTACACAAAAAAGATAAGACATATTATACCAACTGTTAATTCGTTTTTTTTATTATCTATGATTAAGGCCTGCTTTTATTATTAGCTCACAATCACTGCAATCCGGTGATTAGTCTAACCGTAAATATTGTGATAATATTGTAAGCCATGAAATAAATAAGCTTTCAACATAAATATATCTAGTTTTTCTTTTACTACACTCACTACACCACAAGTAAGTACGTAACATCTTCTGGTTAAATTATAATGAAAATGTTATTACGAGTGTTGTGGAAATGAGTCGCCGACACCAGCGCAGCAATTTGTGTCGCTAACCATAATTTAAAAACTCCACAATATTTTCGCTCCTCTTCAGTTTTTAAATATTTTTAAAACCCTGTCTTTTTCAAGAGTTATGAATACTGATTTTGTTTTCCATTAGTACAAGGAATACTTGTATTATCTTCTATTTTTAAGTCCTTCTAAAATAGTACTAAAAACACACACAAACACATAGTCTACATAGTGTTAAATGTATTGTTTATTATGGGGTTTAGATTTGTGCCCCATTGATGACAAGACGAGCCTATTATAAAAGACTTAAACACAACTGGCGAAATGGTAGGTGCAGTATAGGTAGGTACACCTCTGCTTATCCCATCGGGGATTACAGGCGTGATGTTATGTTATATGCTATGAGTGGGTATATTATGAATTTTTGAAGGTGTCCTGAGCACTCCCACGACCGACCCTTGCTCGTTGAAGCGCCAGCCCGCGCCGCAGCTGAGCCAGTAGAGTTAAATTCCCCGATTAATAATAATAATGCCAATATTTTGATCCAGCCTGTCCCCACTTGCTGTCCCCCCTATCAGTGACGCCCTGAGCCGAGGCCCGTACGCCGAAGTGCCTTCAGCGCGCAGTCGCCTAGTATTTAAGTAGTTTTTAAGCCCTGGCTGGAGGCGTTAAGTTAATAATTCTTAATGGCAGCCCCAAGAAAGGCCGGTTAAGCAGTCACGGCCTCTCAAGGCCAACTACGAGATGCCCGATAAAAAAAAATCTTGAGCACCGACATGGTACATCCTTATGACTAATCCACTGAACCGATTTGAAATTAATTTGGTACCTAACGAGGGACAAAGAGTACCTAGCACTCCTAATCTCATGGAAGATAGAAAAGTTTATACGTATATCTTTGGCGTAGGTCTTTTCAGGTTATTTTAACCTTAAGCGATTACCGCCTAAGGTTTAAAACAATTAGGCAAAGATGCGCAATAGGGTGCGAGGGTAGAGCACCAGTCCAAATATCTATTGAGTATTTCATTATAAGTACAGAAATTCACAACACTGCCCGAGCCCAGGTTCCAAACCCGCGTACCCTATGCTCAACAGCTGCGCATGTGACCATTCGACCAACGAGGCAGCACTAGAGCAACAAGACAGTCACTGTAACAGAAATTACATTCAAATAAAACCCTGCAAATTTTAGGGCGCTCCTCAAACACACCGTAAAACGCTCTTTTTTTTCACACTTTTAGGCGTATTGGTACATAATTACAAGCTAGTTTGTTTTAATCATATTTTCAAAGAAAATACTTATATAAAAATATTTCATAAAAATAATACAATGTCAGGATAAAACAATCGTGAAAAATAGCTCAATTTTTTTTTTTCGTCGCATAGTTCTCTAAGTTTTGAGCGTAATATTTTATGCAATGATAATAAAGAAAATTCAATCAACGAAAGAGATACCAAAAAATATTAAACTAAACCGTGCAGTTTTATTTTTATTTTTATTAACTAAGTTGCAAAAATCCTTGTATTTTGGTGGTCATTCAATTTAACTAACATGAAATGCATTAGCTATTTTGACCCTTATTTGTTGCCACGAAGCGGTATTATCAAATACCTAAAAATTTGCTTCTAGTATAACTACCCACTTTCCTCTATAACAACAATTTTAACAAGATAGCAAAATCCTTGTTCCTCCAGATTTACACCTTTTGAAGTAAAATTACAAAGGGTATTATAATATACATTTACCGTTCATTATACAGCTACCTTTGTGAAGTTATTTACATTTTCATGTGTGCCCAATTCATATTCAGTTTTAGACAGTCATTGTTTGAATTGTGGTTATAAAAGTTTAGATGGTCTCATGTGGCCTGACCAGTGGAAAAATAATACGTATTTTTATTTTATAGAGTTGAGGTGACCTTGCGTTGGAAGGCCTCCCACAAGATAGACCGATGACCTGGTGAAGACCGCAGGAATCCACAGGAAGCGAGAAGCACAGAACCGGTTGAAGTATCGGTGTTTGAAGGAGGCCTATGTCTAGCAGTAGACGTCTTTCGGCTGAAAAAGATGATGGGGACCGGGACCTTACATGGCCATTTTATTTAATTCCAAGCACTGGACTGAGCTATTTTTCACTTAATATTTTTTGGAAACAAATAATGTTAAAGCGTTATGTTTATTTAGTACAAGATATGGTTGACGCAATATTATCCAAGCCTGTGCCATGTTTTCATAGCCAAGATGCTTCGCCCATACCTAAATATAATGCTGCAGACAATAAATAAACAATGTAGAAAAGGAATGATTTTTGACCACGTTATATCATTATTGCCCGTTTTGTGTATTGGGGACACTAGGTGACTCCTAAATAAATGCTTAAATAAACGCACTGAGAACTTTCGGCGCGATTTTATGCATTAATTGCACTGTCGTCTAGTGTTAGGTAGTGACAACGGGCATTAGTGACCCACATTGAGTAATCTATGTATATGTCACCGTAAGATTGTGAACACCGTTAGTTAATAAATCTATCTCGCGAAATTCTAAACTGTCGTATAATCAATTGTGAACTGCACCATACTACTTACCGACCGAATAGGTTAGGTTAGGTTAGAACTGCGACCAACCGCGCGCGAGCCGAGCGAGCGTAGCGACCGGTGCCGCGGCAGCGGCCGGCGAGCACTACTTCCAAGTTAGTGGCAGTTACTTGACTATTTAGTAATACCGCAAGGTACTATTCGTCTTGATACCAATTCACAATTTGACGGACAGATTATTATAAACTATCTAAAAATAGTGCGTTAAATTGTAAATGGTTTTTGCAGTTCACAATTTATCGACAGTTGACAATCTCGCGAGATAGATTTTAAACTAACGGTGTTCACAATCTTACGGTGACATAAATACCTAATCTGTGCTATTCCATTACAGGGCAGCGACAACTATCTTCCTTTTGAGTCAGTCCTTTTCGTAAAAATCAAGGTCCTATATACCGCTCGATTCATCAAAAAAAAAGAAACCATCATGAAAATTTTAATTGTGCTTTGTTTTAAAGTCCTCAAGGTCTACCATCCACAAACCACAGACTGTTAGGACCAAAAAAATAAGAAAAACACAAGCTCGAAATAGATACATGTTACGCTCCAGGCATTTATGTACGCCACAGTTATTAATTCTTTCTTTTTAATGTGATCATCCCTTGAAGTTAACAAGCGGGTTAAGTTATTTGCTGGCGGCTATTTGTGGGTTACTCTTTGTTTATGTTTGACTTTAAGTTGTATTGACTCGCGGGTTTGCCCGTATTTAAGCAGAAAGAGGAGTTATGACTTTGTCTCTTTGCATATAAAATTTACAATTGAACGTGCAAGTTTGACCGATTTTATGATCTAACAGACAATTATTTATTTCAAAATCATAAACTGCCACAGTTGGCACTATAGTTGGCGTACAATGTCCAGGTCTTACAGTTTGTAACGTTTTTGGTCTAGGTCTTACAGTTTGTAATTGTTTGTAACACCAAAGTAGACAGTTTATTGATCACGTCCAGCGCAGTTTGCCGACCAGCATCTTAACAAGATACCACAATTACAGGTAGCAACTGTTATCTCAAGATCCCACTCGCAACCATATTTCGAGGAAAATGAAACATAACTATAAATTGGTCTTTTAGTAATGTTTTTTCTATGTTGAAAGTGTAAGAAAACATTTTGGTCCCTACCTCAAGGACCAATTTGGGAAAAGTAGATAAAGAAAATAGCTTAAAATGAGTAACGTTATTGGGGTAAATGTTTTTTCCCATACTAAGTTTTTTGTTTCGATTTATTTATATACTTTATTCTTTATGCACACAAATGTGCGGAGGCGAACTGAATTTTATAGTTGCCATGCTTCATGAGCGTGTTAAATTTTTAGGTAGATACTTAATAAATGTTATGCGCAGCTACAATCTGGATAACATTTTCTGTAGACTTGAAATATTAGATTATGATTTGTGAATTTAAATACTGAGAGGCTCGTGGCGATTTTATAACAGCTACACTGGTCAATCGATCAGGTTAAGCTACGCTTGCCCCGGTCAGTCCGTGGATGGGTCTCAGCTGTCATTCGTGGATCTTTGACAATCTTTACGGGTCGTCAGAAGCCTGAAAGTCTGACAATCAGTCTTACCAAGGGGTAAAGCGCAGTAACCAGATACTGCAACGCCAGTTACTGCCTATCTAACCTCTATACTGGTATTCAGCTGCATCCGTTTAGACTGAAAGCCGACCCAAAAATAATTAAGAATAGGCTAGGCAGAAGATAAGACTGTGTGAATATAAAAAAAATGGACTTTAAGATAACAGTGGTAGGTCTTGTTCTAGTTTGACTCGAACCAGCGTGCGTGTTTGACCAACCGACATATTCAGTTTTAAAGTCTTACCGTGAGTACTTAGGTGAAGTGACCTTGAAGTGAGCTGTCATTCCAGATGCTAGGGATGTAACTCATGAAAACTCCGTTTAAGCTCACTTGATCCAAGTTATCACGGTTAGATTTTTATAGAATAGCACTACAGATGTACCTATGAACACAAATGAAGCAAATGGAGTATGTAAAGATCGTAGTAGGTGGCGTTCTTCAGTTTTTGCCTACCCCCATGGAAGATGAGAAAGCGTAAGGTTATGTATGTATGTTAAAGTTTGAATGTGACCAACAGATTCGAACATTTAGAAGTTTGCGACAAGTGAAAAGGACCGATCCAATCGATTAGTTTCGTCCTAAAAGACGTTTATCTTTTCTTTTATTTGACGTTTCCTTAAGGAGGGAAGTTAGGGGGCTTTGTTTCCGTCTCCTTTTTTGCACAAATTAAGGCGACTACAGACCTCTGTACGGTTTTCTTTTTTTGTGTGTCTACACATTATTGCTCAGCTTTTTGTAGGGATTAGAAGATGCTTCAATATGCACGAGGGTTTGTCTTAGTTAGTACAAAAGGTATTTTTTGTGAGAAATTTATAAAAAGTTATTTTTATTACACAATAGAAAACAGGGGGTTACAGATGAAATAATATCAGTGTCACAACTTTTGGGAAGAAAAAGGTAAAAAAAATCGTGTCTGAATAATCTAAAACATCAGCGTTCAGTGGATAGCGGATCAATCATTATGTAGAATATAAAAATGAAGGTAATTGCTGAAAAATATACTCAAAAATATCTACAACGTGTTTCTTACGTCTGAAAGAAAGAAAGAAAAAACGTTTATTTGCGGTAAACATGACGCAAAAAGAAAAGGAACACAAAAAAAAAATAGAAAAGGTTGAGGGAAACATGCGTCACATCCACGCGGCTATCACTCAGCATTATGCTGCGACCCTATGCAAGACAGAGCCCCAGCGCTGGTTTTCAGGGACAGCCGTCTGATATCCCTGATACCCCTGGTATTGTCTGATATTCCATAACTAGGGTACTGAAACCAATAATTTTTTAACATGGTCTCATCAATACCTTAGAGTTATGGGATATCAAAAGGAACACGTCGTATATTCAAGTAATTGTGTTTTAAATCATCTTAAGTTCAGACACTGCCCATAAAATACTAATAAAGTAAGCGTTAGTAGGGTTGCTAGTAGTACACACAAAAATAAAATATAAAGGTGTTAGTAATTTGTTAGAAATCAAAACAGTTACACAAAAATTATTTCTTAGTGCATTTCCTATTCCTATGCAGGTGTACATCAGCCCATTACATAGTAAATGGACCATCAATTTTGAACTATTATTAGATTACTCATTCAAAAAATTATGTTAACAACAAACAGACAAGGAATGGTCCTTCAAGATGTTCCAAAATCTTCAAAGTACAATATTTCTTTATTTTTGAGCTTTCAAAATTACTTTACACAACAGCGACACTTGATTTATTTGTGAACCGTTTCGACGCCATTTTCTTTCGCAAATATACGAGAGGGGTGTCCTAAAAAAATAAACAGTGACTAAAAGACTCAGAGGGAAGTCAAAAATAGACCCAGGAAGAGCTAGTGGAATAGGATAGAAATAATGATTGAGTCCGGTAATATTGACTCAATCGGAAACATTGGAAATAATGCTTGTCATCAGTAATCATGACAATTCTTAGTTAGCAGTTAAGATATCGTTGATTTGTATTATTATTTTCTAACAACTAGGTATACTATATTCTAATGCTAATTTATTGGGCGTTTTTTGGTAAAGACCAAAACTGAAATCATCATCATCATTTCAGCCGAAAGACTTAATTGCTGGACATAAGGCCTCCTCAAGCACCGCCATTTCTATCGGTTCTGTGCTTCTCGTATCCTAAAATTATTGAATTATAATAGAATTTTATTAAATGAATAAACATAATTATATCAAAATAAAATTCACTAGAAATATTTTTTGTAAAACTAGTTTGAGCTACATTTGCGCGCGGATAGATCTGCATCTATTATCTGCCTCCTTAACAATATCGGAACCCTAACAAAACTAGACTTAAAAAGTTCATTAAACCACATTAAAACATACCGAAAACTCCACAAAATTTAAAACGAAACCACATCCACAGTCTAAAATTAGCCCAACATTTTTCCTTGACAAAGGGTCAAAAAGCGAACCTCCGCGGGTAAATTCTCACAAACATACGTGCCATCAGCGAATGACAAAAGCGCACTCCAGCCTGGCTGCATCATTAGCAGAGACTGGGACAACTCCACTAATTGGGCAGACCCTCAACTGAACACTGCTCGCGGCTTTGAGCTTCTAGTTCGATGAGATAAAATTAGAAAGGAGTTTAGGTGGCTTTGTGGAGTTTAGTTGGATGGAACAGCGAATGTACCTACTAAAGAAAAACCGGCCAAGTTCGAGTCGAACTCGCACACGAAGGGTTCCGTACCACAAGGCAAAATACGCCGAAAAAAACACGTTTCTTGTATGGAGACCCCTTTAACTTTAAACTTTTTTTTAATGTTAGGGTCGGCTTCCAGTATTACCGGATGCTGTTAAGTATCATTATTTAACATGGAGCGAATGCCTCTCTACCTCCACAACCCAGTTACTGGGTGACACGATACCCCTTGGTATGGACTCAGACTCAGTCTTTCGGGCTTTTGACGACCCGTACCGACTGTTAAAGGTCTACGAATGACAACCGAGACCAACGGCTTAACGTGCTTTCCGAGGCACGGAGAGATCTTGGTACGTAAAGATGGTGGTCCATCCACGGGCCAACTGCGGCAAGCGTAGATTTACCTGTTCGATCGACCCGTACGGCTGTTATTACTTAGCCTCAAGCCTATCAAATATCAAAGACGAATATGGTTTAAAAAATGGTCCCTGTCGTTTAAACCGAATTAATTAAGTTACCTATTTTAGGTAAATCATACAAAACGAACATTTATTTATATATTAAAACTTAATGCACAAGTAAACAAATACTAAGGAGCAGCGGTGGCCCAGTGGTAACAGCCCCGACTTACGAGTTGTAGGTCGAGGGTTCGAAACCTAATAAATAATTTCATCACTGCTCTCAAAACGGTGAAGGAAAACATCGTGAGGAAACCGGCATGTCCTAGAACCAGAAATTCGAAAACATGTGACATCCACCAACACGCACTGGGCCCGCGTGGTGAATTATAGCCCACTCCCTCTCACAGAGAGGAGGCCTATGTCCCAGCAGTCGGAACGTAAAGAAAAAGGCTGAAAATGATGAAAAAATACTGGACAAAGGTAGACTGGCATTTTCTACCACCTTAGGGTGATGCTGAGACAAAACACAGCAGTTGCAATATTAGGGTTAGGTAACTCGAAAAATAATACATACGAATACATAGATATATATGTATCTATGTAATTGCCTATTACCTATTGTGTTTATTCGCTAGAACATCAGGCTTTTATCTGATAAGATCATCACCACATCACACATGTATATATTGTGTATGAGGAAAATAAACTTTGTCTGGAGAAATAACGATATCTCCATTTTCTTTCGAATTTTGCCAGTGACCTCTTAAGCACACAATCACACAAGCCTGTGGTGATGATCTTATCAGATAAAAGCTTGATGTTCTCGCGATTAAACACAATAGGTAATAGGCAATTAAGCGATTGCATCGGGCGGGCACTCATTCACCTAATGCAATTACTTAAATGGTTTCAAAGCGGAAAGATGACGTAATCCATTATAAGGCATGGTACATACAGAGAAGTAATTGCAACGTTCATTGCGTTATTTACGTTGTAATGCAGACAATTTTTTCAAACATATAAAGCAATGAATTTGCAATGACCTTCAAAATAATTTAGATTCTGATTGATAGTGTGTTATGCAATTCGGGTGCAGGACGAGATGTGGTAAACGAAGGAAACTGAATTTTTTCAATCTATTTTGTAAAGATTTGAGAGTTTTAGCACCAAATAGAGGTAGATTGGGCTGAAGATATACTTAAAATCCTACGTCCTACTATACAAGGTGAATTTTTAGTCACCGTTAAAATTTTCAGGGTGATACTACCCGTGAAATTGAATAACTTTCTGCAAGGAATATGGGTCGAAATATGAAAAATTTAAATCGGACCTCCCATGGAAAATCAATAATCAGCTGATCGATTTTGTATGGGAGGTCCGATTTTTTTATAACACCCTAAAATTTTTTTACGGTGACTAAAAATTCACCTTGTATAAATATAATAATATATATCCTACTATAATAATATTATAAATGTGAAAGTTTGGATGTTTGGATATTTGTTACTCAATCACGCAAAAACAGCTGAACGGATTTGGATGAAATTTGGCACACAGATAAATTATAACCTAGATTAACACATAAGATACTTCTTATCCCGGTAGTACGTTCTCGCGAGATAATTGGTGGTTAACCCCCAGACAGGTGCTTTACTTTGTGTAAATAGTTTCATCACCACTGCTCTCAAAACGGTGAAGGAAAACATCGTGAGAAAAAACCGGCGTTTCTAAAAATCAAAAATTAGAAGCCGTGTGACGTCTACCAATCTGCACTGGGCCCGCGTGGTGGATAACGGCTCACTCACTCTCACAGAGAAGAAACCTGTGTGCCACCAGTGGGAATATTATAGGCTGATTACAATTATATGGTAAGTAGTTTACTTAATTGACTTTTGCCACTGTGAACCAAGCTTACTTTTGGCACAACTTCATAATGCAGACGTATATTAAATGCTCCGCAGTTTTCTGATGTGACGTCATAAAACCGTATCTCAGGTGTGATCAGTTGAATCGACTTGCCGGGCTTAAATTGGCATTAAGGGATTGAGTTTAATCAACACGATTCTCTGTAATTCAGATGAGGTTTTTGTTGTCATTATTGTAGTCAATTATTGCTATGTTCTGTCAGTGAATAAAAGTCAAGTATCTACGTAGTAAGCAACATAGGTACTTGTCTGCACGAGATTATAGTCTTGCTTTATTCACACATATAACCCTAAAAGTCAAATAGGCAGTCGCTCCATGTAAAGTCGTGGTACTAGCTGCATCCGGTTAGACTGGAAGCTGACCCCAATATATTTGGGAAAAAGACAGATGATGAGGTCCTTAATTAGCTCGTGCTGATTATAACTTACAAATATCATCGCCAGATTTATTGATTGAAATTCTTTTTCGAAAGGTCAATGGATCAAATAATATTTTGTTTAACAAATCACCTCTCTGGTCTGACGTAGAACAAGATAAACACATGCTCCTATCTCTTGTCTTAGCATAATCCTTAGCCAGGTCATCTTTTTACGACATTCGCGGATAGTAAAGAGGCAACCCACATTTCCAGAAACACTGCGAACATACAACTACAATTCAAATTAGCATAAGACAACAAATAGGTCCTCTAAAAGTTTATTGGGCAAAGTCGAGCCGTAGCACATCTAGAACAAAATAAATCCAATATACACCCCAACACTCGACCGAAACAACAGCAAAACTTGTAAGTCCCAAAATTAATTAAGCTTGCTAATTAAAAATTCAATGATAGGACCATCAAAAGTTCATGAATTACGATTTATCCCACCTTGGCCGTATTTTCATTTAAAGTGCAATGATATTCCAGAGTAAATTCGACACGCCTGCGGTTGACGCTTTTAAACTCGTAAATGAGACGCTAAATTATTATTCCGAGAGCAAAATCGACATGGAGACTTTAGATTATTTTTTGGATATAAAATTTTAGACGTGGAAATGTTTCATTATGTATGGACGTAGGTATTTTTATTTGTTTTGGCATTGAATCTGTAGCAGATGACCAATAAATTGGTTTCCATTCGACTATAGCATGTAATATAATTATGTAGCACGGGACAAAACTTTTATATTGATGCAAGTCAAATCAAAGTACCTATCTATACTTCTTCTTCCTTGCTAAAATCTAGGTCAAGATAACTTGCTTCCCCTAGATTAAAGACTAAAAACATTACCACCGTCACGCTATCATCAAGGGGTGATATCTTTCTTATCATTTCTCACACAAACCATTCATATTTTCTTTGGTCTTCGTCTCCTTCTCCTTCCATCAACATTTATATTCATGTATCTTTTATCCCGTCACTAGTGCCACTTTCGAACTTCAACTTATATACTCATTTTTGACTGAATCCATTTTTGCCACTCCACACGTCTATCTCAACATTCTCATCACCTCTGCATGCAATGTCTATTCATCCGTCTTCTTCACGGGCAAACATTCCGATCCATAGGTACAGTATGACAGGCCTTAACACGGAGTTGTTAATTTTTCCCATTACTTTTTGAAGCCTAAAAACATTATAAATATTTAAATTGTTTTGCAAATCCAGTTCAACAGAAGACTGTTTAAATATTGTAATGATGCTTTTAGTGGCAACAATACCTATTCTATTGCCTACGGGGGCCATTAGCATAGTGGGCCATTTAGTTCAATCAAGTTAACCATTTAGTTTAAGTACGTTCATGAGCGTATTCACTGGTGGGGTAAACAACGTTGTTTATTTAGAGCTAGGCATTATTTTTTAGTGTTCCGTTTCGTTTCAAAGGTAAAAAGAACCACTTAGGTGTTAGTCTGTCTGTCACTTGTGACTTATAATACCAATAGGTTTAAGTCAAAGAGTAGATAATCTAAGATTGCCCTGTAAAATGTAGGAGGAATTTATATTACACAGTATAGGGTTAATAATAGAATAAATAATGAAAACCTAATAATTAGGTGAGAAATTTTACGAGATTTTTGATTAAAAAGCCAGGAATCTCGGATGATTTCCCATTTCGTATTTACTAAAAGACTTTCTTATTCAACACATATAAAAGTATCTCAAGACGAAGCAGCTATAGAAAACTGACTTTCCATTAAAACAGACTACAAAAATTTTTGACGACTCAAAAAAAGAAAAAAAAGAAAAACAATGAATTAAGACATTTTATTTTTCGCACAACAGAATGAAATTTCTTGCGTCTCTAAACCCTCAAGATGAAAGCAGAGGGTCCCTGGGAACGGGTTTATGAATCTACTCGGAATTTCATTACGAAATTTCGTTCAGTTCTCGTGTCATCGATGGCTTGAAAAGGACGTTTGGTATTGCCAACTGCTTTTATTTGTAGCCGGAGTATTTTACAAGAACTGGGATTTTGTGGTAAGTAATAGGTATTTTGTACAGTTTCTTTATCAGTTTAGGTACTTACTAAAAACTTATTTTTTATCTTATCAAACAAATTCAATCAAAATTTATAGGTAAACTGCATGTTAAAAAAAGATCTTTACCAGGTTAGGGTGTTTTGTTGACAAAAAACCGAATTATTTGATATATTACTAAAATATTTGTCCCTTAGAACACTACAGATATTTGCCGTCTTAAAAATCAATTTATTTATGATAGACAACAAAGATCAAGTGTCGACCGTCGTCGTGTGTCATCATTTAATTGTATTTTTTTGTGTAGTGTTATGTCTTTTGTGTGCATTAAATAAAGGTTTTATCTATCTATCTATCTAAATAATTTCTTATTTTATTTGGATTAACATGATATAGAAAAAAAAATGGAGTTAGGAACTGTTTCAGTCAACAAAAATGCATAAAAACATGTCCATTACCTACTCACCCAAAACAAAATAAGGTATGCTTAAAGAAATACCAGACCTAACTGCGCCACATTTCCGAGCCACATTGTGGACGAGTCACAGAAGACCTTTGTACCCCGCTTAGTAGCTCGCGGTTAATTACCACACGGTCCATGCGCGTTTAATGAAACCAGCACTAATTAGAGCCTCCTACGATGCTTGTATGATAATGCTTGAGGTAGATATTATTTTTGGTCTTTGTAAGTAGGTAATGAAATCAGTAGCCTACTCTCTGTAAGAAAATTTTATGTTATAATGACAGTATTAAAAAAACATAATACCCTGCCCTTAGATGCATCTAAACTTTCTAAAATAAGAAAATTTACGATTTCACAAATCCCCCTTATGAAAACCACTTTTCCATTCAAAATAATACACGGTCGGCTCAACTATCATCATCATCATCATTTCAGCCGAAAGACGTCCACTGCTGGACATAGGCCTCCCCCAAGCTCCGCCTCTTCGACCGGTTCTGTGCTTCCCGGCTCAACTATACATTTAACAAAATAAATAAAGAAATGAACAAGAAATATTATGATTGCAAAAAGTCCAAAGTTAAATGGATCAAACAACTCACTTATGAGGAAACGGAAGCGTTTTTAAAACATGCTACATAACACACACACAGACTCACACATGTATACACAAACACACACACACATACACTGATTTAACTTAGATTAGATTAAATACCATATTTGATAATTAGCTTATGTACTTACCGATTTGATGATGACAAATGTTTGTGTCTTTAATTATTTCTTCTATTAGGAAGAACGGAGTCTTCTACTATAGTAGTGTTTGTTTCGGCCTTTCTTCTCAGAGTAGTCAGATAGGAAACGCCGGCCTCATCTAGTTTAAAAATATATGTTTGACGTGTAAAAGTGTTTGTGCAAACCTACTTACAGAAATAAAATCATTTATCATTTATAGGCTTTATTTGCTTAAAAGGAGGCTCCAATCTCACTGTCAATATTTTGTTAAAGAAATAAACTATTTTGTATTTGTATTTTTTTATTTTGTAAAATTGATCCTTCGCCAGTTTGATTCTTGATAACCTTAAGGGTTATGCAAAACTACATCTTACCCCTTTGTGGAATCTAAATTTTATGAACGACTCCAGTTCAGGAGTTCAAATCGACTGTTCAACAAATCAAAGGAACGAATTCATGAAGGAGAAAACTCTAATTTTCTTAGATTTACCATTATAACATTTTATGGTCTTAAGATGCAATATTTCATCCTATTTTTTTGCATTTGCATAGTAAGTTTCGGAAGTAAGAGAGAGCTAAAACCAGAACGAGATGAGAGCTATAAATGAGAGCATTTAAAGGCCAGGATTGCAATTACTTCGTTCCAATGGCAGTAGGCGCTGGTCGTTTGCTTAACGAATACGATAGATGGTTTACAAACTGCAGTACAGAGGCCTTAGTGTGAGTTTAATTTAACCATCTCGATCAAACGCATCGAGCACGTTTGGCGCTCCGATTGACCCTGGATTGGTGACGGACCAACCGGAGCGCCGAACGCGCGTTAAATGAAACTCACACTAAGGCCACACTAAAATAAACCTACTACATACATACAGTTAATTTCTTTTGAAACAATTTAAGTTATTTTTCTCTTTTTAGACAAATACATAGAATATGCTACATTGTAAAGTTAAGCAAACTAATTACCAACATAATTTACTCATTTAATCAAATCGGAACAATCATTCTTTGAAAGCATCATTATTTTCTATGAAATGCCTAATACGGCAAATTGTTGTAGAAAAGAATAGAATACTCAATTATGTATACCATACAAATTACAGAGGAGCTTGTGGCTTAGTAATAACTGCCGCTTAGTAGTCGGTCAGCTTAAGCTGCGCTTGCCACGGTTGGTATGTGGATGGGTAACCATCTTTACATACCAATACCCTTCCGTGCCTCGGAAAGCTGATATTCGTGGGCAGTTGTTATGGGTTGTCAGAAGCCCAAAAGTCTGACAACCAGTCTTACCAAGGGGTATCGTATTATCGATATCTATATATCGTAGTAACTAGGCTGTGGAGGTCAGATAAGCAGTCGCTCCATGTTCATAAAATACAGGTATTCAGCTGCATCTGTTTGAACTAGCAGCCGACCACAAAATAGTTTGAAAAAGACTAGACTTAGTTTGTAAATTGTTTTGTATAAAAAGACCATTCTAAAATAGAATAAGATTGTAGGTCCATCAAATCCAGACTTCTTCGCAAAATTTTCTTTACCATAAGCAAGTAGGAGTCACAGATTATTTGTGACACAACGAAATCCTTTTAAAATAAACAAATTCTCGGCAAACATTAATCATGGCTGCCTTAGAACACGGAAGACGCAATCTTGAGGGTCCAATCGAAGTGCGACTGTTTGTTTTCTTTGGTTCTAACCAAATTGTTTTTGTCATGAAAATTCAATTGTGGAGATTTGTTTTGTGGGAGGAGTAGCTCCAGCGGTGGCAATGAATTCAATTCAATTGAGAAATTGTTTTGAATTTCTATCAAGTGCTGAATGGATTGTGGTTTTTTGGGTTAGCTATGCCAACAAGCGATGAATTGCAAAAATAAAAGCAGGTTTCAAAATAGTTTTTAGCAATATTGGTTTACTTTTTTTAGCCAGTGTGTTTTTTTTATTCTAGCACACTATCTGCGTTAGCAAGACATTTCTATTACGCTCTCTATGGTTTCACCGAATGTTATATTTTAACGTGCGGTTCACTACCGTGTGGACCCAATCATTATACTACAAAAAAGTGGAATAACTAGCAATACCTGATATCCGGATTTACCGGACGTAAACTTGGTTAATTAACAGATATCGGATATTCGGATACATATTCACCTAAAGTTGTGATGATGGCTAACATGGAATGCGCTTTTGTATTGAAAAAGTCTTAATTTAGGTAAGTAATTTGCTTATTTTTTGTTTAACTAATATAAACCACCCCTCCTCCAGTACATACACATATTTGTATCGGGTTAAACATTAATTTTTAATTAATACACATCTGAATAGTTATGCAATCCAAGAATCCTGGGGTTTTTAATAAATATTACAAATAATTTATAAAGCCGCTTCCATACTTTTATAGCTAAAAATTATCTTTAGGTAGGTAAATATGCATCCGAATATCCGATCTCTGTTAATTAATTAGGAAGTGGTTAATTAAGTGGGTAGCGTTTTTTGCAATTTGCAGCGACCAAGTCGCGGGCGAAGTGCTAGTAAATCTATAAATAAATATTTGATATGGCCACAAATCTTATTTAGACCTGCAAATTCCAAACCACGTACGAAAATTTTGATTTCGCGGGTTGTTTTCCTGTTGTTTTCGCCTTCAGCAAGCTTGCTACTTTTCCACATCAGAAAAAGGGGCCGGCTTCCGTGCTCGATCGTCCGGCTTGACTACCATTGAGAGCTTAGGATTCGGCTTATGTATATACATAACAGAACGTTGCAGTGGTCATTATGTTTAATTATTCGCTCGCTAATCGCTTCAAAAACTAACAAAATTACATAACACAAAACAAAGCTTAATTTAATAAAATAATGTAACATATAATTTCCAATTACTGAAATTTTCAAGTAGGTACATTATGGGAGGCTTTGACAGGCGACCGGAAGTATTTCACTGTCGGTTGCTCGCTTACTAACGAGTAAGTACCAACTAATTGGCAAGCGAAAGTTTTATAATTTAATAAACTAAATATTCATTAATTTTATAACAAAGTTATTTTCGCAGCAGTGATTTTGTTAATCAAATATTTTCGGTCCCTAAATTCGGAATTTGTTTTTCGGTATTTTAACACGGATTTGAGTGTATGGAAACACTTGAAAAAAATGGACCTAAAAATGTGGTATTAGCAAAAATATTTTCGTACAATATTTACTGCATATTTACCACAGTTTAAAACTAATTACTGGTACTCGCAACCAGCGTCCGTGATTACCAGATGTATGAACGTTAACGAAGCAAAAGGAGTATATAAGGATCGTGCCAGCGTCCGTGATTACCAGATGTATGAACGTTAACGAAGCAAAAGGAGTATATAAGGATCGTGCCAGCGTCCGTGATTACCAGATGTATGAACGTTAACGAAGCAAAAGGAGTATATAAGGATCGTGCCAGCGTCCGTGATTACCAGATGTATGAACGTTAACGAAGCAAAAGGAGTATATAAGGATCGTGCCAGCGTCCGTGATTACCAGATGTATGAACGTTAACGAAGCAAAAGGAGTATATAAGGATCGTGCCAGCGTCCGTGATTACCAGATGTATGAACGTTAACGAAGCAAAAGGAGTATATAAGGATCGTGCCAGCGTCCGTGATTACCAGATGTATGAACGTTAACGAAGCAAAAGGAGTATATAAGGATCGTGCCAGATGGCGCTCTATAGTTTCTGCCTACCCCCATGTTAAGAAGGCGTGATTTTATATAAGTATACATGTATGTAGAGAATTTATACCCTACTTTGTAATATGATGATGAATGGCAACCCTGTTTTGATAAAAGCAAAGTTGAATTTAATTGAACAAATATCCCCATACATGTAAATAAGTAATTGTTACATAAATACATCTAATGAATACAACTCCAAGTTAAAGTTGGCATGGTAATATAGATGGATGCACTTCACTAATGGCCTTTAAGATTGCATCATTCAGAGAGGCATAACGACTCGTTTTAACTATTGACGTCATCCGTACATGGAAATGTACGCAGCTGGTACGGTTTTTCTCTGACATATAATACGAGAAGAGATGAGCATGGCTGACCTTAGCAGCGTATTAGGCTGATACTTAGAAAGTGATTGAGAGAGGAATACATATTAAAGTAAGGTGTACAATCGGAGTCCCGGACTTTAATTGATGAGCCACTTTTAAACTTTCCAATTTTGCAGTTTTATACATTCACGAGATTACACGATTAAACACGAACTTAAACCGCATGCTCGTAAACAAGATGACAAATTACTTATCATCAGAAATAGGCTTATCCATAGAGGTTGAAGGTTGACTGATAAATTGTCAATGATAAATCAATACACTGTTGCATAAGTTTATCCAATCTGTTTGATACTGACCTTCTTTGAATTAGAGCTCATTAAATACTCGTTATTTCTGAAAACCTATCTGAAGACAGTGACAGTTCAAATGTCAGAGACGATAATTTCGAATTTTGGTGAATCGTAGCCGTAGCTATTTATGTGCAACAGTTATCATAATTGTCATAACGGATCTTGGACGCTACGCGTTCGGATAAAATCGTGGGTACAAGTTTTTCCGATGTCGAAGGACTAATCATAACGTTACTATCGCTACGCTAAAACAATTGTCGCTAGGTTACGGTTGCTAGCCCTGCAATTGGTTGACTTTGGGTCATCACTCTGGACTATGTACGAGTATAACCGACTAAACCCGATTTGCATTACACGGCTAAAATAGGAACTGTGGCAAGTGGCTTATCAATTAAAGTCCGTGACTGTACATCCAAAGCGAATCGCCTCAACTCGAGCCGTCTACCACTCCTTGTATGAAACTCCATACTGCAATGCACACTTGCAAGCATCGTAAAGGCATCGCCTCAGATCGGGATCAGCTAGAAAATATGAGGTAAGGTGATGCTGATCCGGTACAGCGTAATCCATTATCGGCCGAATATTTCACCGGCATCGTCCGTTGGTTCGATCGGCTGAGAGCGAACGTACGAGTATAGTTCAGCCGATTGACAAAGCGTACGGGAGCCTGTTAAATATTCCGTTTGTAAAACAAACTGCAATTTGCCTTTGTTTTTGATAGGCCTCCTTTCTGCAATAAACTAATTTGTTCTATGAATTTAAGTCAGAAATTTTATGAATTTGCAATAAACAATTGCAGTGCCTAGTTTTGTTGGCGCTTTGTTAAAATGTAGGAATCAAATGGCATTTTTTCTGTACCTTCTAGAAAAAAATGCTTCTTGGAATGTTACGATTTTGGTTAATTATTATTATAGCATGTGTAACATCCGTAGATCCTGCAAGCAAGGGTAAAACCCTAATGACATAATAACCAAAAATAGCCACCAAAAATAACACCTGCTACCAACAGGGCTACGGACAACGGACAAATGACCCTCATAATTTAATATTTTAAAAAGCGTTTCAAACCTTTCGTGGCCATATTTTTACAGCGTTATAAAGGCCTTTCTACCACCACAAGGCTCGCATGGAATCATGTTTATACAGCATGTCCCTTGTGAGACAATGGCTTTGAAAATGTTCTGAATAAGTGATGGAGGAAACGGCTGTCGTCATCTGTGTACGTAAAACGTGACGCCAGTTATGTATTCCCTTGGAGAAAAGACAAAAGATGTATGTACTTTTGTAAACTCTTGTTTTGTTATTGTTGGTGATCAACATGATTCACAAGACGCATAAAAACGAATGAGTTTGTAAAGTCAAAATAACAGCTTTTTACTAAATGCATATGAATTTATACACATGATTAATTGACATAGATACATGTGATTTTTATTTTATTAAGTAATATTAATTATTAAATGTTTTTGTACTAAAATGACTATTTTTCTCGCACTCAAAGTGAAAACTACAGTTTGCACCTCGAGACTAAACGCCAACTTATTATATCCTCGGTTTTATTGACTCCCTCGCACGCTCGGGAGTCAAACCACCTCTGGTATATTATGGCTTCGTTTAGTCCCTCGATATAAAATATACTATTATAATATCATTTGACGTCCCGGTTCTGATAAGATGCAGTATCGGGAACCCACAAGAAAGTCCTCAAAGCATTATGTGCTGGAAGTGATCAATGAAGCTGCAAGCGCATTGTACTGCGGCTTTACCTGCCCCAATATCGTACCTACGCTTTTATCATTTCTAACCAGAATATTAAAAGAATATTCATATATTTCCATACATTTTACTTCCTTGTGTTGCCACAATATGGTGACGTGGACTACGATAATAGAGTCACGATAAAAATTATAAAACCGCAGTTTACTCAATATCTTAAAATAAATTAGCACAAAGCATAATAGTATATATAAGCATATAGTCCCACAAGCAGCATGTGCAGTGTCTTTATGTAGCAAAGTTAACAAAGAAACTTATCTTGTCTAGGGAACTTTATAATTCTACAAATACAAATTTAAATATCAATTCTATCAAATAGCCTATAAATAAGTATGGATATATCCATGGATAAAATAGGTCTCTTGAATCAATGTGTGATGGGATTAATGGAGCTTTGGAACGTCAAGAGCCTAGGCATCAATCCATCAGTAGTGTGATGATTATGAAAATTTTAAGTCTTTACTTAATTGTATTCATTAGCTAGTGTCCCCATTACAAGTATTTTTCTTCATTCAACTATGTTAAATCAAGTTGAAGCTCAAGACGCGAAAGGAAAACATCATGAAGAAACCGGCATGTCCTAGAACCAACAATTTGAAGACATGTGACATCTACCAACTCGCACTGAGCCCGCGTGGTGCAGTATGGCCCACTCCCTCCTTACCGAAATGAGGCCTGTGTCTTAGCAGTGGAAACATTAAAGGCTCATTATATAAACTAAGTTGGAAGATAAGAGCCATCAGTAAGGTCACGCCAATTCCTCAGAGGTCACACAAACTCGAAACCTCCCAAACCCATTACCGACGTAAATTAATTACCCGACCGTTCCAGCACACTGCAGGTGCACCATCTACGTCACTATGACACTGCCTTGCACACTAATTAACTGTTAAACTTCTAATAGGTATAGCGTAATGACTGCTCGTTACGGGGTAGTTAATAGGTTTTATGACCTGAATGCATAAGCATAATGGTGCTACGTGGAGGGATCTAAACGCTGTTTTGAGGGTAAGGTTTTTCTTTCATCGTAGTTAAAAGGCTAGGGAGTCAGCAGGCTGGTAGCGCTAGGATGGTTGACTGGTTAAACCTCGCCAGATGATTGCTTATTAGATACTATCATTCGTGGCGTGGACCCTCAATCCTAAAGTGCTTCTACCAACCGGCACTGGGCCCGAGTGGTGGATAACGGCCCACCGCCTCTCTTTGACAGGAGGCCTGTATCCCAGCGTTGGGAACATTAGGTGACTATGTATGTATGTAAAGTGCTTTGATGGCTCTTTGTTTTCGTATGACTACTTGACAAAAAAGTCCATAACACTACAACTCCCTTTCGAATTGAAATATTTACCGTAGCTAATATGACCCCTAAGGATGTGGGCGTTATTTTTATGTAGGCAGGTTAATTATAAATATGTCAATCTGATTTCTATAAAATTGATCAAATTTATTTCAAGACTTACTGTCTGGTTTAGACAGTAAAATGATGTCAAAGTCAAAGCATTTATTTCAAATAGTCACGTAAAAGGCACTTTTGAACGACATACAATTGATTCTAGTCGCCCCTTCCAAGAGATAGTTTGTATGGAGAAAAAAGAGCAAGGAACTCCACCGTTGCTCTTTTAAAATGTTTCAAAATATTTTTTAATACATTCTTAATATAATTATTAATGAAAATGAAGCTTATAGAATCATTATACTCATATTTTTTAATTAATTATTGATATTTTTTTCCATACCACAATAGTCATAAGTCATTTATTTCATAACTAAATACATTGTGTTGAAAATTACATCAATGAGAGATAAAATAATAATAAAATAAAATATACAAACATTGAGTAAATTCATATTTAAAAATAGTTACGCGGTTAAAATATAACATCAACAAATAGTTAACGTCAAATAATTCAGTAACAAAAAATATCTATATTATAATAATCACCATCATTGATCAAAATAATATTTTAAATTCATTATAAATACAAAAGTTAATTTCAAGTGTTTGTAAAATATACGTAACAAAATGATTCACCGGACGGCGAGTAATGGGTAGCTCGCTGTCCGGTAAGGACCAAGCCTGGGTCGACGGCGCGTTGTGTTCCACGCGCGCCTCAAAGAGATGTCAGCACCAACTGGTGGGGTCCACAAGGGCCGATGCCTGCCAGGGGTGCGGGTTGTTCGAAAGAGATACTGCGGCCCCTGGCACACAGGCAACACGGGTGGGTTTTAGTCAGTAGAAGTCTGACACGCCCTCCTGCTCCATCCAGAGCGGGAGAAGTTATTTGATGATTTCCCACCCAACAAAAAAAAAAAACAAAATAATTCACAAATACTGTCATTATCATCTATGAACTCATCGATACAGTAATAAGTTCTTCCTCAATGAATATGCCTTGCATTTGTTGTTGAATAAGTTAATGTTGTTCATACTTTTAAATTCTATTGGCAACTTATTGTATAAAAAGACAGATTGAACTTTATGACTATGATGAACCACGTTCAATTTCGGTTGGATTGTCGAAGGTAAGTCTTTCCTACGAGTACTATTTCTAGCTTGTCTTTCCTCGTTGGTCTCGTGCAAATTATTAACATAGTTGGTTAACAACACTAGAATGTAGAGACATTGTTAAAATGTTAAGTCTGATGAAGTTGTCCCTGCACGATACTGTCTGTTTCTTGCGGAGATTGTCCTTAAGACTCTTTTCTGAATAAGAAATGCCGCGTGGACATTGTACTTGTAGCTGTTGCCCCAAAGCTCAATACTATATTTCGGAGCCTTGACTCAACCATAGTAAAGTATACCATCCTAAGTTGGGATCAGGTGAGTTCATCCCTTAGGCTTCTGATTGCTTGGCATGCAGAGCTAACAGACTTCGTTATTGACAATGTCTCAGCCTTCTTGTTTAATAACGCGTCAATGTGGACACCTAGAAATTTAACATTATCTACTACTTCGACATTGTTACTACAAGACACAACCTTAAAACTAGCGTTATTTCGTACCTACCCTTGCTTTAATAACAAACATTTTGTTTTATTTACATTCAGTTTTAAATTATTTGTTCCAAACCAGTTTTCAAAAGCTCTTAAGACAGTATTCATCTTAGATTTTAAAGCAAATATACTATCTGCAAAAACGATTGCAGTAGTGTCATCAGCAAAAGTAATTAATGTAGTGTCACTTACTCGTTGTCTAATATAATCAATCGTCATTTAAGAATAGGAATAGAATAAGAATTAATAATTAAAATTAACGCAATGACAGATTAAATAATTATATGATAGATCATGGTGCTCACATATTAAGTTACATACATTGTAAAAGTGAGATGGTGTTGGTTCTTCCTTTCCGATTAAAAGCCTTGCCACACTTTTTGACGATAAACCACAGGCTAATACCCAGAACTCCTAGAATGTTGTATCTATTTAATTGTGTTCTTATAGTACGGTTTAGTCATGTGAAGTGTCATTCCCAGGGTGCAAATAAATGTTCAACGGATTGTTCAGTCATATTTACTTACATGCAACGTTTGTAAAGCTAGGTCACGATAAAAGCAATGTGTATTTGTATTTAGATAGATAGAATATTTCTACTATATTCTGTACAACGCAATTAAATTAAAAAATAGAAAACATTTTTCGGTTTGGGTAATACCTCATTGTGGCTGGCAATCGGACCGTAATTAAAAAGAATGACTGGACTAGAATAAAAGAAGAAAAGAGTGAATGTAGACCTGTTATCAGTGACAAAATAAACAGCACTTAAATACACATCACTTTTGCAAGAAATGTTTAGTTAAAATATCAGCCAAGTGCGTGTTAGACCACGCCCAGTGAAGAATATCGTAGTATAACAAAACTACAAATTAACGAATTTTCGACTTCTTCATTTACTTCTGATGTGAGACCTTGCTTCTTGCCAAACATGATTCTAGGTCAACGGGAAGTCCCGTATAAGTTTTAATTTAGTTGCGAGTATCAAAATATGTCGCATATCTAGTCGCATTTAGTTTATTACGTCGATGTAGTTTGTCGAAGTTTGACTTTTTTAGAGCTTCAAGGGACTCTAGACCTGCTTAATTGATATTAATTTAACCTTGATACGTCCATACATTCCTGAGGAAAAGGGTCTTGACAGACTGACAAACGGACAGCAGATGGACGGAAAAATGGACAACGAAGTGATACCTTGGGTTTCGTGTTTTCTTATGAGGTACAGAACCCTAAAAAACGTGATGTGTAATGATGCTACATGAGTCTAAGTGAAAATATATAGTTTAGATAAATAACTTTCTTTTCCCGCTAACCGCTCGCTCTCTGACGTTCCCTAACTCCTCCACCTACCGATGTGAGTGACATCTAATCTTGGAATAGCGCTGTGCGAAGCCTACGAAGGCAAATGTTTACTTTACTGCAGCCTGTTTGAATGTCTGCACCAGTGAGTCTGTTACGTTTTGACACTGGTACCTTTACATAGGTGATTGGCGTAGCGGAACGTAACAAAAGGCTTTTCGAGTATTCTAGAAAGACTTTTGGACTGATAAAGGGAATTGGAAACTGGTCTAATCTAATAGAGGATTTTGAGGCAGTGTTTAGTGGTTGAGGTTGAGTTGGCTGAGGGTCTTTTGACAAATTGAAACTCAAAAGTCATACCTAGCGTAATCAGCCTATAATAATCCCACTGCTGGGACACATACCTCTTTGTGAGTCGGTTTACTATCCACCACGCGGGCCCAGTGCGGATTGGCGAATGTGACATGTTTACGAATTTTTGGTTCTAGGACATGCCGGTTTCCTCACGATGTTTTCCTTCATCGTTTTGAGAGCAATGGTGATGGTGATGGTGGTGGCCTGCTTGGATTCGAACCTATGACTTGTAAGTCGTGGCGGTTACCACTGGGCCACCACTACGCAAGATGGGTAGTTGTGTTGCTTGCCATAGGTGCTCTCTTCGACTAATTTATTGGTATATACGATATAACAACATGGAGCGAGACTCTTCTCCACCAGACAGCATTTTACACACCTGGCCTAGAATTCTCAAATCTTAACAAAAAATACAATAGGTACCGTTTGCCTGACTTCAGCGTTTTACGACAAAGGACACCTAGGCGTGTGCGTGCCTCGCGCAAACGAAGCAAATAAATTTTCAATACGAAAAGAAAAATCTTATTAAAATTTATTTCCCAAAGCCGAAACTGAACGATGGACCTAGAATTCTAACGGCCCGGCGATAGTTTGCCTATAATATGTAAAGTAGTTACGGTCACCAAAAGAGATAAGTAACCAGAGTCGTCGGATAAAGTTGAAGTTTAGTACGAAACCGCTGTATATTTTCGAATAAAAATTAATTTAATTAATAGAAAAAAAAACAGTTGTTTTATCAAAAATTTCATTATCTGTAATGTAATGTTTTTTAAGGAATTCTATAAGTACCTAAGCTATTTCGAATTAGAATTCTGCACGTGATTTGGGAAATATGTATAAAAGAGCTGCAAATGCAAACACCGCGCGGTTATTCTGCTTTGGTTTTCTATCTGTTTTTGCGTTTCAAATTAATGAATTTAAAGTCATAAGCAGTGAAATGTCGAGTGTCGGTTGCAGAACTGCGCTCGACAACATAATGGTGCGAGTATCGTACTACCCATTCTAGATGTAGGTATGTATATTGCTTCAAAAGGTTTAATTGAACTTAACAAAAATAATGTACCTAACGTAGATTAGAGGGGCTTTTGGCTAAGTAATAACAGCCCCACGGGTCGATTGATCAGGTTAAGCTACGCTTACCGCGGTTGGTCCGTGGATCACCCCTCCTTTCTTTGAAAACCACATTAAGCAGGTCATCAAAAGTCCGAAAGTTTGACAACCAGTCTATCGTATAAGCCAGTAACTGAATTGTTGAGGTCAGACAGGCAATCGCTCCATGTAAAATGCTGGTATTCAGCTGGAACCGGTTAGACTGGAAGCCAACCCCAACTAAAAGGCTAGGCAGATGATGGAGTATGTTACGCAATGACCTCTCTGATGTGTGAACGTGGACGAAGCAAAAAAGTTATGTAAGAACTACTCACATGGGATAAAGACAAGAATATGTATATATGTTACCGGCCAAACCCGATTTCAGGCCAAACTAGTTTGTCCTAGGCCAAACTGGTTTATTAAGCCGGGGCACGCCGACTAAATGGGTTAGGTTAGGTTAGGTTAGAACTGTGACCAAAAGCGCGCGAGCCGAGCGAGCGAAGCGAGCGGCGCCGCGGAAGCGGCCGGCGAGCGTTACTTCCAAAGGCTGTTAACGAAATGGCTAACGGCTTAATAAACCAGTTTGGCTTAGGACAAACTAGTTTGACCTGAAATCGGGTTTGGCCGGTAACATATATACTCCGTACTCATTTATAAAATTGTGTATAGCCAAACTTCAAACTGAAACCATGCAATAAATTTCTTCAATATTGATGGAAATATTACGGTTAAAGGCTTCTTCAAACAGGGGCGACGCGATACTTGGAAAACAATTTTATGAAGTTTTCACAGAAATTGTTCTATGAGACTTGCGTCGCGCTGTCGCGTCGCGACTCTTTGAAGAAGCCTCAATGGTCTTTCATACGTAAATAATAACTTTTTTTTTTAAACAGCCGGCTTCCGGAAAAACACTACAAAATTTCGGAAGTCGGTGACTTTTGATATGTATTTATGTTTTTCTCACCACCATCCGAAATTAAACTATGTTTTTTGAAAAAAGTTTTATTTTTCACTTTTTAGTACACACTTGGGGTCAAAACAATGCATATTTATGCGATAGCAGCAACCGCGGTTGATATGCTGTAATTTTTTGAAGAGTTCCGTTGTCTGTCTCCGAAACTCATCATCAGATCTATACAATAAAATTTATATGGGACCATTTCGGAATAAACCCCTTTCGAACAAAAAAAGTTTTTTTATGTATGTTCGGGGATGTCTTCGTCTTACATAAATGACGGAGATATGCCCGAACATACATAAAAAAGCAAAAAAATTATATAAACATGTCGAATTGACAACCTCCTTCTTTTTGAAGTCGGTTAAAAACAATAACTTTCAGATACATTCATAATGGTACTAGTAACTCACGGGCCGAACAGTTTTCAGGGCTGGACCACGGACCACCCCTCTCATCCATCTAAAAGATAATAAGCTACTAAAATATTACTCACTTGAGGATTAAAAGAAAAAAGAATTATCTTTTGGGACAGCTTTATATCTTTCGTCAGTCCCTTTTGACTAATGTTCGAGGTCATAAATTATTTTGATAGAATTTTTACCTTTTTGTAGTCTTACAACCTTTTAGGTTCGTTATCTTTTGTTCTATCTGTCTGTGCATCTACGTCGTGGTTCCTAAAGAAACCTAAGAGAGTATTTTCCCTTTTGCCAGAATCTACTTTAGGTCATCATCATCTGCTTATCCTTTTCTCAACTATGTTGGGGTCGGCTTGCAGTCTAACCGGATGCTAGTGAATACCAATATTATACACAGAGCGACTGACTATCTTACCTCTAAAACCAGATACACCTAGATACTGGCTAATATGATACCCCTTGGTAAGACTGGTTGTCAGACTTTCGGGCTTCTGATGACCCGTAACGACTGTCAAAGATCCAAAAATTACAGCCGCGACCAACGGCTTAACGTGCTTTCCGAGGCACGGACGGGTCTTGGTATGTAAAGATGGTCACCCATCTACGGACCAACCGCGGCAAGCGCAGCTTAACTTGATCGACCGATCCGTGCGGCTTATACATATTACTTGGCCACAAGCCCCTCTAATTGCATAATATACTATCAGTAGGAATGGCTTTCATTTTGATAGTTCAATAACATTCATTGCGTTTTAACGTTGTTGAGCAGACAAGTTTTTCGAGCATATGAACCAATGTATTAGCAATTTCCTTCAAAATTATTTAGATTATGATTTAAAGTGTGATAGGTAAATAGGGTGCAGGCTTATTACGAGTGATACGCACCTAAACTTTATAAACCATAGAAACTTAACATGCATACATTTGATAATAAAAAAACATGTTCAACCCGAAAAATGTACATATTTTAAAAGCCTACGCTTCTGTTTTACAATTTTAAATTGGTGTAAGTAACCAGATTTCACGTAGGTAAGCTGTCGGGTGAATCTCATTTTGAAATTCAGCCCGGTGCGCTCAAAGCGGCAATGAATGAATTTTAATATCGGCCCCTACACCTGAAGGAAATTTTCATTTTGTCCTATTCCCTCATTTCAGATTCTCTGAATCTGTCGATAGTAGACAATTCTATTGTTTTGTTGAGTAAGATTTGATTCGGTTTTTTTTTTCATTGTCTTATTGTAAAGACGGTTCCTACCTTCGGGAGTTGGGAATTAAAGATTTAGACCGCTAAAGAGAATCAAGTTTAATAATTTGTGTTTTTGCAACGATTTTTTCACAAACTCCTGAAATTTTTATACCTATATATGATGCTTGTATTAAAGAGGCCAAAATTGTTGTTAATTCTTTACAAAGCCAGAGGGATTAATAATTAAATTAAGGCTTAACCCTTGTTGAATTAATTTAAAGCTGGTATTAACCAGTGTGCTCAGCACGTGGCCAAAAACGATTGTCAAAAGATGTTTTCCCTTTTGCTCTTCAACCTTTCATTTATAGGTAATTAACGCAAGGGAAGCCGCGGGCTAAAGCCAGTTAATTTTAATTTAATTTCAAGACATAAATCATAACTTTAAAACTACCCCATCACTAAGTTCCTTGTACAAACCACTTAAGGACGCCTCAAATCAAGATAACTGAATCCCTAATCATAATAATGTAACCATAAATTAAATTGGGGTCATCAACCAGACTAGAAATGTCGCGAACATAGATACAGTAGCCTGCACGTCATTGGTAACAATACCAGTCTACGTTGGCCTCTTATTCTATTGAAGCTCCGTACTATGCTGGGGCAGCTAAACCTCAAACTGTTCCCACGGAATTGCGCTCGACTGTTCTAGGACCACTATAAATTAAGGTTTCCAGTCACGTAGGCATACTTAGCTTTTTACGTCCAAAGTGGACCCTAACATAACCGTCAGCTGGAGCTATTGTACGTAGGACTAGTTATGACGGAAAATGATGAAGTTTTAAATGGCTTTTTAGTAAATGATTGAATTATTAAACGAGAGCAACTATAGAAGGAGGAGTGGTGGCCAAGTGGTATCGGCCAAGTTGAAGGTCGAGAGTTCAAGCTTAAGCAGGCCGTTTGCTTAGTGTATATAAAATTATTAATTCGTCAGAAGCTCGAAAATCAGACAACTACTACTGGTAGTCTACACTACCAAGGGAAGATTATCATGTTACCCCGTAAATAACTGGATTATGGAGGTCAGATAGGAACTCGTTTCAGACTGGAAGTCGACCTCAACGTTGTTGGTAATAAATAATAGTTTAAAAAACTAAAAAAACACGCTATAAAAACCAAACTAAAAAGTAGAAAATAACTTAATTTAATTAAAAAGCGTGGGGTGCTTTTTGAGGTATTTTTATAATCAATTAATGTCAAGCACCCCACGTTTTCTTTTTTAGTTTTATAAACTATTATTTATTTTCTATTTTTTAGTTCTGCTAACTACAAAAGCGTGATTTTTTCAGATTTTTTCCTTTTTTTTCTGTCGATCTTTGACAGTCGTTACGGGTCGTCAGAAGCCCGAAAGTCTGACAACCAGTCTTACCAAGGGGTATCGTATTACCCAATGGTTGTGGAGGTCAGATAGGCAGTAGCTCTGTGTAAAATACTGGTACTCAGCTGCATCCGGGTAGACAGGAAGCCGACCCCAACATTGTTGCGAAAAGGTTTAGCAGATGATGATTTCATCACCATACTCTAAAAACGGTGAAAAAAAACATCGTGAGAAAACCAAACAAACAATCAATCATATAACCAAAACATTCAAAAACATGTGACATCCTGGTGGATGTCACATGTTTGCCCTGCGCGGGTTGGTACCCGCACCGGGGTCGCGTGATGAATTATGGCCCACTCTTTCTAAGAGAGAAGAGGCCTGTATCCCAGCACTGGGAATATTATAGGCTGATTTCCTTTATTTCAATATATACATATAAATTACATTTTTAAATATTAATATAAATATATAAAAACATTTCAAAATATAAAAAATAGTAGCCCACCGGTATCGGGAACAAGGTCCAAGCTACCGGCGGTTAGGCTCGGTCTAGGCTGATTATTATTAGCATAATCAGTTAAGTTAGCAATTAACAAAAAAAGTGTTATTGGCATAGATATCCATTATTTCGTAAGATAAACCAGGTTTTTAAAGACTAATTGCCCGTTTTCACCCACATTCCCTATATACTACCACCTACGTATGGGATCCTTAGCTTATAAGCTCCCCCATACTAGCCCCTAAATTAAATTTCGTTTCACCATCATTTTTACTACCTAACTACACACGTCATATCTATGTGACGTTTTGTTCTCGTTAGTAGTGACTGATTCGTCTATGAACTTAGTGATACTTTGTAACAATATAGCTTTTTATAAAATTCTCTAAAGCATACACTTATAAAGATACAGATATTTATAAATCGTGTTTTGATAGCAATAATAAATATTATTTCATTCAAGTTTTGAATTAATTTCATGTTTTCTTTCTTATTTTCTCTGTGTATGCATTACAAAACGTCGCGTTTTATCTGTGGTCTTAATTGTATTTGATATTTATTTCTTTTGTGACGTCGTGACGTGAGATTTGTTTGATTGTTTGCATTTGCAAAGAGTTTATTAAGGTTAATCTAGTCGAAATATTTTCCATACAAACTTCGGGAGTGTATTACTCCACTGATAGACAATGTACATCAAAAATTAAACATGGTATAGTTTTGTCTCATTATTAATATTGTCTGTGTGGAAATAGAATACTAATAAATTACCAAAAAAAGTAATAACTTTTTAGAACAAAGCCAACAAAGATTAGTTTTTCTTGCTAATTTATTATAATTTTGGGCGTTAAGTAATAAAAGAAGTGTTAAAACCTTCAAAACCAATTCAGTATTGACAAAGCTCAAATATCGAAAAGTTCAATAAACTTTATTTGTCATTGATTTATGCAGTGGGTTTTGCATAAAATTCGATCTTCCGAAGGACTTTTCTTAATTTTTTAAGCGCCTGTTTTACTATAAATGATCCTGCATCTCACTCAATAACGTGTAGACTATAGCATCTAACTGCTCATCAATGATACTACCTTTGTCGGACACCATGCCTGATGGGACAGCGTGCTTTTTAGCCAGGCCCACCAGTGACTTAGAGCCCGCGACTAGATGCCCCTTAACTAGTTAAGATTGTTTGTTTGATAATATAGTGAATGTGCGTTATATGGTGATGTTTACCTTTTTTACGTTACGTTACCAGCAAATTTTTATTTTAAAGGCTACCTACTTATAAAAACTTTAATAAGTTAAGTACTCACCTTTTATCAGGAAATCCTAAGTTATATTAAATCTTTTCCAATACATACAACACTGAAGATTTATAAAATCTATACCTATCTCCGAAAAAAGTCAGTTTCATAAAAAAAAAAAACAAAGTAGTTTGGTCGTTACCGATATATTTTTGGTCTACGGCTGTTATTTACGTCGAATATAGTAGAAACAGTTTCTAAATTTTCAACAAATTCTAATATATCACTATCCATGTTCGTTGCTTGAGAGATCACTTACGTAAATGCCGGTTTATGGGCCCACATTTCGGCCACCTAAATTTAGGGGACCTTTTAGCGTTTAACTGACCCCTTACTGTTGGCGAAACAGAAACCACCTTTTAACAGCCCCCTAACCATTCTTAGCGGATCCCGTAAACTTAGGGGATGTCGGTGAAAACGAACATAAAAGTTATAACCACGTGTTAACTTAAATTTTCTTATAGTAGTACCAGCTTTTGACCGCGGCTCAGCCCGCGTGGATGTGGGTTATCGCGTAAAAAAGTAGCCTATGTCCTTCTCCATATACCAGCCTATATCTCTGCTAAGTTTCACGACAATCGGTTCAGCGGTTTAGGCGTGAAAGCGTAACAGACAGAGTTACTTTCGCATTTATAATAATAGTAGGGATGATATAATTTCTAACCTAACCTAATATAAATCACGCCTCTAATCCCAGAAGGGTTAAGCAGGTATGTACCCCATAGTACCTCCACATTTCGCAAGTTATGTTTAAGTCCCATGTACTAGGGGCGAGCCTATAGTCATCAACTGGGCACAAATCTGGGTTCCAGGCTGCTAAGCTATAAATAAGTGGCTAGCAATAAGGCTGAGAATCAGCACTTTTCGAACGTCAAAATATATAAGACAGTCCCCCAAAACGCCCCCCCTTCACTAATAATATATAATTAATTAGCTTTTATCAGCGGCGTCGCCCGCGCGGAGGTCGGAAATTATCTTTTTTTTTATCTAAACCATCCAGGGCGCCACCCAAACGCATACAAAAAAAAAACATTCAAATCGGTCCAGCCGTTTAGGAGTTTAGTGACATACACACGTACAGTAGAATTATATGTATATATATGTTACCGGCCAAACCCAATTTCAGGCTAAACTAGTTTGTCCTAGGCCAAACAGACTTATCCTACGCGTGATATGTCGCTGCCAACTAGGTTAATTAAAGGCTGTTGCCTTTGGAAGTAACGCTCGCCGGCCGCTGCCGCGGCGCCGCTCGCTTCGCTCGCTCGGCTCGCACGCTTTTGGTCACAGTTCTAACCTAACCTAACCTAACCCATTTAATCGGCGTGCCCCGGCTTAATAAACCAGTTTGGCCTAGGACAATCTAGTTTGGCCTGAAATCGGGTTTGGCCGGTAACATATATTATAAAGATAATAAACTAATTATCGCCATTTTTCCAGATATGGCCAAGAAAACCTAACAGATTAGAACATTCTATCAAATCGGGAATGGTCAAGAACCTAGTCCGCCACTAGTGTGAGTCAACTCATTATAAAGAGACCAGTCATGAAAATTAACTCCAGCGGTAAGAAACTCATGCTGGTGGACTAGTTTATTATTCTACAGAACCCGACGAAGGCGCCAGTAACCTTGAAACTACTCGGCGTAGCTGTTCAGATATTCATAAAAGTGTTATCTCTCGACAGCTGGGCGCGAACTGCCAGGGATCGGCATAAATTTTGGCAAGACACGCTACTTAGCAAAAAGTATTTTCTTTTATAATAAAATAAAGTACCTACCCATTATGTTTTTTTTTTTTGTCTGGTGACTTTTCTGATTGAACAATTGGACTTATAAAAATGATTAATTTTGTCAGCAATTCCATAATTACGGACGTTTTATTAGTATGTTTTGCCTAAAAAATGCAGTTTGTAATGTATAGAATACAAGCCTATACCTTTATTAGGGACTCTCAGTTTGCCCATCATCATCTTACTGCGTAGATTTTTCCCAACTATGGTTGGCTTCCAGTTTAACGGGATGCAGCAGAACACCAGCATCTGTAGTACAAGATACGACTGCGTGTCTGACCTCCACAACGCAGTTGGTTAGTTGTCAGAATTTCGGGCTACTGATGACCCGTAACGCCTGTCAACGATTCACGAATGACAGCCGGGGCCAACAGCTAAACGTGCTTTCCGAGGCACGGTCAAAGGTCTTTGGTATGAAAAGATGGTCACCCATCCACGCACCAATCGTGGCAAGCTTTGCTTAACCTGATTGATGGCCCCTTGCGGCTGTTGTTATGTAGCCACAAGCCTCTCAGTTAGCCCTTTGCCTTTAAAAAGGTCCTGTAACCCAAAAAACTACAAAATAGAGTCACTAAACTATGCATAACCACATCCTTCAGCTAAAGTTATGTACCCAAACCAAACTCACAAAACGAGTTATCAAAATTGATCTATTAAGCAAACAGTGAGATCATCCGTTTTATCCGTTTCATCCCTTCAGACTACCCTCCAATATTTTAACATGGAAAAACCTCATTATTTACTCTTCCAGCCTTTAGGTACATCAAAGGAGATTATTCGTGATTTTGCATGAAGTGGATTTACCTATTTTATTTGTAAATATTTGTTCGAGTATCATTTTACTTACAGGGTAGGAATTTCGGAGGTAAATTCGATAAATTACATAATGGTATGCGAGGTTGCGATAGGAATGTGATGTTAGATGTAGTACCTGGATAATAATGTTAATACTTTTAATAAATAACAGCTGCATGGGTCCATCGACCATGCTAAGCTACCCTTGCCGCGATTGGTCCGTGGATGGGTGTCCATCTTTCGGAAAGAACGAAATGCCGTTGATCCGGCTGTCATTTGTGGATCTTTGCCAGTCGTTGCAGGTTGTCAGAAGTCAGAAAGTCTGACAACCAGTCTTACCTAACTAGTAATTGGGTTGTGGAGGTCAGATAAGCAGTCGCTCCATGTAGTTATTGCAGTTATTACTTACTGTTTATTCAGCTGCATCTGGTTAGACTGGCAGCTGACCTCAGCGTAATTGGGAAAAGGCTAGGCAGATGATGATTTTTACAAAATGATGAAGTATCTGGGTAATAAGGTTAATACTTTTACTAAATGATTATCAAGAAATTCTGCATAAAAGTATCTACTAGCTTACAAATCTTACAATTAGGATCTTCATTTAAATAAGTCCAAATAAAGTAAGCAAAACTCACTCACAATAGAACTTATTTGTATTAAATTGCATAACCCTCAAATTGAGAAACCGTGCTAGTGTTGGGAACGTCTATTCTTTCATCATAGCAGTGCAAGAAACAAGCAATTCTGTTCACCCTTAAAAAAAAATATTTATTTAATTTATTTATCCACTACCATGGTCGTTGGTAATTATACCACGGGAACTACCGGTATAAGAAGTATCCAATGTATTAATTATTATTTAGGTTATAAACTATTTGTGTCATCCAAATCAGTTTGGTCGGTTTTGCGTGATTTTTTGACACAATTATAATATTAGTAAGTGTAAAATAGTATGATTTTAATGCTGCACATAATGAAGAGTGGTTTATTGTTTTCTGTTCTAAGTTAGTATATTTTCACAGCACTGCCTCTGAACGATGTTAAATTGCCAACGTTTTATGACAGGCGCTGAAACTAAAACTATGCTATTTAAATTTTATCAGGAACAAAGATCACCTTTTAGAAAAACGTAACTAGACTAAAAATACTAGAAATAACCAGAGAAGACCTGTGACCCTTAGCATTGAATGTACAACCACCCGTGCTTCATAGTCAACGTGATAAATGTCTCCCTATGTCATCGTTCTCTGGCAGTTACACGCCTTTGCATGTATTACGTAGTGTTTAGCTTGAGCAACATTTATTTTTTACAAGATTTACTGCGCTATAAATTTAAAGTGTCTGTATTCATTTCTTTCAAGCGTGTGGTATTCATGGGAGAATACATTGTTTGGGCAAGGAAAAGCACAGTCGTGTCGTCACGATACATACATACATACAATGCGACGTTCACAATAGGAAAATCTCAATATTAGACAGATTCTTAACAGTTTCGTAAAACAACGATAGGTGCTGTAAAGGTTGGTTGTTTACCGAAGACAACCTTATCGTTGTACCGGCAGGCAACGTAATGGCTTTATCACATTCGAACTGTCAAGTAGATCTAGAATAACCTTTCAAATATTTTAACAAAGGTTTTTTGTTTCGGAAGAAATCATTTGATTGACAGGCGTAGAGCTGTAAAGACATAGGTAAGCGTGGAATAAACGAAATAATTTATAATAACACGCACACGAGCGTTTCATTAATAAACTCCATCACCGGGGACCTTAGCGGTCCCACAGTACCACTTCTAAAGTTTGGTTTGTACCAACAAATTATTCCTCGACATTCTCTATACCTACAAATAAATTCAAGTACGCAGTTGTAACCTCGTGTCGTCAAATATAACTAAACAACGAACTACACTTGCAAACTGCATCTTGCATGCAAGTTTGTTGAGGACGTCAATTAAACAGGGCAAATTAATTGGTAAGAAAATTGACTAGCAACCGAAACTGTTCGTACCTACCTACACAAATCACAACTGCCATCGTTTGACAAATGTATTAATCGACGTAGTATCTCTATTTGCTTACAAATTAATTTCCCTGACGCCCAAACTTCCTGATTTCCCAAACTTGTTCAGCTATACCACCTGTAAACATTCACCAGTTGCCCCCAAAAAGTTACCTTACAGAATATAAAAACTCTTAAGAATTCTCCTCACATAATATCCTAACACAAAACGAGTCACGCAGACGTCATTTACTCTGGATTCCCAGAGGAGATAAAAGGCTTCCACTGAGAAAAGTTTTATAATTTCCTCAAAAACTGAAAGTTGACATACAAATGTTGTTTTGTATACTTTTTTAAAGCTTCCCTTGTCATCATCAGAATCTCCATAAATATGTTTAAGGAAAAGTTAAGGATATTTTTTGCTTCGTTGGCGTTGTCGCTACTATCAAACAGGGGTACTCGGTTTGATTCCCAGGTCAGGCAAAATATTATTAGGTTTTTCCATCAGAAATTTGTTTTATGAGTTAGATCTCCTATTCCATAGTACTTACTTAAACTGTTAAACGTAATTGGCAAAAGGGTGTACTGAATAACACATCTGAAAGATTAAGATCCTGCTTAACCCGTAGGTAATACAAGCGTCATCTATTCTATATACCCACTTTTATACTAATATTATACAGAGGTAACATTTGTGAGTTTGTATGTAAGGGATAATCTAGGAAACTACTGGTCCGATTCCGAAAACTCGTTCACTAATGTGGAGGTACAGTGTTGCCGAGTGTCATATGATATAATAAAAAAAAGAAATCTCATAGGTTGGTAGGTACTGTGGTAATTATTCCATTGAAATTGCGAAACTACATCTCCAAGAAAACCGCAAAAAACAACAAAGCTGTGGTTGAATAAGCAATCAGGCATCGATATTCCAATAGGCGGAATATCGACGTCTATTCAACCAAAATGTATGGACACAGATTTAAGTCGCAGAAATTATCTATACTTCGGTAATTTTAAATCTAGTTACCTAGACTTAATACGTAGGTAATTATTACTAACTAGCTTTTGCCAGCGGCTTCGCCCGCGCACTGCTTTCAACCCCTATTTAACTCCCTTAGGGGTTGAATTTCGAAAATTCCTTCCTTATTCCTTGTCTACATTATAAAGGAAACCTCTGTGCAAAATTTCAGCTTCCTAGGTTTAAGGATTTGGGCTGGGCGTTGATGAGTCAGTCAGTCAGTCAGGACTTTTCTTTTTATTATTACACAAATGAATAAAAATCGTATACCCATGGAAGAGATTAAAAAAAATCTTGTGCAAAGGTTTTAGAGCGAAAGTTAAGCTGTACGCAATGAGAGAAATAACAGTTTTAAAATAATTCTGTCTTAATGTTGACGAAACACTGTTTTTTTGCACCGTCATCAATGTTTTCATTGAACGATCGTCGATCGTTAGACTTCAAACTGTTTTGCGTGTATTTGTTCATAGCTTTTGTGGTCAACAATACGGCATCATTGTAATATATTTGATTAGTTCACCACTTTGTGCCCTTTTGAGGGCGCCATATTCAATGTATTGCTACGTCACATAGCCAGTGGACGATGAAGACGCTTCCAACGATACCTTATTTGTCAAATTATGATAAGAAGTTTTTAAATCAGGAGGGAACAGATAAACATAAGCACAAACATAACGTTTAATAACGGTCAAAATTGTAACCCTCTTTTTTACTTCGCCGAAATCGGGTAAAAACTAGATTTTTCACCACAAAAAGTCACAATTAAAAAATGAAGCCTAACCTTTAGCGCTGTCTGATCAACTATCTATGTTATAAATGAGATGACTCAACTAAGAATGAAGCATCTCCTAATGGCAGTTAATAAAATTACGCTAAGAGAACAGTGACTGATTGCTGGCTCATCGATCATTAGTCTTCGGAAAATTTAGGGATTCATCTCAAAGATTTCTTAAAATCTTTTGCAGCGTCGCATTATTTGAAGTTATGCCATATCATTACTAGCTTTAGATAGGACAAAAGTAGCCTATGTCCATCTAAATGTCAGTGAAAATGCGAAAGATTTATAGCATCAGTTGAAGTTGGGGCCGTGCTAAGACAACCATAGCCACCCCTTAACAATTAGGATAATCATAAGAAAGTAAGGTAACTACAAAACGAATTCTAAGGCGTGCTGTGTGTTGATAGCAATGTCTTCTTTATTGTTACTATCCCTCCTGCCTATAGTCCTGATAACTTGAGGCTGGCACAATAGTCTTTTCTCATCAAATTAAATGATTTATTTGCATAATACACCTAGGTATAAAGAGATGTTACAAATAAGTATAAAGTACACAGTATGATTATCTAATAAGATGTGCAAATGTTGCTTTCTTCTATGGATCTGCCTATAGTGTTCCCACTGCTGGGAAACAGGCCTTCTTTCAATGCAAGGGAGTGGGCCATGATCCACCACGCGGTGTCAGTGCGGGTTGGTGAATATTAGATGCCTTCAAATTTTTGGTTCTAAGACATGCCGGTTCCCTCATAATGTTTCACTTCATCGTGATGTAATTAAGTGCTCAAAGTGAAATGCTTGGCTGGACTCTAAGTCACGACATACTTTTCGTAAGTTGGCGCCAATATCTCTGGGCCACCACTGCTCTCACGAATCTCTACCACTCCAATATGTTAATTAAAAATAAAAGTATTTTGCAAATCCGTCTATACAGGAAAACTTTTTATTCAGTGCGCAAACTGTAACCATGAATTCAGCATATCATTCTAGAGCCCCCAGTGCAGAAATTTTTCGTCGGTTATACAAAAAAAATCAGCTGTTTCATGGAAAAGTGCAATACCTACGCGGTCAAAATGTATGTAACAGCTGATTTTTTTTCGGGGCGTCTAGACTGATATGCTGAATTCATAGTTACAGTTTGCGCACTGAATAAAAACTTTTCCTGTATATGACGGAGTTATGGCCGAACATACATAAAAAAAGAATATGTTTAAACAATTGTCAAAATGATAACCTCCTTTTTTAATTCGGTTAAAATGAGTGTCCGTGGACTTTCTTGCCCGTTCTTGTTCATGGGACCTTCTACGTTTTGGAATGGGCAACTTAGCTTTATCTTTCTGACTGACTTCTGTAACTGCAGCATCCTACTATAATATTATAAATGTGTAAGTTTGTATGTTCGGATGCTTGGATATTTAGATGTTTGGATGTTTGTTACTCAATCACGCAAAAACGGTAGAACGGATTTGGATGAAATTTGGCACACTGATAGTTTATTACCTGATTAACATATAAGATACTTTTCATTCCGGTAATACGCTCCCGTGGGTCAATTTCCGATCTCCACACGGGCGAAGCCGCTGGCAAAAGGTAGTTTGAAATGCTATGAGTTTTCGAGTTTGAGTCGTCATATCAGTATATCTTTTTAATGTTCTCGCAATACTTCCAGCTTTTCAGTTCCTTCGCTTGACAGTTAATGCCAAAAACTTTGTTCACCAGTTTTCCTGATTGTGACATTATAGAGGTATGAGGAACAGGGTGTAAAGTCCACTCATACTCTATAGAAAAGGGAGGATACTCCGAACAGACGGGTATTGTGTCTAGTGGGCAACCGCCCGATGGTTGAAGTCGGGATGTTGTACCTATGCAAATCGCACGGTAAACTTTAACTGCGCGATCTAGGATTTCTATGACGTGCGTCTTGCGTAGTTCGCCTGTGGCATTGTAGATCGCGCCACTTCTCTTTTTGTATTTTTAGATCCTGTTGCGAAGTATTTTTCTGTAGTGTCGCTACAACATAATCCCCAATAACCATACTACCCGTACTTATTATTAGATTCTTATGTAAAATGAAAGTTGAAAAATGTATAGAACACTTTTCACGCTATTACCAAGAGTGCCGAGAGGAAGGCTAACACTTGGAAATTAACATTTCCATCTAGTGTAGTACTAGAGCAAATATTTGCCCCTCACTAGAGCGTAGTGGAAGACATTTTCTTTTCTGTAAAGTCTTTTTAGCTCACAGGGAAGTCTCGTGAAATGTGTGGTAATATGATTAGAAAGTAGGAAATTACAATGAAAAAGTTGTGCGTATTACTAATTAGATTTTACAATGATCACTCATTTTGACGGTATATTAAGAAGCGCATGTTGAGCAATAGATGTCTTTAGAGATAAAGTAGTACCTTATAATAATTGACTTTGCGTAGTCTTAGCCATTTTCCAAAGCCTTACTATTATTTAAATAGGCCTTTAAATCATATTATTTATACAATCAATATAAAGAAACAAAAGACATTAATGAAACTATAACAATGAATAATAATACCGTTGTTACTGATATAGATTCGGAAGAATTAGAATGTTTTAGTTTTAAACATACAAATCCTAGAAAAAAAATCATAGAAAAACATGTTTTCCGAGCGTCAATCATGTCTTCCCGATATTCGACATTTGACATGTCGTTACGCGGAAACTCTCGCCTAATATGACCGGAAATCGATTCCCGGATATAACGATATCATTTGAGCCATGACCGATGCAATAATTCTGTAGATCATAGAAGAAGTAAAGCTACAGTGCCTGTTTGACACAAGCACTGTGATTAAAATAAAACCATAGTATGCATGCAATTTTGCATGAAATCTGCTTTTGAAATATATCAACAGAACAGAAATGAGAGAAAACTCAATCAATATCATGATTGTAGTATGGTACTCTTCACCATATCCGGTAACAACGAACCAGACTAATTTTCTTTCCTTTTGTGACCTCTCTGATGACTTGCAAAGACAAATTTGGTCATTAAAACCCGGTCACATTGTGTACAGCCAGGCTGATCAGCATCGTAGGAAATGTATACAGTGTGTGTCTTTATAATGTGCACATATCAAAATGAGGGAATCTATGCTTAATTTTGTCGCCGGAAAAAAATTAAGAACATCTAAATATTTTGTATATTTTTTAAGGTCTTTTTTTATTTCACTACTTTGACCACAGTGTAAATAAAACGGTGTAACTTTAAAACTAATGAACGGTTTCTGAAGTTCCCAGTTAAACTCCCAATAACTATTGATTCAATAAAGTTATGTATAAGATAAACGTTGGTTAACTGACACTGGGTTTCTGAATCCGCAACAAGCCATTAATCTTTTTTTTTGTCAAAGAAGCGTTGCCTTTTTTATTATTTTAAGTTAAAAGTATTTGTCTTTCCAATCGTTTGTGCTTTATCCATTCTTTTGTAAAAAATAATGACAATGGACATTTGCGATTCATAAGGGGAGCTAAGCAAGCAGATCCGATCATAGTGTTCTTATAAAATCTATATTATCTGAATTTAAATTCCTTATCCGTAAATATTTCGAAAGGATTTCTCTTAGGTATTAAGTTTCTTGATGCCTACTGATGTATTAAAAATAAATGCAATAATAGTCAGATTTGGAGCTGCTTTTATTCATTATACTAAAACTCATTATTTTAGATTTTAATAATTAGCTTTTACTTGCCATTTAATACACGTTATAAGTATAACCCAAAAAAATGATGTAGATTGACTATGAAATGAAACATCAAATAGCTATGGAACCGATAAACGGCCAAAATTGGTCAGTTAACTTAACCTGAGTTTAAACGGAGTTTATATTACATTGCGGTGTTCGGAAACGCACTTTCACAAGTTATCGAACCAATAGCGCTAATGAATAGATAAACTGCCGATACGAGTACCTCAGAAACCGAGCATAAGTGATCTATCGCGATGAAACAAACTCTTTATTGATAGGACGTAATTAGGCGTCCTCATAAAATGTACATTGTGGAAAAAACTGTCCTTAATTGAAAATAAACATGTTTTTGTAGCAAAAATCTGTTTTTTTTTGTTCATCATTTTTTACAATAATTGGAAAATTTCTCAATATGACGTTTTGTTTACACTGAGGTCACAGTAGGGAACATTTTTTTTATTCCATAAAAAATATTTATATTTTTTAAATATTTTTTCCGGTGATAAAATTAAGCATACCTATATACCTTCATTTTGATATGTGCACATTATAAAGACTCACACTGTATATTAAAGTTTTGGGCGACTTTTTCGTACTTGGAGCATCTTGTCTTTATAAATATTTTTCTAACGAGTTGTAACAATACTGCTTCCAAAGGGTCAACAATTTGTTAAAAAAGCGAACTCAAAATTAAATTAAACAGAAATAATAGGGAATTTAAGACTAATCTATTTCAATTTATAAACGGTCCTTAATCGAAAACAATATTTACAATACTAAAATTCCCTTGTCTGAAAATAATTACCTATTCCGCTGCTGTACACAAATTGCCATCATTAATTAGAACGCTGGAACACCTGGTAATTGATGATCAGATACGAAATGGAATTTTCGACATACAATATCCGTGAAACAATTGAAATTCGCCCTATTTTACTACACGTGCCCATTTGTTGACCGAATGTACGGATGCTTTGGATTTGACGAGGATGCGTGTTACATGAGGCTGATTTTTTTTAGAGCCTTCTTCATTTATTTAGAACCTTATCTATCTTTGCATATTATCCTTACTTAATTTATATATATTATATATTAATATTATAAATGCGAAAGTAACTCTGTCTGTCTGTCTGTCGCGCTTTCACGCCAAAACTACTGAAACTATTTGAATGAAATTTGGTACACAGATAGTCTAACAGCCTGAGAAAGGACATAGGCTACTTTTTAATGCGAAAAAAGGGTTGTAAGGGGTTGAAAGGGGGGGATGAAAAGTTGTATGGAAGTATTGTCATTTTTAGAGCTAGAAGCTTGAAACTTATTTTTTAGGCTGTTGATTCGATATAAATAAATATAACATTCAAAATTTGTAAAAGTTTTACCCCCAAGGGTGTAAAATAACAATAGGGAATAGGGGATGAAATGTTGTATGGAAATATGTAAGGTTTATGTGAATGTTTTATAAGTTTGCGGCAAGAGAAAAAGACCCAAAGACACTATTCCACACGGACGAAGTCGCGGGCACAGCTAGTTATAAACAAAAACCGCTTTTCTTTTATGTCTGTATGACCGCGTTGTTCTTCTAAACGACGCAACAGATATTGATGCCGTTTTCACCACAATTTAGATAATTTATGACTAAAGATTTATTTATACGATACATTAATATTAAACTTACATAATAGTAAAGAAGTCTCCATGTTATATCAAGTCATAAAAACCGTTCGACGCTGGGGCGCGTCGCTATTTGCTTTATAAATTACACTTTGTGATTTTATGTTGATTATAAATTGTTTATGGTGAGATATTGTTATGAATCTTAGTACCTACTTATATACACATGATGTCATTTATTTTGTTGGGACACTTTTTAACAATACTCAAACTTAATTCTATAATCGCTGACGCTTCCCTAGTACTTCGATCCGCGAATCCAGAAAAGGAGCTTTAATCTAAAAAAATATTTTATAAATTTATAGTTATCTAGGAAATGAGTAGCATTTGCTGTTGCAATGTTCGATAGTCACACCAGAGAAACACCTCTGAGCAATCATGGTTTACTGAAACGCGCGAATAAAAAATCATACTTTTATTTTATTTCGTGACGGTATAAACCAGCAAAATGTAGGTGTACCTACCTGTCATTGTGTTTAAATTTATTAGAGTTACAGACTAACCCTCCATAATGACCGAGGTGGCCTTGCACAAGTCCGAGGCCATGTGTTTTCATGGTCCTCGGAATGCGCCACCGGCGGGTTCCCAGATAACGGCGGGAGGGGTTCACATCGGCGTCGAGTCGACGATGAAGTACCTGGGACTCGTCCTCGACAGCCGGTGGAACTTCGCGGAACACTTCCGACGTTTGGCTCCCAGACTGGAGCGGGCCGGGGCTGCTTTGAAGCGGCTCTTGCCCAATCTAGGGGGGCCAAACGCGTCCTGCCGGAGGCTCTACGCGGGGGTCGTGCGGTCCATGGCCCTATACGGGGCGCCGGTGTGGGCGCCTACATTGAGGCGCCAACCAGCGCGAAAGCTGAAGGCGTCCCATAGGGTCATGGCGATCAGGATGATCCGGGGATACCGCACGATCTCAGGTGAGGCGGCGGGCCGCCTTGCTGGATTACCGCCATGGGATCTGGAGGCAAAGGTCCTCGCGCATATCTGGGAGTGGCGCGAGGAGGCCAAACGCCGGGGCGTTACTCCGCTGCCGCGAGAAATCGAGGTGCAGCGGACAGAGCTCCGGCGGGATCTCATGGCGACATGGAGAGCGCGATTGTCGCAACCCAGTGCTGGGCACGCCACGATAGCGGCGGTAAGTCCCCTCTTTGAGGAGTGGCTTGAGAGGCGGCATGGCGTCCTCACCTTCCGCCTGACGCAGGTCCTCACCGGACACGGTTGTTTCGGGAGGTTCCTGTTTCGTATAAGGCGGGAGGAAACGCCCGGGTGCTTCCATTGCGAAGATCGCCCTGAGGACACGGTGGAGCATACGGTGGCGGTCTGCCCGGCTTGGGCGGAGCACCGCCGTGTCCTCGTGGAGGCGATCGGCGGCGGCGCTCTCTCGCGTCCGGCCCTGGTGCAGGCCATGGTACGGAGCGAGAGTGAATGGTTAGCCGTCACCACCTTCTGCGAAGCAGTAATGCTCGCAAAGAGGGAGGCGGCGCACGTGAGGGAGAGGCAGTATATGCGCCCTCACGGCCGTAGTCGCCGCGGGAGAAGCCCTGGGCGTCGGGAATCCCAGGCTGATTCCCGGCCACCGTAGGCGCGGGCTTGCGGACGGCGAGTAACGGGTAGCTCGCTATCCGGTAAGGACCAAGCCCGGGTCGACGGCGCGTCGTGTTCCACGCGCGCCTCAAAGAGATGTCAGCACCAATAGGTGGGGTCCGCAAGGACCGATGCCTGCCAGGGGTGCGGGTTGTTCGAAAGAGATACCGCGGCCCCTGGCACACAGGCAACTGAGGGAACACGGGTGGGTTTTAGTCAGTAAAAGTCTGACACGCCCTCCCGCTCCACCCAGAGCGGGAGAAGTTATTTGATGATTTCCCACCCAAAAAAAAAAAAAAAAACCCTCCATAATGACAACATTCAATTATCAACTTAGCAGCTAAACTCAATCATAACCTCAACCAAATCTCTTGAAAATTTCAATATGGTAATAGTTAAGATAACAAGAAGTAACTTAGTAAACATTGATTGATCCTTGTATCCTAAACTAACATTTTGACCGTCTAACTGGCGTGCATTTTGATGATTAGGGATTGGACCGACACTCATCAATCATCGGCTGTTAAATTATTGATCAACCTCTTTTAAGGGTTAACGATTTGGGACGGATTTTCGGAGGGTAGTTGCGTGCGATGGAACGAGGAGTGGGGGTAATTAGATGTCATTTATATCGGTGAAGCGATAAAGATCGGACGTGCGTATAGGTGCGGCATAATAAATCAATTAGACTTTATTAAATGTTGTCTCCAAATGTTGTCGAAATATGAATGTTGAAAACCAATTTACGTTAGTATGAAACATTAATTAATAACTGTTTATGTTGCATACAAGTATAATTTTGAAATTTCAATAAACATTCAACTCTCAAATATTATCTACATGCTAATTATACGTAGACTATTTTAATTAAGACTAGGGAATTTCTAAAAGCATCATTTCACATTAAAATTGGACTTCATACAGTAGAACCCTACTCTGAAAACAGTTGATGCTGGGGAATTAAAAAGCAATTATATTTTGATTGCAAAAAGAAAATTTATTCTGTAATTACTCCAGCGACACAATGAGATGAAAATTGAAGAAATTCTAGCAAAGTGAGATAAAATATTAATGAATTTGCTAACGGAGTACGGTGGGACGCGCCATCTATTAGTTTTTATACAAACTAGGTTTTGTAGTAATTTAAATAAATTATTATATATTTGCATACCGTAATAGCTAACTCAATGAAGTGTCTTGAATATTATTACTTTTCTGTTGACAAAACGACAAGAAGTTTTATTTAACAATTGTTTTGTTTTGCATTCCTCACATATTATCTAGAATCCTCTTATTTGTTGTTTCTCATCAACATCTGTTACGGCAATACAGGTATAATTTTCACGTGTAGCTTAACATTATAGCAGTGACTATGGTAGGATAGGATGTCCACAATGTGTTTCAAGTTACTCAAGAAAAACTTTTTTCAAAAATAAAACAACCGACTTCCAAAAATCACCACAAAGTGAAAATTAACTTTAATTTCGGAAGTCGGTGACTTAAGATATTTATGTATTTTAATTTTTTGTCACCGCCTTTGCAAATTAAAGTTAGAATTCACTTTGTAGTGATTTTTGGAACACGGTTGTTTCTTTTTTTGGAAAAAGTTTTTATTTTTCACTTTTTCGTTTTAGTACCTATTCCACCCACACCAATTCGAAATTTTGGGATCAAAACATTGCATATTTATGCGATAGCAGTAATCGCGGTTGATTTGCTGTATTTTTTTGAAGAGTTCCGTTGTCTGTCTCCGAAACTCATAATTAGATATATGTATATGAAATTTAAATGGGACCATTTCGGCCTATACCCCTTTCGAACAAAAAAAAGAATTTTGCAAATCCGTTTATATATGACGGAGTTATACCCGAACATACATAAAAAAAGAAAAAATATATAAACATGTCGAATTGATAACCTCCTTCTTTTTGAAGTCGGTTAAAATCAAGGTGTCTTTAAACAAAAACTACGCTAAGAGTAAGTTTAAACGACAAAATCTTATCCTCTCTATTAAAATTTATCAGTGAGCATTAGCAGAGGACGCTGGTTACGCTATAATTAAAAAGGTTATGAAAATAAATTGAACGAAATACTTTCAAGTCCCAGCAATATTAATAAAAATGCTAGAGAAATTATGCAAATGGCCTCTACCGCTCGGAATCTCGTCATAAAGATAAGTGCTAATAAAAATATATATTGCCTTTATTCACACATCGTACGAGAATTTTTGTAGATTCCTTTTCTTATTAAATCGTCAGGAAAACGATAAGCAGTGTCAAAAATAAACTGCTGAACGAAATAATATGTTATTTGGTTTTTGGTGTGGCAGATTAGCTTATGGTCTTTTGGCCCGCGCTGCCTAATAATTATTAAGTAGCTTTTTAATTTTTTAAACCAGAAATCTATGGCAGTTTACGGTGCACTTATTTTGTAAGTTCATTCCCATTGAGTGGTTAAGACTCATTCATCAAAACATCCCCCAATACCGCCTCCCTCTTTTATTTTTTCTTCAGTAACTCGATCTACACCTCCATAATTCTAGTAAACATGTACACAGTGTAGTATGTCATCGAGTAAATTAACAGCATTATCAGCGGTACGATCAGTTGGAACTTCAGACTGTTTGTGCAGCTGTACTCCTGGGGAGGGCGATAAGGGTATCGTGTTAAGTTCTGACGGTTAGATGTGGCGTAATGTTTCGTCTTAAAGGTTTTTGCTGCATTTATCTTTGCTGTTCTCATATTTTTTTGTTCAGTATTTTTGCTTGCCCGGAATTTTTACTGAGATAAATTAGTTTTGCTAACGCGATATTGGGTTTTACTCTAAAATCTATTATATTAATTTTATTCAAGCACGAAGAAAGCTGTAAGGGTGATCTTTAGCAACACTGATGTTCAAAAGTTAGTGAAAATGGTGTCTGATGAGACATAATGTTCGCCGAGATTTTGATATGCATGTAATTATGTAACATGCACAAGCTACAGAAATATTTCTGAATCTAACACCTCTGACGGAAAAACAAGAACGTTTTAAATCTCACATTTTGCAAGCAAGTCGCACACTCGTCAAGAAAAGTGCAATAGCAATACCAAATGCAAGAAAACGTCAACGTTGCAGGCGTGTCGTAGTCTTGATAATAAAACATCTTTCGCTGCACATGATGCTTGCTCTCATATACCTGAATGTAGTACATGCTGTACAGCTGTTTTGTTCGGCTTGTAAAAGTTTTCGTGTAAACGTTTTAGTGGGACTGTTGTGCTTAAGTATTACAAAGTTGCAAAACTTATTAACGAAAAAGAAAACTAAAGTAAGTTTGGTAACAGGACGATAAATAAAATCTGTAAATTGGAAACGAAACCGTAATAATAGAATAATATATGAAAATGAACAAGGTGAAAAGAATACTACCAAACCTTTACCTTTGTGAATATCACGGTAAAAGAAAACACAATTTTAGGATAAAACTCAATAAAAATTTTATTTACAAAAGGTTCGATGTCAGGTTTCTAGTAGTAACGGCCATAGGGGAAAGGAGCTCCGTATCCGATGGCACCGAGTTTGGCGAAACCGTAGGGGGAAGCGTATGGGATGGCGGGAGCGGCGTAGGAGATGGCAGGAGACGCATAAGAGATGGCAGGTGCAGCGTAAGAGATGGCGGGAGCGGCAGCGATGAGGGCAGGGTCTTTGCGTACGACGGCGTTGAAACCTTCGGCGCCAGCAGCGTAGTCCACAGTGCGGCGGGTGCCATCAGACTCCAGCAGAGAGTACTGACCCTGCACGTTGTCGCCCACGCGATTCTCAATCTGGTGCTTGAAGTCTCCAGTGAAGGGATCAGCCACGCCGTATGAGAAGCTGGATAGATCGCTGGAGTTGGCGACGGCCATCAAGGCGAAGAGTGCGACGAACTGCAAGAGTGAGGTCGTTGTTATGACATTTTAACGATATAAAAATGTTTTATTTTATTTTAAATCTTTTAACATGGCCCTGAAAATAGCTTGGATGACCTTAGACTCGAAATATCCGGTCTTTTGCAATCGTCCTATCACATAGAGTCGATTTTTCGATTATTCTACGAAATATACAAAAATAATTTAAAATATAATTTACCTTCACAAACATTTTGCTGGGTAATTATGTAGTGACTACGTCTGACACAAGACTGATACTACTTCTTAATTCTTCACCTTTTTATATCTTCAAGAGATAATCCAGTTTTGCAGAATCATTACGTAGCACGTGCCTTGATAAAAAACTTTTTTACATAAAACTGTTCCTCAACTAAGACGCCTTTTACCAACCTTCTTTAAATTAATCGCACCTTTCAATATCAACAACTATTTGTATCTCACATTGATTAAATATGCGCTCGTAGTGTTAATTTAGATAATATATAAGCACAGAATAAATTGTACAGAGGTGGGCTCAATACCCGAGGAATTTCCAATTGGTAATCTGACAAAATATTTATTGATAGGTACGTTGTTCAATTAATTAAGCAAAAGGGTAATGGTGATAGACAAATAACGTCTCTCATTAAACTTAAATCTGTTAAAATATTTCACTTTCATAAAGAGTTGTCAAGAAAAATAGAAATAGCAATAAAATAAGTCTCATTGATGTCATTAACAATAGAATGGCTAATGCTCATTAAATTTTACTAGGGACTTATAATGCAAAACAGTCGAATACTGTCTTACATCTCAGAGAAACCTAAAGACAAAAGAATTGGTGTATTTCCCGCAAAAACAAACGATTTTTTATTTGTATTTCAAAGCTTTATTTGATCAGAGCATTTCACACTTTGATTCGATATTGTATCGAGACACGAACCAATCGGATTTCTCGTTGAAATAACAATGGACAAAGAAATGGAAGTAGACAGCCATGCAGGTCAATACATGTGTCGTTACCTGATCGAGAGCCACTCAGAGACTGGTATTGGACTTCTATTTTAGTTTCAGGCTATTTCAGGAAAGAGCGCTCGGCCGAACGGAAAATCTTTGCTTGTATTATGTTGGAAGGTAAGTAGGTACCTAATTTGTGTTAAGGTTTCGTGAAAATGCTTTCAAAACATTTCGTAATATTTTATATTATCCAAGATGTAAAATACAGCCAGTATAAACATGAAGCAGACGAAGCTATACTTTTTTAACTATCTTTTTTAATACAAACAACTATGTCCTTTATTTTCATGATTGCAGTGATATATACATCAATACATTGTACAAACTAACACTAAAATAGTATGTACAAGTCTACAAAAATGATATTCGTGGGCAAGGATTTTTATCAAATCTCAGTACCTCCTTCTCCTATCTTGTCCAACTTGCGTATCACACTAACAGTAGGAAAGGTTTTCATTTTGTCAGTTCGTTCAGTTCGTTGTTGATCAGAATTTTTTTACGAGCATATGAAGCAATGGATTAGCAAAATCCTTCAAATAGATGTGCCTGTAATAATTAGGAATGATGTTAAGGTAAATAAACATTTATGATTATTATTATTCCCAAGTGTAATATGCGTGTTTCAATGGCAATAGGCGACCCATTAGACAAGCTATTGTAGAATATTCATCATATTTCTTAAGTTAATTTAAGTAAATATGTTTGAAAATTAGACTGAAGTGAGAGATCAACATCGGCAAAGCAACTAGGAGGTATAACTATAATCATTAAAATCTTGACCAGCTGAACACGATTTTTTTCGTTACTGCTCACATACAAAGGTCATCGTTGAAATGAGCTACCAACATTATGGCTTACAATGATACAATAAAACCTGTGAAACTCTACGAAATGCACAAAATGTGATATGGGAGCTGCCAAGATACTTGAAGCTCAGTGTGAGATATCTCACATCACCGCAACAAATTTCACATAAAGTTCCAACACCCGATGCCCAAGAAATTGTGTTATACAAACACGTCAAACTTATAGGGACTTTGTTCCTGAAAAGTTTTTAATTTCATAGGTACTTTTGAAAGATTACGTAAACAGTGTTGCTGTATTCTTAACCAACTTCAAAAAGGAGGAGGTTCTCAACTAGATGGTATTCTGTTTTGCTCATTTGTTACTCGATATCTCCGGCTATTGTGGATCGATTTCGAAAATTATTTTTAATGGATATGCCTCAGGGGTGGTACCATATAAATTACTACCTAGGCACTGTACACAGGTGCTCATTTCTTTATAAACCAAGAAAAAAAATCTCCAACTTAGAAACCAGACTTCTCCCACCTCAAGGACATCTATTCTTGTTCTATATTCAGCTTCCAACTTAAAATGTGTCTCATAAAAAACATCGTCGCCGAAAGTTTTTTTATTTATCAGATCCTGGAGAAGAGGCAATATTGTCCCGACTGGCCGTAAAGCGCGAAGGGAACGCGAAATGGCACAATGGGGACGAAGTTTGTGGGTAAAGAGAGGTTTGACTGCAAGCGAATATAATAAGAAAAGAAAAAAGGAAAAACGCATAAAGAAAAGAAATAAAACGTGTGTATTTTTTATTTTTTTAATGTTTGTGTTTTTTTTTTATTGTGTGTGATTTTTATATCAATTTTAAGTGTTAATTTAATTTAATGTAGTGGACATTTTTTGGCTAAAAATAAATGAATTATTATAAAATACACACATTAATAGCAAAAAGTCTCGAAGGGTCTGCCATCTAGTGGCGCAAATCCGAAGTTTTCTCGCAATCGTTACTTGAAATTGGCACATCACGTTATAAAATAATCTCAAACTAGAAGTGAAAAAATCATAATAAAATTACTAAGTGAAAATGTATTGCTGTGTTTCTGGATGCTCAAACACTTCAATGAACATAAATAATAATAAGAACAAAATATTTACGTGAAAATGAAATCAGAAAATACTTTACAGTTATTTTGACACTATAAACGTAAGAAATCGTCGTTTGAGCTACAATTTTGCCCGTTATTACTGCATTTTCATGATTCCTAACTGCTTTTTCTACATCTAAAACATGCCCGGACTCGAAAAGTTTTTGGCCTTTTGACATATTCTGACCACGCTGACGATCATTATTAATCGGTCGGAACCCATATTTTACAATTTTAATCATTAAAAACGATTTAAACATAATGTAAACATTAACTTAGACATTCACGGCAACACGATGACAGATCTGAAAGTTTCTTTTTTGACCACACCGTGGCGCTCGTGTCGATTTGTGCTGCCATCTATAGTTCGTGCACGTTCCCTATACAATGTCAAGGAGAGCAATAGGAGGCCTGTATCCAAGCAGTGGAAACAGTATAGGCTGATAAAAACACACACTGAAAGTAGGTGTTTTCAGCTTCTAGCAGTATTCTGTCACTGTGTTATTTGTTTTTTGTTTTAGGTACTGTACACATAAATGGCGTTTTTAATTTACAGGCTGCATTAAACACTGTCTTTTTTGTTTAAATTAAAATTATATTAATTCAATACTATGTCCCCTAGTCAAGGTATCGTACTGTATGCGCACTAAACTAACCAGGGTGGGTAGTCAAGTAATACTACTTGGTATGTATTTTTTAACAACAATCTCAAACGGGAAGGTTTGAATTCTGCTTGTACAGTCATTCCGCTCACACTAAGGCCTTATCTTCTACGAATGAATTTGAAGAATTTCACGAATATTTCTTGGAATTTGTAAAGTACTGTTTAAGAACTTCATTCCGAATAAAATTCACTGTGAAACATTACCTGATTATCTTTTGGGGAAGTGCGATAAAGACGTAAGTATTTAATTCTGAAATACTCCAAGGACCAGTTTTTACGAGGCTAAAAATCTGTGATATTTGGTTCAAACGAAAATGTTTATACCTCACTTATTTTTATTTAATCATATTTTTTCTGGTCACCGCTGAACGTACTTCTTCCAATAAGACTACACGACTAACTTTTTGAGCTGCCCCTGGCTTAGCTTTCTAAGCCACTACAGTTTTAACAGATTTCCTAGCATGAAAGCTACTGAAAATTACTATCCAGCAACCTCAATTTCGTCAAAAAAATCCTTCATAACCTCAGAAATATTACCTTCACAGTATAAAAATATTACCTTATTTAATAAATTCTCGCAAAACATATTATTCCCACATCTTATTCCGAAATTCAACCTGTTAGGATTAAACAAGATCCGTACATTACGTCCCGGTACTACACAAAACGTATTGTACTCGAATTACATGAGACTTTATTGAAACCTTAATAAGGTTTTAGTACGCATGGCTCGAGACACATGAGATTTATCTGGAAGGAATAAAAACCCGATGCCGAGGCTTCGAGACGAGAGTTGATATAATAGGATACGAAGTTTTGAATATAAACAACGGGTATTATTGATTTTAAAATTCGTGTTAGTAACTATTCGATCAGATTTGGTGGACGTAGTTAGAGTATCCTTTCACAGAAGAGGCTAAAGTTACTGAATAATGAAACGTATTCTGATAAAAGATTGCATACTCGTATTTGTAACAATATCAACAATTATTATGTAGTTCAATAATCAAAGTAAGGAAAATAAATGTATGATAAAGAGCAATTACAGAGCATAACTAAGCTAACCCTAGAAATGCTTCCATCGGCTTTGGGAATCATCATGTCTGGTGGACATTGCAATTGTTTTGATAAAATAATTAAATACTGATGGCTAAGGAATTTAAAAATAAATCATAGCTTATTATAGCTTGCTGAAAATAAACGTTTAGTTACTATACTAGCGTAATCAAATAAGATAGTTATCGTTTCATACCACAGTTCGTATGAAATTTCCTCCATTGTCACAAAACCGGGGACGGGTCGATATGCTACTACGACCAGACTAATATTATTTGTGCTAATTATAACTTCTTGTATGAATGGAAGCTTAATTGTAGAACAATACAGTGGCTGCTAGTTTTGGTGGTTAATTAAAATATAAGTTATTAAGTTCTAACGATTCGGTAGGTACGTTATTAGTTAAGTTTAGTTAAGCAAATAGGAACATATGAAATATGAGATGTTGTCCTATAACATGAAGTGAAATATATCATTACCATTTTACATAGTAGATATTTATGTATATTGTAACAGTAATTATGGTTTGCAAATTGTACAGAACTATAATTATTTAAAAGATAGGTACGTACTACGTACAGGATAATCCAATATTGTTAACAAAATACAAAACTGATAGCTAAAGTAGATGTACAAGAATTTACAATTAATGTCACTGTGAATAGTCTCACTAGAAAATAGGTCGAACTATAAATAGTCTTCACTCGGAACAGAACAATGCTGGTGATAATTTTAAACTTAAAAGCAACCAGGGCCTCAAGTCTGCTATTACAATAGTGTCAGAATGGTCTATCATTGATTTCATAATTGTTGATTTTGACAAGTTTGGTAATCTACTAATAAAATGGCGTCATTATGACTTTCCAATGGTCAGCCACTGATACTCCATTGAAAGAAATGACATTTATTGGTAATCTCGTACATCATGACAAATGAATGACTGACTTAATTTACGAACTTCCTACTAATTTAGATTGCTTATAACACTAATAAATAATATGTAAAAATATATATAAATGAAATCTGGCATGAATAAATGTTCAAATTTAGTAGTAGTTTTTCGAAAAACATTTCTACTAACGAGTTTTATAGTAATGGCAATACGAAAATGCCATTATGACACAATTCTATTACGAGACCATTGACCGACCAATGATCGACCATTATGAATTTAGCAGATTACGAACTTTTAGCAAAATGACAAATGAATAACAATGGGATCGTGTTGGAATGACGAATTTATAACAATAGCAGACTAAGGCCCCAGATTGAATGATACGACGAACCATATATTTTAAATAAACAATGTTCTATTCTAAGGGGAAATTGGAACTAAACATAAACAAACAGTTGCAATCCCGCGGAGGCTTTGATTAGCATTCCTTTTACGCTCTTACGACCTCTTTGTAACAGAAGGAATGGCAAATTAATTTGTTAATTGATCTACATTTTACGTGTGTCAACAAAACAAGTACGTAGAATAAATTGTATAAAATATCAACTCAACCTTGTTATGAATAGTGTTATTAGGCATTCGATAGTAAATTTTTTTATCAAAAAGAAAACACAAAATTCGATCAATATTCCATAAACTTTTTATTTACAAACGATTTGGGTCCAGATATTTAGTAGAAGTAGCGGCTGTAGGGGAGGGGCGCTCCGTATCCGATGGCTCCGAATTTGGCAAGGCCATAGGGGGAGGCGTAAGAGATAGCAGGAGCAGCGATGGCGGGGGCAGCGTAGGAAATGGCAGGAGAGGCATAAGAGATGGCGGGAGCGGCAGCTATGAGGGCAGGGTCCTTGCGCACGACGGCGTTGAAACCTTCGGCGCCAGCGGCGTAGTCCACAGTGCGGCGGGTGCCGTCAGACTCCAGCAGAGAGTACTGACCCTGCACGTTGTCGCCCACGCGGTTCTCAATCTGGTGCTTGAAGTCTCCAGTGAAGGGATCAGCCACGCCGTATGAGAAGCTGGACAAGTCGCTGGCGTTGGCGATGGCCATCAAGGCGAAGAGTGCGACGAACTGCAAGAATAAGGCAATCATAAAACAGTCGGCCCAGATTATCAAATAAATTAATCCATTTACTTTAGTGGGGAACCTTATATTTTGAGATTGAGACTTTGACAATCAGAAGCATTGCGTTGAATTATGAACTACTGGAAACGGAAATCCTACAAAAATAGATTAATCAGTACATTATTCGAATTCCATGATAAATTTTTCGCGTTCAATTCTTGAACGAATTTCTTTGAGTTCATAAAACGTTTGCTTTTTAATATTCCGCGGGTAATCATGAATAATAAATTGAAAATTCTTTCAAAGCTATTAATATACCAAGCTCGGTGGAGCTTTAAAAAATTATGGTCTACATCTTTAGGTAATTTTGGAATGGTAGACAATCTGTCTTCCATTGAATTTGTACTTTTACGAAAAATTGTTCAAGTTTTAATTTACCTTCACAAACATTTTGTAGTATTGTTGTAGTGACTACGTCTGACACAAGACTGATGCTGATCCTTGGCTCCTCCACCTTTTTATATCTTTGAAAGATAATCCAGTTCTACAGAATCAGGAAACTCATGTCCAAAACAAGGTGCTCTTGAATTGATTACGGATTGAATAAAATTCGTCTCATTACTGTTGACAGTCGCCGGCCGCACTTTCGTTCGCAATAAATACGACCTTGAATTTTAAAGTTTAAGTGAAATACTATGTAGTTTACGAGTCAGTAATTTGTGTCTGATTTTTATTATTTTTAATGGGTTTTTGCTATGACATCATTATTATGATCGTCGTTTCTTTTAGCTTTGGGCTACTCATAACATCATCATGATCTGCTTAGCCTTTTCCCAATTATGTTGGGGTCGGCTTCCAGCCTAACCGGATACAGCTAAATACCAGTATTTTACATGAAGCGACTGCCTATCTGACCTCCACAATCCAGTTACTGGGTAATACGATACCCCTTGGTAAGACTGGTTTTCAGGCTTCTGACGACCCGTAACGACTGTCAAAAATCTACAAATGAGAGCCGGGACCAACGGCTTAACGTGCTTTCCGAGGCACGCAGGGTTCTTGGTACGTAAAGATGGTCACCCATCCACGGAACAACCGCAGCAATCGTAGCTTTACCTGATCGATCGACCCGTGCGGCTAATATTACTTAGCCACAAGCACACTTCACACTGCTGCACTACTCATAACATTATTAATAATAAATATATAGGGTCAAATTACATTAGTTAGCGAATCTCTGCACACGTATTTTATCATCGATATCTAAACATGACAAATAAAAATACATGAGTTGAAGATTTTTTTACAACTGCGGCGTTAGTTACTTGAATGTTTTTTTTCTTTAAACTTCACAGTTTTTTTATTTTTTGTGAGTGTGGGAAATCATCAAATAACTTCTCCCACTCTGGGTGGAGCAGGAGGGCGTGTCAGACTTTTACTGACTAAAACCCACCCGTGTTCCCTCAGTTGCCTGTGTGCCAGGAGCCACGGTATCTCTTTTGAACAGCCCTGGCAGGCATCGGCTCTTGCGGACCCCACCAGTTGTTGCTGTACAACACTTTGAGGCGCGCGTGGAACACAACGCGCCGTTGACCCGGGCTTGGTCCTTACCGGACAGCGAGCTACCCATTACTCGCCATCCGCAAGCCCGCGCCTACGGTGGCCGGGAATCAGCCTGGGATTGGGAAATGGAAGGAAAGAGATGTCACACACACTTTTTTTGTTTATGTGATGGGTAAGGACTAAGCCCGGGTCGACGGCGCGTTGTGTTCCACGCGCGTCTCAAAAAGATATCAGCACCAACTGGTGGGGTCCACAAGGGCCGATGCCTGTCAGGGGTGTGGGTTTTTCGAAAGAGAAACCATGGCCCCTGGCACACAGGCAACTGAGGGAACACGGGTGGGTTCTAGTCAGTAAAACCTGACCTGCTCCACCCAGAGCGAGAGAGTTATTTGATGACTTCCCACCCAAAAAAAAATAACCTTTGTATTGTTCACAAGTCAAGACAGACAAACGTCAGTCCACTCGAAACAATAACCAATAGAGATATGGGCTTTTGTTTAGAGTGGACTTATTTGAGAGTCTGTGAGTGAGGCGAATGGGGGATCCTGCCGTTTTGCCGAAAAGATTTTGCCAAATTTTCATTACCCAAACAAATTTTAGCAACCTTTTTTTATACCAATGTAATATTTGGAATAATTTTAGTACGCACATTTTCATTTGGTCAAATGTTTACTTGGCAGATTGTTACCAAGGATAATGTAATTATGGCTTTTGGTCTTTAATCAAATGATTTATTACAGCAAACAATATTTAGACAGTAAACGTTTAGTCAAATGATTTGTTATGACAAAAAATATAAAGGCAAAAATAAGATTTTTTTGGGAATTGTATAATTAAAAATGCAATTTGAAGGTTATTTATGGAACTATGTAGTTACAGTAGGTTATTAATTTTAAAAAAAATGGGTAGGTTAGGTTAGGTTAAAACTGTGACCACCTACGCACGAGCCGAGCGAGCGAAGCGAGCGGTGCCGCGGCAGCGGCCGGCGGGTGCCAGAAACGACTAGATTATATAGAAAAAAATATGAAAAAAAGAGATTATTTTTAGGAGGCTATCGAGAGAATTAATATAATTATAATAACATTATTATTACCTGTTTAGAATTTGTCCCAAGTGGAAAAAGCACCCTTGTAATAAAACGTCTTCAAAGTTAGATCTTATGCTTGAAATGGCTGCCTTTTCGAAAATTAATATACAGACTTTTGTGCAACTAACATATAGATGCAAAATTTTTGTCATTGGCTACGCAATCGACTAAACAGAAATGGTAAGTTTAAAATTGACGACACCAAATATTTGGCTTATTTAATTTTGCGTAAAATATGTTATACCAACTGAAATATTTGACTAGATAAAAAATGGTAAAAGTACTAGTTGGTGAACAAGTTATTGTTCAAACGTTCACTTGCCAAACATAGGTTTTCGTAACAATTATTTGTAAAGAGATTTTTTGGTAAGTAATAATTTGGCAAATTAAATTATGCGAAAATTTGTTTGGGAAGTGATAATTTGGCAATTTCTTTTCGGTAAAACAAGGGAGACCCGGCGAATGGGACTTCATCTCACTCACAGACCCTATTATTAATCGTCACGAGAAACGCAATCCAATAAATTTTGATGCAACAGCAAAATTAAAAGTAGCTTATTCAAAGTACGTCTCTTTTTAACGTCAAAATTACATAAGACAGTCCCCAAAAGCGCCCGCACATCATAGCTTCATAGTGCATTAGCTGGGAAGAAGAAATGGCGCAACAAACTCCCCCGCAGCGCAGTCACAGAAACGTCCCCCGAAAAGCAATGTATTATTCCAAAGTTGTTGGTCCGACAGGAAATGTTGCTTTAGTATATCCACTAGTTCATTTGTCTAGTTTGATACCAACATTTTACAACTAGTTGTAACGTAGGAGTTGCATCGAGTTGTTTTAGCGAAATGAGTTTGTGTTTGAAATTCGGGAGATCTGTTAACTGTCGTGTTCTGTCGTGTAGTTGTTGCTATTTCCTATAAACCTGCATGCTATTGTTGTTTGTGTGTACGTAACTCCGGAGTTTGTTACTATAAGTATTTAAAACTGGCAGTAATTTTGCAACGTCTGAATTTACATTGAGCTATATTACATTGTCATGAGTGCAATAAAATATATGAGCTTGTTGTTACTTATTTTATAACTTGTGAAGTAAGTCGTACAAACATTAATTATAATGAGATTATTGTCATAAGTTTTTAGATTAGGAGCGAATTAAATATTCTGAAGAATTTCATTTGCTTTATTTTCTAAGCATTTTGCTTCAATTTTCGTTTGCTTTCCCGTTGAGCCTGTCAGATTCAATACGAAGGTAGGCGTCACCTCTTTTCAGCAGGCTTAGCATGACGCTTTCTATTTATACTCTACTGTAGAATAGAAATCGCTTTTCTACATTTCTCGGTGAAAAACTGTCAACTGTCTATACGTAAACGTCATTTATGTCTACTCTTCCGACGACAAAACGCTTGTCTACGGTTCTCGTGCTAATATATACTTTCTTGTACACCAGAAAATACAAAACATACAATGAGCGGCCTTGTAGCTTTCTGCGATCTTGTTGATATACCTAAATATGAAATTGATCTTCCAGCTGTCTTCATCATCTTTCTAAAAATGAAATGATTTCGATCATTGTCAATATTTGATGAAATATGATACTTCACTAAAGTGGTCTAAAACAAAACAAAGGCCACCCCATCTGTTCTCAAAAGTGGCATTCGCGACGCTAAGGAAAACGGGATTATTATCAAATCGATTTTCAAGAAGAGCCACTCATGCTTTGATTGTTTTGTCGTCGATATCGGTCCTTCTACGCCACCAGATATGTAGAAAAAATATATACGATAAATTAACATTTTTTTATTGAAACCAGTCCTTTTTTCTTCTTCAGGCAAAGAAGGCAATCTATATAAAAGCAATAGTAATAAACAATAAACGTAAAACCTCTTCTCGTAACGAAAGGACGAACATTCAATTCTACGCTTGCTTAGGATTTCAATGGCATGACATAATATGAATTTAAAAAGAATTTTAGTCTTCAAACCCGCAATTAAATGAATAACAATCCTCGTTACCTACAACTCGGAACAATTATAATTTGGCTCAGGGAAGCCGCTAAAATGAAGAAAAGCAAGTACACTACTAAGTCCCCGACTGTTTGCGTCATAACAAGATAAAAATCCGTAGGCATTTTAATCTCACGTTTTCGGACTTAATAAAGTTTAAGACAGACGCAGTATTATACTTGTTACAAGGTACGTTTTTGTGCTTATTAAATTTTTCATGTGCCTACTTATGTAGGAAAATTTAAGTTTAGGTACAGGCAGTAGGTACTTGTTACTTATTGTGTTAATTAAGCGTGCTTGGCTCAATGAACACCACTAAGCACGCAAAATTATTGGACATTGTACTGCAGCATTTATAGTATAAGAGCTAAGAGTTAATATTCTTTTAATTTTACTTCCGTTCCAATTTTAATGAAGTATTTAGCTTAATAATTAAGATTAAAAAATGTACTTCAATTATTTTTGAAGAAGACTCCAACTAGAGCAGAATAGAGTTCTACTACACCGGTAAAAGACAGAACGAAAAGTTAAACTTGCTGTGTGTCACATCGAAATCCGTTGGGTCGTTTTAGCGCCAGCTCGCCAACATACCTGTAGACAATCGTAAAAACAGAGAAAAATTATTTGTTACTATTTTATTATTTGCACAATTGGACAAATTATAATCGAGCGAAAGCCTATCCAAATCAAAAGTGTTCAATTCCCATACTAGTCCGTAATGCTTATACCTAAGAAAGATTTTGCAGCTTGTGCACAGCAAAAACGCCTGACCCACGTAACCTTTAGAAATACATACCAGTACTCTTCCTCAGAATATTCGGAATTGGAGCCTAAAGATGTTGGCTCGCTGCCCAAAACAAGTTATTTTACAAGGATCAATAAACTATCTAGGTACCATCCGTTGTTCCCATATTCTTTTCTCAATTGTTGTTTTCTTACTTCCTCGTTTTGAAGATGCAATGCTATTTTTTTTGGGTGGAAAATCATCAAATAACCCACCCACCCGTGTTCCCTCAGTTGCCTGTGTGCCAGGGGCCGCGGTATCTCTTTCGAACAACCCGCACCCCTGGCAGGCATCGGCCCATGCGGACCCCACCAGTTGGTGCTGACATCTCTTTGAGACGCGCGTGGAACATAACGCGCCGTCGATCCGGGCTTGGTCCTTACCGAACACCGAGCTACCCATTACTCCCCGTCCGCAAGCCCGCGCCTACGGTGGCCGGGAATCAGCCTGGGATTCCCGATGCCCAGGGCGTGTCCCGCAGTGACTACGGCCGTGAGGGCGCATATACTGCCTCTCCCTCACGTACGCCGCAAATAAATTTCTACTTAGCAATTGGAACGTGCTTTGATGAAATATATATTTTTAATTCAGAATCATCGTATCTACAGAAGAATACTCCATTTCCTTTTTTACCGCCAAACGCATACATTATAACCAACTCCTTCATTTAAAAACTACTCACAGAACTACTTTATCTGAATTTAATTAACATTTTAAATTCCATTGTGAAAAGAACTTTTTTCCGCTCTCGATAAATACTCCGCTTAATTTAAAATGCAAAAAGGTTATAAATCTACAGTGGTTAATCATTTTTATGTAGACATACAAGGCTATAAAAATATTAATAAGCCCGACGTTGTACCTACATGAATTATTGTGTAAGTTTTTTTTTGCATCAAAAAGCAAAAGGAAACTTTCCTTTGCATTTTTACCCGACTACGGCGAAGGAAAAGGGAGGATTATGAACTTGACCGGTATGTATTGATGTATTTTATTTTTATCTGTTCCCTAATAACTTCTATATTACTTATCTTAATTTGACAACTGATGAACTGAGGTATCATCTTGATCGTCCGCTGGTGATCTGGCTATGTGATCTATTAACGCAACTACCCTAACAAAACAATACGACTCTAGCAGTAGTAAGCGATTATCAGCATCAGCTTTAGGGTAAAGTGACATTTACCCACAGCTCTCAGATGAGAATATTTTATAGTTTCATACTTTCTAGTGCCTGATTTTTCAGTTGTCTGGTTTTAGTTTTTCTGCAATTAAATATATAGGTTGAAAAAATTGACACCTCATGTCAATTTGCCATGCTTTAGCCGTTTCAAACAAATTTAAGTTGGCAGTCAGATCCCTTAGCAATAAACCCAGACTTTACTTAGGAACAGTGATAATGATTAAGTAATTGATATAAGTTGTTAATGAAAATCTAAAACAAAGATAACTTGCTTATATACTTTGAAAATTCGATTAAAACATTGTAGCCACAGCAACAATAAGTCGAGGCCCCTGTTGTTTCAATATATTAATAACCCAAAATAGATCTTGTTGCTTTGTCATAAGTTTGACAATGACTTGGACATGATATTACAAAGTAAGACAAGATGTCTCTATTATCAGCGGAATAGTTAACAAGTTACAAAACTTTGTAGTCGAATATGGTGTAGGTGTAATCTTAGAGGCTATAATTAACGTCAGTTTGGAAGATGAACTATTGTCTAGCTTCATAGACGTCTTCATAGTGAATATAGAAAGGTATCGGATTTTCCATCTACTGGAAGGTAAATTTTATGATCTAGCTACTACAAAGGAAGTACGAGATGTTGGCTTTTATGTTAATAAAAATAAGTACAAAGTATAATTCAGTGCAATGTGCTAAAATAAAAAAAACAATCGACTTCCAAAAAAACACTACAAAGTGAAAAATAACTTTAATTTCGGAAGGCGGTGTCTTTGGAGCTGTATTTAAATTTTTTGTCACCGCCTTCCGAAATTAAAGTTATTTTTCACTTTGTAGTGTTTTTTTGGAAGTCGGTTGTTTTTTTTTTTGGAAAAAGTTTTTTTTTTCACTTTTTAGTGGTACACATATGCTTACCCCTTCACAGCATTCCGGCGTGATGTTATGTTATGAATTGGTGTAAGCAATAGATAGACATTGAATTTCAGCAATCCCAGTCCATTTGCTATCATTTATTGAGGAGTTCCGTTGCCTATCTCCAAAGTTCTTCATCAGATCTTCACCAAATTGAAATGAGACCACTCCGAGAAAGTACTCTTCCAAAAAATACCTAAATTGCTACGTGTGCCTATAAAATTTGAAGAGTTCTCTCTATTTCTCCAGGATCCCATCATCAGATCCTGACTTGATGATCATGGGAATACCTGGGAAGTATACCCTTTCAAACAAAAAAAACAAAATCCAAATCGGTCCAGCCATCTTCGAGTAATCGGGGAACATACATAAAAAAAAAAAAAAAAGGTTCCGACGAATTGAGAACCTCCTCCTTTTGGAAGTCGGTTAAAAAATAAGATAATTTAAAATACTGTACAAGCAAACCGACCCTACTTTGCAAGGCTTTTACAACTTGACCAAAAACGGAGTTGTTTTTTAAATATGCTAGTTTCTAATTAATGTATTATACACATACGAATGGAATGAATTCTCGAAATTATGATGAAAACCCCATGAAAATCCGTTGGGCAGTTAGTTAAGCAGAACAACGCGGTCATACAGACAGACACCGAGAACGACTTTAATTTAAAATAATGATGCTATACCGGAAAACTTTTTATTAAGTGCGCAAACTGTAACCATGAATTCAGCATACCATTCTAGACCCCCCAGCGCAGAAATTTTTCGTCGGTTGCACAAAAAAAATATCAGCTGTTTCATAGAATTTTTCCTGTTTATGAATCCTACTAATACTATTCCTACTTTCCTACTAAAATGATATATTATTAAATTATATATTAGATAGTTTATAACCTGGATTAACATATAGGATGCTTTTTAACCCGGTAGTATGTGCCCGTGGGATAACTGTCTACATACACGCGGGCGAAGCCGCTGGCAAAATCTAGTATTGCATGTTTTAAATTAAAGTCGCCAAAAATAATTTCCTTTAAAACTCTCTCAAGAAAGTCACATATAAGTATACAGTACACGTAGTATATAGTATACGTTTGTAGTGATAACTGAAGGAATATTATGACATGTTTTTAATTTAATGTATTTTGAAATTAAATATTTGCACACCACATGTAATGGTAGAATGTAAATGGGCCACCTTAAAATAATATCATACTACTTTGTACACCTACATTTTGGCAAATAAATTACTTACTTTACTTTAAGGATTTCATTTTCGACTGCGAAGTTAATCCTTTAACCCAAGAAGGGAAATATCCTACAATCTCCCAAGAACTACCCATATATGGACCTTATTCTCAACCATAACTTGCAAACTGTAGGTTAACTATCTAATTAAATAGTTGAACCAGAGGATGCAGGGATCGTAAACTGTAAAGGAACTGTACAGAGATCACAAATTTCCCTTAAAAGTGACTTTGATAATACTTTATGGGGTACAGGGATAATGCAACTAAAGAGTGTTTATTAAAGTTTTAAGGGTGACAATTTCGTAAGACACTGTAGGAAATGTAAGAATATCTTTGTCGAGTTGTTTCTTTGAAACGATTCGAGATAACGAGTTTGACTTATCTATTTATCGGTTTGTTGAAAGTTTTGTCCTTTTAGGCCGTGGACTAAGTTTTGTTTTGGGCATTGTAATAAACGTTTTACCTACTGGTTAATGATTCGAAATAACGATAATCTAAGGTACAAAAGTTCTCGAAGAAATCACAGTTCTTTAAGTAAATTAATGTGTAGCTAATTACTATAATTTAGTTTCACTGCGGGTATCGCTGTTCCCAACTGGGTAAAATACTCTGTATCATGATATATGTTTCTAACTTTGTCATAATATGGTATGATAATATTAATATATTGCACCTTATATTTATATGCAGGCGTAACAAAAGATCTAACATTTAAAGTCAACATGTCTATTTGAATTGCAGTCATATCGAAATCCTTTACATATATTTCTAGGACATCATACTCGTATAATCTGAATATTATAAGAAACTTTTGTTGGTAAACATTGCATTAATATAGCTGAATTCGTTGAAAGCTGCCCGAGAGTGCATTGCAATTTTTATACCTAGCTCCAAAATGGACTCGGCTAGGAAATCTGTACCTCTGGCACCGAATAAAAGAGGTTCTGTTATAAAATAAACTTGACGAAAGTAGGAGACATTTTAGCTTTTAAAGCTATTATTACACGAGATATTAACTTCAGTTATAATATCAAGTACAAAGGTATCAATTTATTCATTCATTTCTTTATCGATGCTTATTTTAATTAACTTGAGAGGTTGGGTTAGCGGACATCTTTCCCTTTATGAAAAAAATGGCAAAAAAGACCAAAAATAACAAAAAAAAGTAAAAATCATAAAACAGCTTCACTATTTAGAAACTCCACGGAACGTACAAAAAGCAGAAAAGACTTCAAACGCTACAGGCTTTTGAGCAAAAAAACAGCTCAAACGGAATTCCGGATCCGAAAGATACCCAAAGATAAGAAAGGAAACCGGACGGATAACATTTGAGGACTCGGAAGAGGCTTTGAAGGCACAGCTTACACAGAAACGTGGGTCCTCTTTAAACAATCGGACCCTAGGGTCCAAATTACGTCCACTTTGGTGACGTCATGCGGGCTTATGGTTGTTTATTATTTCGCGGACCTTACTGGAGTGTTTAAATTAATGAAAATGTTCTGTAAAACAGGGTTTTAACATGTGGCTGTGCTTAATTAATTAGTGGAAGGACAAGCTAACCTTCGTGGTAATCTTTACGACTTAGGTATCCTACTAATTAGTTAGGTTATATAACGATTAAAATTCGTTTTGAATAATAAATCTAAATCTAAACAAAAATAATTAAATTATATTATTATTTGAAAGTTTGTGTGTTAATGATTCTTTTATATAAGCAAACTGAAGCACTAGGCTGGCCATGTTTGTCGAAAGACCGATGGCTGAGGTGACTGGGTCAGACTGGATGCGGAAGGCGGAGGAGAGAGTATGGTAGCGCAGCCTGGGATAGGATTATGTCCAGTAGTGGACATAGGTTGAGTTGATATTGTTGATTATGTTATATTAAATGTTATAATCAACTTGACTATAAACATTTTTTTTCTAAACTCCGAAAAGTGTTACATTCCTCACATTGTGTTAGACAGTAGGCGCCACCTTTAACTATCATATAATACAATGAAGATGCATTCACAAATAAGAAGATATTATTGACATCGAAGCAGATTTCTCCAAGGGATGCCACAGGGAAGTTTTCTGTGTACAGACTAACTGCCAGGTTTTCAGATTATTGTTCAGTACGAGTTATAATTTGATTAACAATATGTTGGGTTTAGACGATAAGTTAGCTATATTGGTCTTGTCTTTCTACGTTACCTTCATAAACTCACGCTTTCTTACCATGGGCGTAGGTTGGTGCCAATGGAACCACCTCAGGAGTATACTCTTTCAAATAAAATAAAAATTTGAGAATCGGTCCACAAATGGGGGAGAAATCGGTGAATATACAAAAAAAATACATACAGTCGAACATAGAACCTCCTCCTTTTATGAAGTCGGTTAAAAACTGCAATATTAATTATAATAGGTATTTGCATAACTTTCATTCAAAAAGAACTAACATCGGATTAAAAGACCAATTCCCCCTTCAATTAAAAAAAAAAATCCACATTTCTGACAAATGAACCCAGAGAATAATTCCATTCATCATTTTAATTTCGTCTGACCGCAATAACACAACGGCGACCCCCATACAGTGGCAGTAAAAGTTTCACGACAGAGCTGTAGGTACATAAAGTAGGTTTTAGTGGCAATTAGCCGATAGTTCATCAGCACAAGCAATAAAGTGAGTTCTAAGACAGGCGTTGTAAGTGACAGGCGATAAGTAGTTTTCCCTGGAGAAATATGTAGAAGGTTTTGTATCGAGTTTACGGGGAAAGGTTTATTGATAACTACTAGCTTTTGTCAGCGGTTTCGCCCGCGTAGTGGTCGTATAACCCACGGGAACGTACTACCGGGATAAAAAGTATCCTATGTGTTAATCCAGATTATAAACTATCTGTGTGCCAAATTTCATCCAAATCCATTCAGCCGTTTTGGCGTGATTGAGTAACAAACATCCAAACATTCACATTTATTGAGACTTCATCAATAGAAAATTATTTTTTTCAACAGAAAATATATCTTGTGACATTTAGAAATATGAAATGTAGCTACCCATGACTGAAAGAACTCTTGAAGATAACATACAAATTCACCAATCTTAACTCTTAGGTAAGCGTATTTATTTATTTTGTAAGAATAAAATTCTATTATCTCAAGACTTATTAAATGTCTGCTTCTGGTAGAAAACACAGAAATTAATGTAACTATAGTTAAAAGAAAAATTAATTCCTCATACGACGTAAAATTAGTCCACAATCCAACTAATATTACCTATAAATGTAGAAGTTTGTGTTTGGATACTTGTTCTTATTGAAGAACGCAGTAACGATTGGTCCGACATTTCGCACACAGGTAGATCGTGACCTGAGTAAGGATATATGTAGGCTTCTTTTCATCCTGAATCGCAGACAAAGTTGCGGGACACCAACTAGTATTGAGTATTTATAAAGCTGATAGCCGACAAACAGACACCTGGTTCATGTTTCAAAACAATATTGTTCAAAACATTACCTGTAATCGATCTTACCTGCCAATACTAATGCACTATTGCGGTCTCAAAGTTAAGGAAACCAGCTGATTTATTTATCTTGCTGGGAGGAAAATCACGTTGTACCATTAAAGTTAATGCGCCAAATACGACCAGTACACCTCTTTGTAGTATTTTATACTTTAACGGAATACTGACTTTCTCTATCTTCTCTTCCACTTCAATTCGTTCTTATTCAGTTTGACTTGATAATGTGCTAAAGTGGTATCAAAAAAGAAGACCCGCTAGGATTTTGTTGTGTCGTGAATGGTTTTGCATACCAGAAATATCTATAAAATAAAATAAATAAAAATAAAATTCATTTATTTCAGGCAATACCCATACCTATTACAAATTAAAATAAAATAAAATTTCACAATGCTGCCACAGAAAAGGATAAAATGTCATTAACACAATAAAATAACATGTCAAATTTAAGGGTCACAGAATTGTAATTTCAATAAAATGTCAAAAGCGGTCACAGAATTAAAATTAAACTAAAAAAACACAGTAAAATATCATTTGTCCCGAATGGGAAAATTGTAATGTAATGTAATGAACCGCTCCCAGCGTGGCTTGACCAGACTCGATTAATCGAATGAACCCCAAGATTCGCACTAGCCCCTGTAGCCTTATGCTTCATGGTGTTACAGAGGCCATTACATATCAAGAAGTAGACCGGGGGGTGCGGTAATGGTCAGGTAGACGTGCCCTTAGGATAGGAAAGTATTGCAAGCCTACCGGATTTGCATCCTTGAGTAAGCATTGGACTAGTGGAGAGACGGGTGGTATTTATTTATCTTTTCACGACGTCGCCGGCATGTTGATTCAGATCAAGCTTCTTGGGTAGGTTCAACTGTTTTCTTAGCTCTTTTCTATGCCGTTGCTTCGCTATGTACTGTGTTGTTGTTTTCATAGTCGTCTTCTGAGTTCTCGCTGCTATCAGTTTCTGGTTTTTTGTAGATATCGCTAGCCGTACCTACTAGTTATTGTTAATCTACGTCCGGATCCTAGTTGCTTGTATGGTAACGAAGAAACGAACAGCGATATCTTGTAGTGCTCATTAAACATACCCATTAACTACTACTGCAATTTTATTGTTATGTTTATTGTTCTCTTTTTTTAATGTTTGTTGCTGTTGTGTTGTGTTTATTTATTTTTTATTTATTCGTAGATATATTGTCTTAACAAGTTCGTTTATTTGTATCATTAAACCAGAGATGGTTTGTATTGATACTCACATTCACTAGTTCGATAACATTGCTTAATCACTAATGTGTTGATTCACTATTATGTAAACAATGTAGGTACATTCAAAATAATTTGTACGTAAAAACTACGATAGCCGTAAACATCTATTAGTAAGTACCCTACCTACGTGAGTCACATGCAATGTTTATGAAGAACGATTCCAGTCAATCTCAAAATTCCTATACAGGTTGCTTTTAATTTTTGTTTAGGATTTTTTTTATTTTTTTTTTTTATTATTTATTAGACTAAGTTATGTGTTAGTTATAAATGTTATAATAATATTTTTTGTATTTTTGCTTATAATTTTTCATGTTTATTTCGGTTTTAATAGACTTTGGTATTTCATTCATTATGGTGGGAATTAAAAATTTTACTGTTCGCCTGCCATAATAATTTCTAACTTGAGGTACTGTTAATTTATTTTGGGTTATACTTCTTGTGATTATTTTATGTGTAACAGGTATTTGAGTGCTTTTGTTATTAAATTGCTCAATTAGTAGGGCCATTTTGAGTCTGGTCTGTACTGGCAAAATTTTACAATATTTAAATAGTTCGATAACGTTATCTTTATATTTATGTTTTATTTTTCTGGGTACGATGAGTTTTAGTAGTCTTACTTGTAGATTGGAAATTTTTTCAGTATATGTTTTAAATGTTCGCCCGTAGCTCGTAAGTCCGTATGTTAAAATTGATTCTGCTAATGCAATGTACATGTTGAGAAGCAATTTGAATGAATGTCTGTGTCGAATAAATGTTTTCTATTCTATTATATTCTATTCTAAAATGTTTTCTATTCTATTCTAAAATGTTTTATATTCTATTCTATTCTATTCTATTCTAAAATGTAGACACAAAGCAGACTATCATTCTGAGAAATCAAAATTTTCAATCAAAACAAAAAACAGAATAAATTGAATTACTTACATTGAAATATACAGACCCTACAATAACGCAAGTACAATAAATCTGCCAAGATCTTTTCCAAATATATTAGCTGCGGTTTCCATTCTAACCGAATACAGCTGAATACCAGTATTTTACTTGGAAAGACGGCCTATCTGACCTCCACAACAGTTACTTGGTAACACGACACCCCTTGGTAAGACTGATTATCAGAATTTCGGGCTTCTGACTACCCGTTACGACTGTGAAAGATCTACGAATGACAACCGGGAAAAAAGGCTTAACGTGCTTTTCAAGGCACGGAAGGATCTATAATGGATGGTCAGCCATCCATGAACCGCTTGCGGCAAGGGTAGCTGACCTTCCACGACTCGTGGGGCTGTTATCATTTAGCCACAAGCTGCGCAAGTAAACTTGATGTTGGTAAATAAAAAGTATATCTAATAATCGGAAATGGCATTACAACCATCAGGATATTCAAATGTGCCCATAAAGTTTTTCCAGAAAAAATGCTGACATCAACCCTCGATATAAAAGAAAGAAAGAAAGATGGAAATATCAGCCTATCAGCGATATCAGCATTTTTTCGGGAAAAACTTTTCAGGCATTCTACTTGACACTACAAATGGGATTATAAATATTGAAGGTGTTTCTCTGCTGGATTAAAATCTATTTCGATAACATTACCCTCCCTATTTGTTTTTTGATAATTTCCGAATTATTTTAAATAACATGTACTAAATTATTTTAATCATCACTGTCTTCCCGCTCTCGTCCCCTTGGGGGTGGCGCATCGTTTTCTACTTCCATTGTTAAAGGCATGAGGAACACTTGCACTCATCCTCTATATTAATGGGAGGCCCCCTCCGACCAGATGGGTGTTGTATTTGAGCAACTGCCTGACGATTGATATCAGGACAGTGTATATAATTATGTTAGTTGCGCGCTAAACTTGGCTTGCGCTATGCAGGATTTCGTGACATCAGTGTGATGCGTAGTTCGCATGTGGTGCATGCCCACACATTCTCCCCTGTCAACCGTTACGATATCATTTACTACCTTCTTTTTTATATTCCGAATTCTTCTTATGACTCCTTATAACTTAGACCAACATACCGATACCCAACGCAACCTTCTTAATACACTTTGTCACGACAACTCGCACCTCCGACTGTTGCTAACACGTGGCGAAGCTATAAACATGTCGAATACCGAAATAACATAATAATACTAGGAAAATACAACGCGGTACATGTTTGGGTATAGATTCAGATATCGTGATGTGGATGGAGGTCAGAAGATTAGAAGTATTATTCCGTAAAGTTCACCTTGAACCTAACTTATATGACTGTACGCAATTCGAAAACGAACCTATAATTTTTTTTAACGCATAAAAAAAATTGCTTGTGGTACTTGTTGTCAATGTCATACCTAAATATTTAACTGACAGATATTGGTAAAACTAGTCAATATAAAAATACCGCAAAAATTACCCTATTACCTCTTTTTTACGATAAAATATGTTTTTGTTAATATTTTATTCTTATTTTTAACCTCCGACGCTAAAAGAGGGGTGTTATAAATTTGACCGCTATGTGTGTCTGTCTGTGGCACCGTAGCTCTTAAACAGGTCAAACAATTTGGGTGCGGTTTTTTTATTATTTTAAAGTAAGTTTTCTAGCGGTGGTTCTTAGACATGTTTCGTCAAAATCGGTTTAGCCGTTTGTAGATTATATAGGCACATATAATCTACAAATACAGATAGGCAGCATATATACAGATAGGCAGCACATGATCACACTTATTCCTCAGCCAGACTAAGACGTAAGACTTAAATCTTTAGCGATAAAAAAGACAACTTTTTTTTATTAATGACCAAACGGTTTACGGTGGAGCCATCTTTTTTAGACATACCCATAACATAACCTCACGCCTTTAATCCCGAAGGGTTAGGCAAAGATGTCTATCGAAGAAACTAACATCTATACACTATTAGGACTATTATTGCTTGCAGTGCTCAGCCGCTATAATAACGCTTGGTAACAGATGTGGTCATTGCATGCACGGGATTTTGTTTTTAAATTCGTCAGATGTAAGTTTCCTCGATTTGCCAGTTATGTTTCAGTCCCATGAATACTCCCATGATAGGGTCGAATTTATTGACATCAACAGGGCATAAATCCAAACTCCTGGCTGCTACTTTGGAATTCCACCTCAAATTAATTCTACTTCTAAGCTATAAAAATTGTGACTAAATATAGAAAATGTGCTATTCGAGTTTTTATTAAAATAACCCACAGTTAGTTTTCTTGTCGTAATTTAAAAACGAGATAACTGGCAATGTAATGTCCGCCGCTCCCGGCGGCTTGTAGCGCTTTGTGAGTGAGTGCATCGTGCGCAAATCAATGTATGTATAATCGCTCGGAACAGGTTTTAGTACTGTTGTTGGTTACGTTTTATTTTGCTTTTGTAAGCTTATGTAATTACTTGTTTATTTATAAGTATAAAATTATGTATTAGGTACCTATGTTAAAACTGTTTTGTACTCCTCGTCACTTTTCCCTAAAGGTTCATTAGAAAACCAGCGTCAGACAGCATCAGTCTGTCTGGCATTAATGCTGAAATGAACCTTTTTGGCGCAGCCGTGAGGCACACACTGTTGTAGTTATTTATTTATTGTCACTTTTTTATTTGTTATTGTATTTTGTGTTTCACGGACTGTGTCCAAATAAACGGTATTCTTTCTTTCTTTCTTTCTATTGGTAATACAAAACACATAATAGAAACGCCGTGTGTTATATTACCTACGAAACAGCTTTGTTTAAATTAACCCAACCACTATAAGGGCTCAACCCTCCAGATTAGGTGTTAACCTTTAATCCCTGTAATTTTCAGACGTTCCTATCTGTTCGCCAATGATGGAATTTGGTTTTAGGGTACAATCCGAAATGATGGATTATTACTTATTAGTAAGAATTTAATAGCAGTCCAAGACTTTGGTATTTGGCTATTGACAGATGCTTATATGCTTTATGTATCAAATTGGCACTAAAGTATCCGAAGTTTATTTGTAAAGTTATTAGCCCACATATAGCCCTCTCAAATTTCAAAACAGCAGAAAGCTGCCTATACTAAACAGTTACAGATTAAAAATTATTAAGACTCAAAAATACTTAAACCATTATAGTCATTTTATTCAGCCATACATGATAAATTTTTAACAAGTGTGCAAACTGTATGTATGTTTTTTGTATAACTGACAAAAATTTCTGCGCTGGGGGGTCTAGAATGATAATTATGCTGAATTCATGGTTACAGTTTGTGCCCTGGTTAAAAATTTATCCTGTATATGTGACAAACGAATCATTTTAGAAACACATCTAACCTTTAACTTTATTCCGTGTTTATTAGTAAGAGGGCTAATGTTTTCGAAAAACATACGAATGATTAACTCAAACTTGTATTGAGTAGGAGCAGACGGCAAAGTTAAACACAGTAGGTAAAAGATTAATGATTCATTAATTTTGGATCAAGTAACTTTAAAGTTTTAAGCACATGAGCGGTACCCAGATTGAACAATTAGGCACTTTGCTTAACTTGAAATTGAACTTAATTTGTACATGGGACATGTTATAAATTGTACACACATGATAATGGAAAAGTATAGAGTTTTTGAGTCAGAGCTTTTTAACCGTCAACGTTTTGTTTTTTTTTTCGATGTATGTTTATAAAACTTTATGTTCTTTTTTTTACTTAATAAAACCTTTTTTAATTAGCCTATTCAGCTGAAAAAACTACACTTTAAAAATATATATATTAAAAGAACATACATAGTTCTCTATATGGGCTGATTTTTCAATAGTAAAATAAGTTTTATCTGAGGAATAAATATGTAGGTTTGACAGGTCTTATATCTATAGAAAATATGTCAAAATGTCAGATTTATTCTGTAGATAAGAGTTATCTGACTATTGATAAATCAGCCCTAATGTCATATCAGGGTTGATTTTTAAAACATAACAAAAATATCTTAAGTAATAAACATAATTTTCGTTCGGTCTATCGAGTACCTATACACCGATAAATTTTAATGGTTGTTTTCCCGCGGCAGAACAATTTGCCATAAGGAGTACTTTCGAAGCATAGAATAAAAGTAAAAAGTAAAGATGTTTTTGTTTTAAAATAATTTAAAAAATATTCATCAAATCGAAAACGTGAGAGTCAATAGTAACACTAGAGGTAACTTGTAGGTACTACTCGAATCGCACGCGCCGCCGAAAAAGGGAACAGGGATGCATAAATGTTCAAAGCAAAATAAACTCCCGCACGTGGTGATTTTTCACAATGGTTAATCTGCCATTTTTTGTTTCTAATATTTGATTTGTTAATAAAACGATTGTATTACCAGGACAAAAACTTTTCACTGCGGGAAAACCACCATTAAAATTTCTCGATGTATACAGTAAATTATAATTTATTGTTGGTTAGCCAAATACAATATTAACATATTAAAAAAAAAATCACTGATGAAGAGAACCTTACGTAAGATAATTGAGGTACTTATTACACACCAAAAAAGCAAAGATAAAATCAAAGGAACTAAATTAAAAAGGAGCCTTAGCAGATTGGTTGGGATAAGCAAGGGAATAAAATCTTGCTGATTCCGAAACTGAATCCGAATCCTCGAGATCTTTTTCTGCTTCGATTTTAATTGAAAACTGCTTTGCTAGGTGCGCGGTCGGTATTCGTAAATGTAAATAAAATGTTCTTCCTGAGGAACTTATGCCTAAGAGGATACTTTAATTACATGGTCAATTCAAAGTAAGCAAAAGGTGGTTTAAGTTTAAATCGAACTATGAAAACAATTTACTCGAATTGCGATTGAGTTTTATTCTAAGACTACCTTCCGCCCGCGGCTTCGCAGACATGGTATGTCGATAAAAATCGCATATGACATTCCCCATAGTTTAAAATATCCACATATCAAATTTCATAAAAATCGGTTCGGCAGTTTCGGATATTAGCCTTTAATGTTCTTGTGCTTTATGTGTCTACCGTAAGTACCTATATACTTTCATAAATGCATTTAGTAAAAACCTGTTATTTTGAAATTCCAAACATACACTTCAATTTGATTTATTTGTATAAATATTGGATAGCTCGTAATATTTAAGGCCAAATCACGTATGTAACATGAATCTTCATACGTACCCGCAGTTACTGTACCGCTGACAGCAACAACCTACTAGCAACCTTATTGCAACAAAAATAAAGATCACAGTTATTTTAACAGTGACGCAAAATCAGAGATAAATTAATTGTGAGAGTTTGTACCTAGTTTTCTAGTCTAGACCTAATGACTAATTTCTAATGGCTCAGAAAAACACTAGGCCTATTCCCAAATGCTATCAAACCTCATTATTATCTCGTTACACTAGGCCCTTATTCTAACACCATTAATTTTTATAACATCTAATGAACGTAAAGGATTCTAATAAAGTTTGGCATAAAATACCACATTATATTACATAACTATGAAAATACTAGTATAGTTCTGATTTATGGCTTCTATAATACATTCTTTCTTGTTGCGGTGATGGAGATAGAATTGGTTTTAGATTGTAATTGGTCGGGCAATAGCAATCATGCATATGTGAGAAAGTAGGGTAAGAAAAAATTATTGTTAAGCAATTGACACCTAGGTCAATATGCTGTCATATAGCCATTTGACGGAAGATAGACTGTTGTGGCGCAAACTCGGAGAGTCCTATGTCTAACAGTGCACTGTGATAGGCTGAGTTGACAGCTTGATAGCCATTTGATACAACTGTCAAAGAGTGACATTTGCGATTTTAATATACGGACAATTTAAGTTGGCGTATTCTAGTTCGCATGGGGTTAATACTGTTGGAATTACTGACAAACAAGGTGTTTAAATTTTTTTTTCGAATGTTGCCAATGCATGGGAAATCCCGCTGGTTTATTTTCAGTATTCAATACAGATCATATATATCTGTTAGTAGCGTTAACCACTACCTGACTTTCATCAATGATAGCTCCGTTTGCCTATCTACTACATAACATACTCGTAAACAATCTATTGTACTTTATCGGCCATACTATGACAAGTATTATATCAATCTTTATTCTTATCTACATAACATTTATATGCATATAAAATCACAACTACAGCCACGATAATAGCCAACATCTTTCATAGAACCACGTCGTCAAACTATTGGCATATATTCATATATTAAATGCGGAACAGCGCCAAAGTACTATAATAAAAATATCTAAGGCAGTTTGGGGCAATCAATTTCAGTGGTACTTACAATTTTAGTGGGGTAGTTAAGGAGTTTGATGGTCGGGACAGATTGACGCACGTCGTATCTGCAGGATGACGTTACAACTAAATGTAATATTTAAGAAAATGTTTGGGATGGTTTTATTTATTTTAAATACGGTCAACTGTGGCAGCTTTACTTTCCATTCCAACTTTACCCATGAGTACTATACTAAAATTTCTTTCGATAACTAAAAATCTGTTGCCGTCAAAGCGAATACAGAAGTAGAATAATCTACTGTTTGGAACTTTGAAAATGAGTCTGGGTCGCTGATAACAGATACGATGAAAATAATAAAATATTATGGCGGTTTATGCATCAATAAATTGATCAGTTCATACATAGAACATTTAAGGTCTGCTCTGTCTCCATGTAGACTTTTGAGACTTCGTGAAGTTTTTAACCGACTTCAAAAAGAAGGATTATTTTTATGTATATTCGAGCATAACTCCGTCATATATAGACGGATTTGCAAAATTCTTTTTTTTTTCGAAATAAGCTTATTCTGAAATGGTCCCATGGTTAAATTTCATAAAGATCTGATGATGGATTTTGGAGACAGCCAACGGACTCTTCAAAAAATGACAGCAAATCAACCACGATTGCTGCTATCGCATAATATGCATTGTTTTGAATTGGTGTGGGCTCTACCCCACACCAATAGTTTTTATTTTTCACTTTTAGTTATATATCTACTAAAAGTGAAAAATAAAAACATTTTCCAAAAAAAACAACCGAAAAGTTATTATGTATACCAAATTTTTACCACGATAACTTTACTATTTATTTAACACTTTAAGAAGACAAATGTACAGAGGCAGACTTAATGCCATAGGCATTTTCTACCAGTCGACCTTTGGGTGATGTAGAGACAAACAGTGGTAGGTGCAATTTCCGGGCAAAGCCTAACTATAAAATCAGTTAATACTTGAGCTAGTCAGAAATGAGTTCGATCACTAACCGTTGCACTATTTTGATCTAGCACAAACATAGCTTAGCATAGCTTTATCCGATATCAGGACGCTTAAGTTTTTGCAAATTTTTGTCATTCATCGTTCACTCGGACTGAAACGTCTGAACATGAAATTAATGAAAAGTGAAAAATTTATTCGTTGGCATCTTTCACTTGCCCACCGATTGATCTAACAATGAAATAATGTGGGCAGTTAAACGTTCATTTCTACATATACAGCTAGCTGTTGCCCGCGATTTCGCCCGCGTGGAGGTTAAAAATTATCCCACGGGAACGTTCTACCGGAATGAAAACTATTATGTGTGTTAATCCAGGTTATAACTATCTGTGTGCCAAATTTCATCCAAATCCGTTCAGCCGTTTTTGCGTGATTGAGTAACACACATCGAAACATCTTCACAAACTTTCACATTTATAATATAGTAGGATTTTGTCCTGTGACCTTTAAGTTAAGCGTTTTATATCGAGATATTAACAAGCACAGATAACATTGTAAACCTACATTGCATATTAATTACATAAGTAATTAACCACTCAAATAAGCCTCCATCTTGTTAAATGCTACGTAACTCTTCATAAATGGTGGTTACACAAAGAACATAAAATAATTTCTACGTAATTTGCTTTTATCTCCTTTTATGCGTGATCAACTTAATGTGCCTAGATATTTAATGTGCATAGCTTAATTTTATGATCATGTGTTATCAAATTAATGAGCAGTGATTTAACAGCATTTAGAATTAATGGATCACATTAGGTTTGGTAAATAGGTGCCCGCTGTAGGTTAGCATAATGCAGCATATTCAGCGTATAATGTTTCCACTGCTGGGACACAAACCTCCTCTAGCTGGAAGAGGAATTAGGCTGTGCGGGTATCAACCCGCAAGACATGTGACATCTATCAAGATGTCACATGTCTTCGAAATTTTTGGTTTTAAGATATGCCGGTTTCCTCACGATGTTTTCCTTCACCGTTTTGGGAGCAGTGGTGATGCAAATAATTTACTTACTCAAAGTAAGGTGCCCGTCTGGGATTGAACCCACGACCTGCAACTCGTAAGTTGGGACCGTAACTACAGGGCCATCACTGCTCAGCTGCTGTACATAATAAAGAATATTTAATCTATCTATGAAAAGTAATTTAATTTATTTGAAGTGAAAACTTCTTTAGGCGCGTTGGGCATTTTTTGAGATGGGGAAAAACAATTGAACTCACGATATTGTTACTGACACCCACTGACAACACGAACGTACGAACGAAC